>VZSC01010752.1:410375-436084 GCA_013398225.1 Steatornis caripensis
CTCGGTCCCTCCCTCAGCCGCCCGTCCCGCCGCCGCGACGCTCCCCTCAGGCAGCACCGAGGGGGTTAAAATGGCCGCGAGTTTCTCCACCTGCGCGGTTGTTTCTCTCACGCCCGCTCAAGCCTTAGGTCGGGCTGGGCTCGGTGCCCGCCGCGACCCCGTTCTTTTCCCGGCACGTTTCATCTCGCACAGCCCCTGCGGGCACTTACCCAGCAGCGGAAAAACCCGAGGGAGAAGTACGAAGAGAAGCAGGAGCAGGGAGGGAGCCATCGCGGCGGCTTCACCCATAGCGCCCCGCCGCTCTGAGGAGAGGGCTTCCCGCCGAGCAGGTCCTCCGCACTTGTGAAGGGCTGGTGGATCAGGGGAAAGCTCTGGGCTCGAAATGATAAGGAAATATCCTGTCACATGGGGCGTTTTGAAATAACAGGAATTCGCTGTTCAAACTTTGCTTTCCTAAGCTGATTTTTTTTTTTCCCCTCAGTGGAGGGAAGAGCCTCCTTCCAGGCACATGCAGGTGATAACGCGGTGATAGCTGACAGGAGGGTTGGCTTCCCTTTTTTTATGTCCTTTTTGCGACCCTGTCAGCGTTGCATGTGGGTCAGCCGTTTGTTTTCCAAGAAAAATTACCCAAACCCGCGCCGAGGGAGCAGGACATCTCCCTCCTCTTTCTGAGGTGAACCTAAGTCTCGACCAAAACCGCCGCTCGAACGACCGGCTTTCTCCCAAGAGCGAGGACTGCAGAAGTAGCAGAGACCTACTTTTGGGAGACCGCGATCTGGGTTACCCCCACCCCCGTCCCCCATCACTCCTCCCCCACCTGCGAGCAGGTGGCTCCAGCGGGCGCCGGGGAGCAGAACGCGGGGCCGGGGCCAGGGCTGGGGCTGGGGCTGGGGCCGGGCCGGGGCGGGAGGCACAGCCTGTGCTCGGGTGTGTGAAGGAAGAGCCGGAGGGCACGCGTGGGCTTAAAAGCTCTCACGAGACATTTTCAGAGCGCAAATAAATTAAATTCATCCTAATTATTTATTTATTCTTCTGACTGCCGTGGCTGTATCTGCTGTTAACAGGACTGAAATCTTGCTCATGAATCAGAGTGTGACAAAAACAAAACCTTGCTTGCTAGCTGAGTTTTCACAAGCTGAAGCACCTACGTGGAATTAAATAATCTTTCTGAAAAGGTGCCTTTAGAGCACAGTCTGCCTGGAGGTTTCTTGTTGCGCCGGGTAGGAGACCTCCCCGTGTCCTTTTTTTGTGCAGAGCAGCATGTTATTTCTTAGAGGCCATTATCAGTATGTGGTCTGAAGGGATGGATAAAATACAACAGTTTTACTGCTGTTTTACACATAGAGACTTCTGTAACATATTGGACTTACTGAGCTTTGTGATACAGCACACACAAATTTGAGAAGCATCAAACCTACCGTGCGTGAAGCGTGTTGTACAGCAGCTCTCTCTGTACTGTCATGCACTCAGAAATCTCTGGTAAGTTCTGAAAATCTTCAAAAGCCTCCTTGCTGGAAGTTCTCAGTGGAAAAGTAGAGCATGTCCAGGGAAACACCAATGTGAGATTAGTATGGAAGGAGACACAGCAGAGTAAGAAGGTACTTTGACAATATTATTAGAGGAAACAATGGAGATGAAGTCCAAGCTCATTTGAAGTCAACGATGAAACTCCCGTTAACATCGGAAGGGATTCCAGCCAGGCCCTTCAGCTGTGCTGGGCCCTCCTGTGGACTACGTGCGGGGAGTGAAGAGGAAGTGCTTCATAATTTCTCTTGACATCTGTGGACCCACATAAAGGTCAGGAACAGCCTGGCCCAGGGACAGGAAGTGGAAAGTATTTCAGCCATAATCAGCAATGTTCTATATGTTGATGAATTCCCACCTGGGAAACTTCATCTCTTGCTGCAGTATACGGCAGATACTTATTATTCGCTACTTGCAATGGCCTTTATGCTGAACAACTAAAAGATATGAGTGCTTGCACCAAGGAGATTATAGCTTACTCAAATAATCATAGTACAAATCAGAAATGAAGAATTCCTCCATATTCTAGCGCTGCAACCTTCAAAAGATTCAAGCATTCAAAGCATGTATGAGAAGTGTTTTTAGAGGTGGAAGTAAAAATCTTTTCCTAAGTCACCTTAATATTTGTTTACAGATCTATTTTACTAGCAGTTAGCAACACCTGGAAGCCCAGGAAAGCATCTAGTGCTTGAAGGAACAAGTCAGAAGATGGAGAATAGTACTGTTGTCCCAACACAATACTGTTATTTGCAAGACTGTCACTGACAGTTTGGGGATTGGTAGTATTCTTTTGGCCAAAGACAAACAGAGAAGGGAGAGACACTGTGTGAAGTTCAGTCTCAATGTAAAGACGTACAACTGCCACAAAAGTCGTTAGATCAAACCCAGCTGATTCAAATAGCAAAGGGGGCTGCACATATTTTAAGTGCCTATGTGTGTCACAGAAATAGGCAGAAAAATGGCAGGAAGCAGTTGAGTAGTTACACCTATTTGGCAGTCAGTGGCTGTGCCAGGAATGAGCTATAGTATGCAGTGACAGAAGCAACTGTATTAGGTTGTTCTTGGAGATTCTCAAAACTGAACTGGACAAGTGGCTGAGCAACCTGATCTAAATTTCAAGTTAGCCCTGCTTTGGAGAGGGGGTCATACTAGATGGCTTCCAATCAAAATGAAACATCAAAAGAGCTATTTTTCCCAGCCTTGATTGGAATCTGTGACACACTAAATTAGTTCCCTTTCTGATCTGAAAATGGCTTTTTTCTCATTGTCCCTTGCACGCACTGCAGGTACTGCCACTTCAAAGCCATTTTGAGCGTGGTGTGTATACATATGTGTGTGTGTACAGATATATATATATAGAGAGAGAGACGTACCGTGCCTAGAGCAGCATACGTCTGGATGAACTTACTCACAGAGCCTCCATGTCTCATCTGCAGCATTCTCCTCCACAACTCTGTCTGGATTTGACTCACTCTTTGGGAATAATCATGCAAATACATGAACAGTATGTTCTAAGGGAAAGATTTTCTCTCTATTGAGACCAAAGGATTCAGCAAAGTCTCAGGCTATAGCAATTTGTAGGCAAATAGTTACCAGAAGTCCAATCTGCTAAATAACTAATGACAGGATACATGCCCTAGATAGACATATGTTTTCATCTCTCTCCGTGGGTAGCAAGCCAGCTGCCATTTACATTTGGAACAGAAAGGCCTAAATTCCTCTGAAACACGTCGAACCTTCCCTGCTTCTGGCACATCCAGTTCTTGCAACTGGTGACTGTTCCTGGCAAAATACCCTAAAATCCTGAAGTCATAGTGGTCCTTGACTTTGATAGTCAACAGGAAGACGGAAAGTTCAGTCTAAATGAAATTGTATCCAGACCTGAAACATAATATGCCTATTTTGTTTGCGTTGAAGTAAAACAACTGGATTGTTATCCGTTCTTTCACATTTGCATCCAAAATGGTTTTTGATGTTTCATTTGTGAACCTGTATCTCTCGATGGCTTTCAGCAGTTTTCTGTACGTTTCTAGTTTGTGTGGTCATATGCAATATGCTCAAGAACAAAGTGTGTATCATTCGTAATACCTATACTATATTAAGAAGCTATATAAGCAAGCCATTCAGCAGGGGGAAAAATAGGAATTGGCAAAGTTGATATTTCTTTTTTATGCAAATCAGATTCCTCTGAAATGTTATCCAAAAGTTGATTTTGAGATTTTGGTTTTCTAAAAGCAAAATATAATAAAGCGTTTTAGGAAGGAGAGCAATCAAGGCATTAATATCTGTCACCGGAGAACCTTTACCTAGTTAAAGTCCCTTGAGCATGTCATTAATATAATGTATAATATTCACTTTGAATTCAACTAATGCAATCTTCTATCTGTGCTTTAAATTTTAAAAAGATTAAAAATTCCAACATTCTGAATTTACTGCAAAGCAAGAATGTCATTATTCCTTGCGTATACTTTAACTGCTTCATAAATATACACAGCTATTGGGAATGTATGTATACTCTCTTGATTTCTAACATTTCAAGTTCAGTTTATGCTTGGCCCACACTAAATAAAAAAGGAATGTCCACGCTCTTGAATTTCTGGTTGCTTACAGCTACAAACGAGTGTCGCCTACATGGTAAAAGACACGGTAAATATAGCCCAAAGTTTTCAGATGCTCAGGCCAAGTAAAGAAATTCTAGAAGGTTTCTGCTTTCTGTCATCATCAAGGAGTCTCAAGTGGCAAAGAAGAGAAGATCCATGACCGTAGAACACTCAGTGTGCCTACACAGATCATGTCATGTGCCTTTTATCAGTTCTAAGTTGATTTTTCCGTGGTATTTGACTATGTAATGTTTCAGAAATACAGCTAGATATTGGATTGTGGGGTGGGGACAGTTTCATATAAAATACAGGCAAGAAGTCCTTAGTTATAAGGTATTCACTTCTTAAAATTAGCATATTATGTTAGAGGCTACTTGATCAACACAGCCAAGACTTAATTTCTTTTAATGAAAGGACTTCTCCTTAGACAAGCCACTAGTTTAGCATATACATAACTTCTTAATCTCAAAACTACAAACTTTTTAAGTTGTATACATTTCAGAGAGTAGCCTGGAAAATAAAGATGTTCTGCTCAGGGACAGGGAAGAATGTAACCATAAACTGGGCCACTTTCTATCCACCCCCCAAGAAAAATCATAGAATCATAGAATGGTAGGGGTTGGAAGGGACCTCTAGAGATCATCTAGTCCAACCCCCCTGCTAAAGCAGGTTAGCCTAGAGCAGGTTGCACAGGAATGCATCCAGGCGGGTTTTGAATATCTCCAGAGAAGGAGACTCCACAACCTCTCTGGGCAGCCTGTTCCAGTGCTCTGTCACCCTCACAGTAAAGAAGTTCCTCCTCATGTTCAGGTGGAACTTCCTGTGTTCCAGTTTGTGCCCATTGCCCCTTGTCCTGTCGCTGGGCACCACTGAGAAGAGTCTGACCCCGTCCTCTTGACATCCACCCTTTAGATATTTGTGAGCATTGATCAGATCTCCTCTCAGCCTTCTCTTTTCCAGGCTGAACAGACCCAGCTCTCTCAGCCTTTCCTCATAAGAGAGATGCTCCACTCCCCTAATCAACTTTGTGGCCCTCCGCTGGACTCTCTCCAGTAGTTCCCTGTCTCTCTTGAACTGGGGAGCCCAGAACTGGACACAGTACTCCAGATGCGGCCTCACCAGGGCAGAGTAGAGGGGGAGGATCACCTCCCTCGACCTGCTGGCCACACTCTTCTTAATGCACCCCAGGATGCCATTGGCCTTCCTGGCCGCAAGGGCACACTGCTGGCTCATGGTGAGCCTGTTGTCCACCAGCACTCCCAGGTCCTTCTCCGCAGAGCTGCTCTCCAGCAAGTCAACCCCCAGCCTGTACCGGCACATGGGGTTGTTCCTCCCCAGGTGCAAGACCCTACACTTGCCCTTGTTGAACTTCATCAGGTTCCTCTCCGCCCAACTCTCCAGCCTGTCCAGGTCACGCTGAATGGCAGCACAGCCTTCCGGTGAGTCAGCCGCTCCCCCCAGCTTTGTATCATCAGCAAACTTGCTGAGGGTACACTCTGTCCCTTCGTCCAAATCATTGATGAATACGTTGAACAGGACTGGACCCAGCACTGACCCCTGGGGAACACCGCTGGTCACAGGCCTCCAACCAGACTCCGCACCACCGATCACTACCCTCTGCGCTCTGCCATTCAGCCAGTTTTTGACCCACCTCACTGTGCGCTCATCTAAGCCACTCTTCCTGAGCTTTCCTATGAGGATGTTGTGGGAGACAGTGTCAAAAGCCTTACTGAAGTCAAGGTAGACAACGTCCACTGCTCTCCCCTCGTCCACCGAGCCAGTCATGCCATCATAGAAGGCTATCAGATTGGTCAAGCAGGATTTACCCTTGGTGAATCCATGTTGACTACTCCGGATAGTCTTCTCCTCTTCCATGTGCTTGGAGATGAGTTCCAGAATGAGCCGTTCCATCACCTTTCCAGGGATGGAGGTGAGACTGACTGGCCTGTAGTTTCCCGGGTCTTCCTTCTTGCCCTTTTTGAAGATTGGAGTGACATTGGCTTTCCTCCAATCTTCAGGCACCTCTCCTGTTCTCCACGACTTTTCAAAGATGATGGAGAGTGGCCTAGCAATTACCTCCGCCAGCTCCCTCAGCACACGTGGATGCATCCCATCGGGACCCATCGATTTGTGCGTGTTCAGTTTGCCTAGCTGCTCTCTAACCCAATCCTCATTGACCAAGGGCAAGTCTTCATTTGTCCGTGCTTCCTCTCTTATCTCCAGAGTCTGGGAGTCCTGAGGGCCAGTCCTAGCAGTGAACACTGAAGCAAAGAAGGTATTCAATAACTCTGCCTTCTCCGTGTCCAGCGTCACCAGGTCACCCGCCTCGTTCAGCAGCGGGCCCACATTTTCCCTAGTCTTCCTTTTGCTCCTAATGTACCTATAGAAGCCTTTCCTGTTGTCCTTCACCTCCCTTGCCAGGTTTAATTCCAGGCGGGCCTTAGCCTTCCGTGTTGCATCCCTGCATGTTCTAACAACAGTCCTATATTCCTCCCAAGTAGCCAGTCCTTTTTTCCACATCCTGTAAACTTCACTAAAGACATGGAGAATTGCAGTTACATCTATGATTTAATGTTCAAAGCTCCTGTTTTATTTAATGAGCCCCTTAAGCCTGTGCTGTCTGGATTTTTTTCACCATTTTTGCAGAACTCAAAAATATTTTTTCGTCAGAAAGTGAACTCAGTAAAAGTGAAACATTACGAAGTATTACCTAAACTAAACAGTCACTGAGTACATATTATTGCATTTTCAATATAGTAGGGGAAAAAAAAGGTTTTTTCACAGAACATTGTTATATTTCATTCTAATTTTAACAACAGGATTTTTCTTTTGGTAATATTTCCTGCAGAACAGAATAGTTTCCACACTTCAGTTCTGTCCATGCCAGAATGGACCAAGCGCCCATCCCAGTGACTTCCCTTAAGGCCAGCACCAGAACATCGAGATGGCCCCCTGCCCCACTACAGCTCACCCTGTGTTTTGCTCATAAATATCCTAGGTTTGGTGCTCCTGAGAATGACCAAGATTGATAATGATGTTTTTATTTGACATTGTTTAGCCACCAAATGACGTCATTCTGGTTAGTCCAAAAACATTTAGGCATTCAGACACAGCTTACCAAGTTTGTTTGAAAAGTTATTGACATGCTGGATTCACAAGGCGGGATGACTCATTAGACCACAGCAGGGTGCATTAGATCTGGGCACATGTACAGCGACAGATGCCTCCCACAGTGGATTTCAGATCTGCCAGCACGTGTCCTGTCGCTGCAGCGTCACCCAGGATCATCACCAGTCCTGACAAACACAGTGTGATCCTGTGTTTCACTTCATCCTTGCCCTCACTTCCTTAGTCTTAAAATTAGATAATTACTACCTCCCTTGATTTACTAGAGGAGCAAATATAGTGGTCTATATTGAATATAGTGAAATTTATGAACCAAAAAGCAGCTGAGACAGTCTCAAAGCTATTCTACCCTTCAGTCTATTTCAAATGAAATTAAAGCCATGTAACAATTTTGTAGATTGTTGTCTGAACAGGTATGCATGAAAGAGGATGACCTGTGAGACAGAGGGAGGAAGCCTGGTACTACCTGGTGTGTGGGAGTAGCTCTGATAGAGGGAGCAGACTTGCTGGGAGGTGAGGAGGGGCTGGGATGATGCTGAGTGCTGTTGTGAGAAGGCATGTACTGAAACAGGAGGCCGGGACTGGTATAAAAGACACCTTGGAGCTGAATCCTTACCTGCATCTCAGAAAGCTGCTGGCATTGCAGCAACGAGCCTTCTCACTTTTTCCTCCACTGCAAGAGATAAACACCTTACCACCTTCTCTCGATGCAGTGTCTCCTGTGCCAGGTCTTCATGGGAGAAAGATAAAGAGAAGACAGAAGTTTAAATTGCTCTCCTACTCTCACAAAGTTTTGATGACATATGAGGGATGAGTCTATGTCTGTAAATCATCATTTCTGGGAAATTCAAAAGCCTTGCCTTGAATTTTAAGAAGTCTGGCAAGAGCTCCAAAGTTATTAAGAAATGTACCAACATGTTAAATACATGAACAGCACTACACTACCCCAAAGAACCTGCCATCTGAAAACTGCTCAGTGAACCAGTAGTGAAATGATTGACTAGGCCCAGAAGCATCCTAACGTAAGCCATCACTTCAGCTCTTCACTGGGTAGCATTTTAAGCAGAAATGGCCTGGCATGAAAAAGAATAGAGAATGAATCACCTCTTTTTCTCCTACTGGGAAGCGTTACGAGGAGTCAGAAAAATCTCACACTGCTTCAAAGCCAAGCTGTACCTGTTGTACATGTAAGGAAAGCAGCCAATTTTACTGTTACTTGTCCAGCTGATTTCCCATTAAAATAGTATTTTAAAATGTTGAGATTTAAGCGAAATGTCTTGTACCACTGTGTAACAGACTCAACAGGCATTTCCTTGAGAATATTTATTAATATTGCCTTTGTAAAATCTGAAAGGGAAGTAGTCCAGATTCCCGGGAGTTATGCCAAGAGATTTTGAATCCAAGGAAACAGCACTCTCACGATGTGCAAACAGGACTAGAATCCAGAGCTCCTGGAATTTAACCTCAGCTACCAGTTTTCTGCATGTTCGTGGTGCGTGGTGCAGTCACTGCGTGCCTCATGTCACCAGTTTAAGGCATGCTGACGTAGCATACTGTATAGGTCAATCAATACTTGTAAGATGACGACCACTCACAGGCGAGATTGTAATGTTCCTCATGATAAAACCTGTTTGCAGAGTGAGCAGTAAAGTACAGCCACAAAAGCTTTCTCCAGAACAGCAGGGAGCCAAATTCCAGTGTGGTTCTGAAAACCATGTTAAAAGACTAAAATGGCAGGCAACAGCACCCATGCTGGGCCCTAGCCAAAAAACGTCTGCTCCACAAAACACCTCAGAGTACTTTACCATATTCTTTGACTACTGTCTCCTTTTTCACACCAGCAGTGGGGGTCAGCCCTTGGACATGGGGACACCAACAGCACCGTAGGACTGAGGAGACTCATACGCTCTCACTTTCTCTCCTACAAAATAGCCCTGTACCTCCTCCCCGGCCAAACAGCAATGGTACTGTTACCAGGAGAGCCTTCCTCTCCTGTGTTTATACAGATACAGGTTGTTTATGGGTGACCTGGACTCCAACTGTTGTAGGCATTTCCATAGATGAACAAGACATTTCTTATGTAAGTCAATGTAAAAAAAAAAAACAAAAAAAAACCAAACCCCAAACCACACATGGGAAAGAAAATCCAGTAGAAGGTAAAAGGTGCCTAGAGGAAGGGCATAAGAATCCCAAACAAAGCAAGGTTTGGGATTAGTTATTTGCCTTTCCTGGTGCCTTGGATAAAAGCAAGAGATCAGCCACAGTCATGGCTGGATTATTTTGAGGCCTCATTCAGTGGCAGTTGGGCATCAAAATGATTTAAAAAACATGAAACCCCGCCATTTGTTTAACCTTAGATGTGAAGTCTCAAAACTGATTAAATGGCAGTTAAATCAGAAAAATTCAAATGGAAACAATTACTCTGATAAGTTCATAGTTTCGTGACAATGTAGATTTTTCCTTTTTTTGGACACTTTTTGTCAAGATCAATGTCTTTTCTACAACCTGCCATCTCCACCTTTTCATGGAAGATGTTCAAGCCTAGAGGTTTCAAAAAGAAACTTAATAATTCAGAGCACTTTTGTAATTTCAAGTATTGTGACAGTCTGTACATAAATCATAGATTTTTCAGTGACTAATATTTGGCTGTGCTATCTGCATTTAAACCCAAATTAGATTACCCAATCCCAGAAATTAGGTGTCTATGTGCAGCATTCAGTTCAGTACAAGAGATCCTCGCAGTCTGTTTCTGAAGGTACAACAGCAACTGTGCCATTTGTTATTTCAACCAGTGCAGCGTGTAACCGCTCAGGCAGACCCATTAGGGCAGCCTGCCAAGCAATCAAGGCAGCAACAGCACAACGACTTCATTCTCTCTTACCTCATATCGTACTGACACTGTCATATTATCTAGGTATTCTGTAGAGCAATGAGTTTGAAATCATGAACAACTTAAAATGCTGCATTTTCTGAGAACAGCTTCCTTCTGCAGTATCAAAACATGTCATTTGCTTTTTCTTCCTAAAATAAAAATACTCATTTCAGCTCTGCGCTGCATAGACGATTTATACGGACTATTCTTCTTAGGAGTCCTGGCAGCCCTTCCTGCTTCTTATCTATGACCAAAAGTGAGCTGATGTATCAGTTTCTACAGGAAACCAAATCAGCAAATGTCACACAGGCAGCAAAGCAGGATATGGTAAACCATGCTCCATATATACATCCCATGCTTCCTTTACGCTCTTAAAGCTGAGAGCCAAGTGGCGAACAGCAAACGTAGGTATAGCAGGGGAAGAAAGCTGAAGTGCTTCATAAATCATAAAACCTGATTTTCTTTACAAACTAGTTGGTGAAAATGTAAGCAATTGAAGATGAACACCAAAGTGCTCAGGATATAGCGTGCCATAGGAGTCAAAATACTGTCCAAGAAGTCTTGCCTGTATATACCCTTAATTTTTGTTTGTTTTAATAGTTCTCCTGTGTGAGGTACTTAACTGCTGCACCCAAAGCAGGAAACTTCTGTAAGTCTCTTGACACTACAGAACATGCCATAATTCTGCTTTCACTCAGAGCCCTGGCTAACTTTTATAACACAAAGATTTTACTTTTTACACAGACTTAAAATACTGCTTGGTTTATAGACAATTGAGAGTTTCTATGGATGAATCCTCTCTACATGAAGCACGCGTGTCCTCATAGAAACAAAGCTTTATTATTAAAGATTCATTTATTTGCACAGTCTTCCTTCTTTGTCTCTCCAGATTGAATCATCCACCTCAGGCGCTAATTTGTGTTTTGCACTCATTTTCTCCACCACTCTTAAATCCTTGAGACCCTACCCTGCATATCATACCCAATTCGAGTGAAGACAATGCTTGACAAATTTGGCAGTGAAGCACTAAGAAGAGATTAAATCCATTTCATTAAGGTCTGTTGCTTGTCATTGCTATTCCAAAGTACATTACCCAAAAGGACTGACTACTATATTCCGTGTTTTACCATAGCTACCTTTAACAGCTGCCCCTTCTGTTTGCAGTTCTGTACATAACCTTCTGGTGCACCAAGGTCCTGTTCTGTAAGACAAAGTCAAATAAGTATTAAAAATAAAAATTAAAACACTATAGCCCAGACATCTGTAGTGAGCTATGGATAACAAGTATGATTTAGCTGAGAAATTCAGACAAAATAAGTATTTCTGGGTAATTATGACAGGCTAGTTCTGCAGTTAAGATCCATTTTATGGCACAACACTACATTTTTCATGAGGAGTCACAATCACTAAAAGATTGAAGAATCAGTGAAGCAGAGGTTACTCTCCATGCAAAGCACGTGAAATGACATCTTTATTAATACCTGAATACAGCATCCTCCTATCAAAATCTTCCTTCAAACACAAACTCGCTAGGCTTGCAATGCTGATACCGATCTTACACATTTTTTTCTTAAAATAAATTAACTCAAGACTATTGCACTTTTTTTTTTTCCAAGGGGCAATTTAAGACTTTGTGCCTGCGATGGAAACAGAAGAATCGGGTGATCTTGATATTCCAGTAAACTCAGTGCACAAGGTGGGCTTAAATATTCCATGATCCTGTAGACAACACTACAGCTGTCCTGTAGCATCACAGGGCTTAGGAGGGAATTAAGAGAGATTTGCTTGCAGACTATGTTGATAAGAAAGATTCTTAAGCCTACAGGATTTACTGTTGTGGAACATGCGGTAGAGATAATGATAAAAAGCAGTCTGGCAGTAATGAACAAGGAGATCATGCTCTTTAATAGGGCAGTGGACTCTTCAAAAAAATAAAATTGCATATGTAGGAGGTCAACGCTATTTTTCCTGACTGCTGCATATATGCAAAACCTTATTGCAACTGTAATGGCAACAGTTCTGCTATTAGTAAGGATGTAGAAAATTAGCTCTGCAGACATTCACCTGCCATCATCCAGGACCTTCCAGTCCCTCATTTGGGATGAGCAAGTGTGCAGTGCTCCATTCAGTCTAGAGCACTCATTTCAAAATACTGATGGGGAGTCATGCCTCTGGTGTCACCCCCTCACATACCACTAGCCCAGGATGTGGAGGTCCCTGGGAACACGGGTATTTGGATTTTTTTGAACCCATCCAGGGAATGCGTGGCACTTATTCTGCTTCTTATCAAAAATATGAACTGCAAGTAGTTCTGATCACAGAGCTGCTACTTATTTAGTTAAATCTGTCTCAAATGTCTTCCAGAAGAAAAGAATGGAGGAGATCCAAGATAATAAACTGAATACAGTCTGCACCAGCATTATATAGGTAAGACAACCAAAGGCTGTAAAAGGCTCAACTGACATAATTATACAAAATTCCAGTAGCTAATGGGGACATTATCACTGTCAAAACACACTAGGATTCAGCACACGCTAAAACCATTTCAGCAAGACAATTAATTAATTATCTTTGAACTTGGAGGAGGGGGAACTGCAAGGTACCCGTTAGTGTTCTGAAGCATTTTAAAAATCAAACTTAGTAAAAAGAAAACAGCCAGAAACAAATCAAGCGACCAGAAACTGCAATGATAGCAACAAGATTCCTGGCAGACCACAGGAGGATTTTGCAGCAGTAGTGAACTGCTATTTCCCAATATTGAGGAGAGCTGTGCTTCCCACAGCTGGCTGCAGCCTGAAAGACTTGCTGTGAATTGAGAGCGTTAAAGTTGATGTTTGTTGGGATAAAAATGAAAGAAAAATGCAAATGCAGAAAGGAGTAGGAGATAAAACAAAACAGGAGAAAAATGTGAAGATTGCTATGTTTTTATGTGCAATAGAGTTATTGATTTATCTGAAAAAGAGCCAATACAAATGAGAAAGGAAAATTACTCACTTTTTCCACCTAATATTAAAATAAATTTAAAAAGAAAAAAGAAGGTTGGTGAAAGAGGCTTATTGCATAGAGTATTTTGAAGACTAGGATGGGCATACTCCCAACGTGATTACAAATGTGCTGCGCTTGGACCCATTGCTGTCTCTGTATTTTATGAATGTGATTCTCTTTCAGCTGGGAGTTGCCTTTATGTAAACTCCATTAAAAAAATCATTAAAATTACCCAAAATAATACTAGAAAATTATGAGGAAGGAACAGATTAATAACAGAAATACCATTATAAAAATACAGAAACATACTGGATTATGCTTAAGTGGAAACTCTTACAAAGGCTATAACAAATTCCACTTCTTAATGGAGTCAGCTAATTAGGCAGATGGGCATTTCCACCAGAATATTGTGTTCAGCACAGTACAACACTTTAAAAACAGTGACTTCCAAAGAAAGCATTTAAACACTTAAATCTATTCTATTTGGTCTACCTAAATGGTACAATTAAAATAATTAAAATAACCTCCTCCTGAGTAAAGTACAAGAAAGAAATGAAGAGCTGATTATGAGATTTTGGTTGTTATCTTTAGAACAGTTCTGTAACAGAATATTGTTCTACCGGTTTAGTTTCAAAGAGGAGGCCAGGACATGTCAAAGAGAACAGTCCCCGCAGCATTGACTGACTGACTTACTCTTGCAAAAGCTTAGAGTTTTCAATACCTGTGTGGTAAATATTGCAGCCATTCAGTAATGCTTAAAAAGTTATAATTTCTAACTACTTGAAATTTGTGTGCTCACATTAATTCACTGTAGAACATAGAAAATACTTTCTTTTCAAAGCAATCCATGATGTTCTGAAAGTACATCCTTATTTGTCACAGATTTAGAAACTTTTTTTTTCCCAAGAAGTTGCAGAAACAACGTATTCTCTTGGAGGATGTGCTTCCACTTTGGAAGATATAAATTAACACCTGAAAAATCTAGACACAAACTTTGGTAAATGCAGGGTGGTAACAGCCTGCTCTTACGCTATTAACAATCAACTTTCTCCTACATTCCCCCTCATCCATCCACCCTACAAAGTCCTTAGTGACAAACTAGAGTTTAAAGAATGTGCAAAGTCTCCAGCCGAGACAAACAAGACTGCAAAAGCTGTTCGGTGCATGGTCTAGTTGGCATGAAAGCTGAAATCATCTCTGGGATTGTATAAGCATAATCAGATTCTTAAAAGCAACACACAATGTATGGTGAACATTCACAAAAGTTTATGATGCACTCTCACACGTTCTAAAGTAATTGCCCTTCTGAATCCTGTGATGGATAAAAATAGGAAACAGGATGCAACTATCAGCTTGTATCATTAAACCATTTGGAACTAAACTTTGGTCCCCAAGAACTGAGGTTCATGGGTTGAAATCTGGCCAATTGCCTTGTGAGACTGTACCATTGATGAGCAATAAATAAAGCGAATCAGAAAATGACCATCCAAAGTTCACCACAGCAAGGTGCTATGTGAAGAGCACACTGTAGGCCAAAGCGACATTACAGAGACTTGAAAAAAACACAAAGCCCGATTATAGCAGTTGTGTGACTGAACCAGTGATGAGGGGAAGAGATAGTACTTCAGAGATTAAGGAGCAGAAATGTCTGCATTTCAAAACACAACTACAGACTCCACAAGACACCTGTATTGTTGTGGAAGGACTATCTGCAGAGTAGAAATGTCCAAATATAGAAATACATACATAAAATTAATTAAATTTATGAGTTACTAACCATTAGTATTTATGGGCATGCTTACTATAAAGATCAAGTATGAGAACGCACATGAAAGAAGGGGATAAGTGCTAGGAAACTCACACAGTATATGGAACTGATTGAATACATATACAGGAAAACTGGGATTTGGATTCTTTGTATTCCTCCTGCTGAAGTACAGGATCCCACTGAGCGCTGCTCAGCTCAGTACTGTTTGCAGATACACAATTAATTGCTTGCTACCTACTATCTGTCCTGAATAAAGAAACCTGAGCAACAAATCTGGTGTCAATTTGAGCCTCACAGACAGACAAATTCAAGGGAGTCTAGTTCTTGAAAGAGGCAAAATTAGGGACTGTTTGAGCAAACAAGGCAAATAGCTGCCCTCTGAAGTGATCAGTGGGACTCTGAAACCTTGGAAGGAACAGCCAACATTTACAGAAAGCCTTGATTATCTGGAAGATAAGAAGTGCTCAAGAGTAGAAAGCAGGTCTGTTTTCACAGAGAACGAGCTTACTAAGATAAATTACTAAATTATCTACTTTACAGTTAAGTGAGCAGGATTAGCTTTTAAAATTACTAATGCTGAATCCTACTTGAGTGTCATTATCCACACAATCAGATAATATAAATCATGATTCCACAGAAGCTGCAAGAAATTTATTATGAAGTGAGATCCTGGACTCAAAGCAAAAAATTCTTCACTATTTTTTCCTCACTGCACAAGGTAGAGATAGAGTCCTATGAACAAATACATCCCTAATGAGAGTCTTCAGAGGACACCTATAGTTTCTCTGAAAAACACCTATTTGAATGTTTCAATAGCGCATTTCAGTGAGGTGGTTGGTACTGACCCTGTGTTCTTACACAGTTTCAGAGGACCATGGCTTCCCTGTCTTCTGCTGAGCTGAGACTCCCTTTTGTTCTTATGTAAAACATCATAGTTTTATGTAAAACATCCTATTACTTCTATTACTCAGGCCACCTGTTTTTTTTTACTGCAGGGTTTGCCTCAAGGAACTCTGCCACAACTCTTCATTATCAGCTACAAGGGTACATCAACAGGAGAACAAAGAAAAAGACGAATTTGGGCAAATTTTCACAAGTCTAAAAGACGTTAAAACCAATGGATCTAAATGTTCACACTCCCTTGCGAAGCACAGTAAATTGGGACAGTATCACACGTAGTTTGCAAAAGTAAACACATCTCCATAATCCACAAACACCTGAGGATGCATGAGTCAACAGGGGTGAGCCATCACAAAGGCTAGAAATAGATTCCAGTGTGAGTTCAGTAGCAGGCAGGCCAGATTTGTTTGCTTATTAGTAAATCAAGCTTAGAAAACCACTATAGAATATGCTGTATAAACTTAAGTGGCATGGATATATTGAAGAGTTCGATTTCTTGATAGGTGTGCTTCCTATAGCCAAAAAGTGGTAGAGACACTAACCAGTCAAATGGGTTTCTGCTAGTGAACAGTGTCACACTGGTGACAGACTTTACCAATGACACAACACATTCCTGCTGGATTCAGCAGCTCTGTGAGGAGGGTCCAAAGTACAACTACTAAGGTAGTGGATGTCACCAATCTTGCAAACATGGGGCATAAACACCAACCTGCATGAATTTTAGAAGTCAAAGGCACACGCATAAGGACTCAAAACTCATGCTTAACAGGGTTAAGAAAAGTCAAAGCAAAATATTAGGTGCTACAATCACTACACACCTTATTTTTTTTATCAACTCGAGAATGTATTCTAAAGATGCTCCCAATCTACAACTGGAAATACATATTTGCCTTTTTTCTGCAGAAGTTCAGTAGGACTTCTGTCAGTTAAATTGATATTCTCCTGAAACACAGAAATTATCATACTGAATTAACTCACAGTTCACATAATCACTTATCCTAAGGTGTTTAGCTCATTTTTAGGAAGAGATGCTAAAACGAGACCAAACTGATAGTCTGTTGCTCACTGCTCCCAAAGTCCCATGGTGATCTCAGATACTTACATTGGTTTAAGCAAGAACCCTATAAAGTTTAACATTGTTTTAAGAACACAGCATACTACAGTCAACTATATAGATAGTCAAGACTATCAAGGTTCATCCGTGACCGAATTTTAAGCAGTAATGTAGATTCATGAACTAGGCTTTCGTCTGATCTTCAACTCATTTCACATAGATCAAACAACGAAGCTTTACGCTACTTTGTGCTACTGTCATCAGAAATGGAATTAACTGTCAAATAACTGTAAATTAACCATCAAGCAGACAGTACTATTTGCTTATTGATCTGTAAGCAAATATATACATGAGACTGTACAGATACAGTTGTTTCCATTTGTTCTTTACCACACCTTTAAAATATTCATGCTATGTTTCTTAACAAAAGGACATGCAGTATATTTGAAATAAGATGTACAACGTATTACTTGGATTTTAGCTGAAGGAAGCTAATGACAGAAGAAAAACCTTGAAAGAAAAAATAATATAATCTATGTGTAAGCATCATACAAAGAAACCCATCAAAACAACTCCAAAACAACCAAAAACCCAGCTCCACCCCACCTGAATCAGAAAATTTGAGCTAAGTACTTCTAACAGACCTTGCCTACTGCATCTCCAAGTCCTTCTGGCAAAGGAATTCCTTTTCTGATTATTCTTCCATGAAATTTATAAATTGACTTTGCAATGTAATGAACTAAATACTCCAACTTTAATATTTTGCATTCATACCAAAAACAATTAACAGTTTTTACAAAGTGTTATTTACTAAAACAATTCTTGTACAACAGTGCAGTATATCTAAATATATACATACGCCAACATCAAAGGGATCATCAAAACAAACAAAACAAAAAATGCACTTTGCTACTGTGTACACTTTATTAAAACCAAAGCAGACTGCAGCAGGCTTTTTTTTTTTCATGACAAAGACAAAAATTATTTGGATTTCCAGAAGCACATGCAGGATAGAAGAACAAAAACTCCTACCACCTTTTTGCCAAGGTAGCAGCATGAAAACCGAACTTTAGATCTGCAATTTTACATAGTAGCAAATGGAATGTTTTTTAAACACAAACACCCTAATTTAAGAAACAAGGCTTCCGAAACGTACATAGTGTTTTTCACGTATCAAAGCAAAAAGTTCAAATCTCAAGGCCTTCCCATGTTTTACTATGATGTTGGACAGTATACACATGAAGGTCAATATTCTTCAATGCAGCTGAAAATGGAAAAGGAGTATCTGTAGTGTGGAGTTAGTCAGCTTTACTAAGATCGAGCAACAGAGTAAAAAATGATTCTGCCTGCTGTTAGCAACGGAGGTGCAGTGGAGGTCTTTGTAACTTTTACTTCACCTTTTTCTTTAAAAAAAACTATCCTCCCAATTTTTAACTGGAAAATTTATGCTCCCTTGCTCTTCAAAACAGATACATGCATCTTCCCTGTTACGTAATTCAAAGTGCCATTGTAGCTGCTGTAATTAGAGATGTTCTTTTTCATTCTGTCTGTGAAACCCAGCAGACAAGGAATAACGTAAGACCTTTCTATGCAAAGACTGCACAGATATGTTTAAAACATGAGTGAAAAATAAGGTGATATTAGAGAAAATACTAAAAAATTGGAGAATGAGGTATAAAGCAGTTCTCCAGTGTAAATCTGATGTTCCTACCATCTAGATGAAATCAGAGAACTATAATAGCAGCCTAGATTTGATCACCAAAATACGTACATGCTATTAAAAGCAAATTTATCTTCTTTGTTACATCTGCAATCTGGCAGAATTCTCTGAAGTTCTGGTTCCTGGTTCCTCAAATTCATTTCATTTCTCCCCTCAAAATTCAAGAGTAGTAACAGTATCACGAGGGCCATATGGTGCTCCACACCTATTGAGAAACATGCAGTAATTCTTATATCTAGTTCCTTTTTACTGTTTTACTGCTGCCTGTATATACTTTGGCCAGTGACATTAAATACACATCTACATGGGTACCAGTTACTAAACAGAGGTGGGTAAATACATTGCAAGTGTTTCTGCAACTGCGTACTCTGGAACATACATGACATCAGCGTAGCAAGTTTTAACATGCTGCCTCAGTATTTTTCCTGGGATGCTTTCCAGTAAATCTTGACATCTTCACTATGCCCACATAAATTGAGATGATACACACAGGTAAACAAGTTTTGTTTATAGAAGTGAAATGCACAGAAGGCACTTTCTAGAGTTTGCTCCAGTTCATGATCAACAAGCCACTAAAATACCCCTTCTGGAGTTAATTAACATCTTTGTATTCCTTAATGAAAGTGTTAAATAACAAAGGTTTATACAAAACATTATGAAAACATATTAGCCTCTCATTGACAATTTACAGGTAAAGAAACAAGACATTCAAAAATTAGGTCTTCTATTGGAACATGAATAACGTATCATTTCCAGAGATTCTTAACTTTCAAATAGATTAACTTCCTGACACTTTATTTGCTAAAAAGCTTTTCCATACAGTAGCTGTACAAGTACTTTCCTCCTCTCGCCCATATTCAGTGTTCGATACCATAGTAAGCCAGAACACACGCGAGCTTTGTCAACACAACTGATAAACAAGGAATCTCAGAATAAATCACAGAAGAGAAACCCCAGCAATGGCGTCTCCAGATTGATGCTACTCTACCAGCAGGGAGGAGACGAACTGAAACATAATTGCTAAATTATCAGTTAGAGAGGGTAAGAGAGGATGAGTGAAGGAATTAGTGCAATGACAGCATGTAGCAAGGTAGGAGGAGGCATCGCTTCAGATTATCTAGCATATGGGACACAACCTTATGTGAGAAGGCAAAATAATCTTTTCTGATAAATGAGAAAAATTAACACGAAGCAATACAGCTCCAAATTCAATTTAACATGATTGCATCTCAAATGGAAAATGTAGGATGCAATAGAAACTCGAAGACTCTGAACCTAAAAATCTACCACACCAACTGTGGACAATGAAAACTGATTTTAAGTCAAATAAAATTCACAGTTTGTTCCAGGAGATACCTTAGAGCAGTGACCCTAATAAAGGCATGAAGGAAAATAAAAGTTGTCCATCTTTTTTTTCCCAAAACTTTTATTATACTGAGTTTATAGTGGCACTGCATTTTAGAAAGCGGTTTTTGGTCATGTTGAACACAAATGAAGGGTGATTTTAATTTTCTTAAAGATGGATAAATGCCGAAAATTAGTAAGTTGGAAGGCAGAAAAACTTAAGATACACATAGTTTTCAGTGTTCAAAGGAGAAACCGGGAGCAAGCATTTCGTGTGTTAAGGTAAGAAGACTTCAAAAATTTTTAAAACAAAGACAAATTAGTAACAAAAAGTATTTTTGCCGAGTCATTTCTGCACAGAGGTTCCACAGTCCCTTACTAAGGAACATGTGAGATCCTAAGAATACAAATAGTCAATGTCAGCCAGACTATTTTGATGCTTCAAGCTCCTCCAGGAATCGGGGCCTAAGAACTATGAAGTAAAAAGTTATTTTTGCTTTTGTGTAAAAATTATACACATTGTTTCTCTGATTTTGGAATAACGTACCTAAAGCATACAGCCAGCACCATCTAAAATGATACTGCGTGCCCTTTCTAAAGAAAATCACCTCTTCAATCTATAAACAATTATCTATGACAATATCTTTGATTCTTTTTTTTTTTAGTATTTCCTTTCAAATTCCACAGACTTTTGTGATGATGAGTACTGAAGTAATGACAGTTTGTGAGGGTGCTTAAGAATTCTGGAAAAAAACCCAACCAAACAAAAAAAAAAGTGAAAATATTAGTATCAAAACAGAACATCCCCAGCTAGAACACATCAGCTATGGGCACATTTTGTAACCACCCCAGTTAGAAGTTATGCAAAGTAGTCATCTGAAAGCATTAACAGGCAAAATACCAGTGTCTATTTAAACAGTGAAACAAAGGCAATTTAGATGACTGAACAGGTGCAGAAGAGCATGGGATAACTGAGGTCAGCTTATAGTATAATGTACAATTGCAACATTTAATTCCAGAAGCACACTAAAATACAGAACATAAATGGAACAATTTTTGACATACACACTAACAAGACTGAAAACACAGATCTGATGTTAAAGCCATCTAGTATTGCTCTAATTGGATTTAGAGTTGCTGGAAAAGATAAGAGGAAACCAGGACGCATTAACAGATTGAACACAAATGCAAAGTAACAACAGCCTTTGTACAAGAAACTCTGATCAGGCATATCTAAAATGCTGCCTTCCATCACTATGTTCCTTTTGCAGCACCTCAGCTACAGAAATAAAGTACCGTGCCTTAAAGAGCCATCTGGCTAAGTTACTGAGAAATGCAAGGGTTTAAAAAAGACTAATGCAAGAGAATTCAGAGTAACCTGAAAGTGAATGAAGATAAGATGCCTCAAACTATTCACACTGTAGAAGGGCTAATAAACACAAATGGTACAACTGGAAATTTAAATAGGTGTTTAAGGCAGAAGTGTTTGTGTCAGAACAGTAAACAGAACAAATTGCTAAGCAAGGCCACAAGAGATAAAATAAAGCCCTGAAGGTTTGTTCAGCAAAGTGATTTAAATGTCCATAATTACCCATGTTCTAATTAAGAAGACTTGAATAAAGTAGTGTTACTCATGTTGTGTGTTCCAGTTTAAAAATCCATCGTTTCTCCTCTAACTCAATTCCTCTGTCTTTGGTGTAATCTCTACCAACACACACAGAATACAGTTCTCACTGTAAAAAAACAACTTGGAAAAAATAAATTACATGCTTCTCATGATAAAATGCAAGATCCTGATCTGTTACATGGTCCCATGTTATGTTTAGCAGCCTCTGAATAGTAGTTTTAAGTTATTAATTATATCTGAAGCAGAATCATAATTTGCTGTTATCCCCCCAAATCACTTACTAGTTAACCAGTTTCCTTTGGTAGATAAGCCATCTAATAGTCATGATACACTTGTGTTCAATTCAGGAAGTAATGAAACCTAGACTCAGGTAAGTTTGTAAATTCATATATAGATTTTAGCTTGTGAGCGTAACCATGATATGCAGAATTACTGCTTTTCCTGCATTGGAAAGAGACATCACATCTGTCATAAAATTAGACAAAACTATGAAACATGGCTGTCAGTTCATGATTAAAATAAAACAGTAAAGTAAATTATTTTTAAACATTGTGTTAAATATATTCACATGATCACCATAGCTATACGAAGTGGCCGCTACTGCAATCACACATTATATGTACATAACGTATATGCCACAACAGTTTGCAAGTGTTGAGTTTTCACAGACTAGCCAATTTTACCAGACTTAAATAATCCTGTACCAATTTTTAGGCATTTTAAAAGGAATCAAATGTCCTAAATATATCTGTTCCTCTGCAAAATTAAAAAAAAAATCCTAAAAAGTCAGTGCAAATTGAACTTGTTCACCAAGATAGATTCTTATTAAGCTGAGGATAAACAAAGTTTAAGAGATTAAAGGAAGAAACTCAGAATTGCCAACTGCCTTTAGCAGAGGTTAAAGAAGATCAGGAATCAGAAGTCCTGGATCCTATAGCAGAGCCTTCTGTGAGTAACTATGCTGTGGCTGTTGAGGTGGTGGAGGCTGTGATTGTTGTGGAGGTGCTTGTTGACTGCCTGCTGTCTGTGGAAGAGCTGTAGATGCTAAGTTATAGTTTGGAACCTGGGACAAATTAGTTCCAGCATTCTGATAAGCAGCAACATCAACAGTAGCAGGTGGTGGACTATACACTGAAGCCTGGTTGGAGAAAGTATTTCCAGCAACAGAGCCAACCATTGCACTGAAAAAAAAAAAATTTGAATTAACAAAACAACAGAACAGCAATACTTTACTGCTTCTTCAGCTGTTCTATATATTACACACAAAAATCTTCTAACTCTGGACACTTTGTATATTTAAAACTACAGCCAATTAATATTCTAATTAAAACTCAAACACGCTCCTCAGAATTAAACACACCTAACACACCTCCCATGGATTTAAAACTAGACTATGAATCTATACTTTGTTTTATTTTAACGTGTAACATGGTATCCCATCTATCTTCCATTCTGTTCATGAAGAAAACTAAAATCCACCCAACTGTTTTAAACAGCAAAACAAGTCAGGTGAAGTATGCAGAAACTTGCTTTATCAATATACGTCTTGCCACTCCCAAATAAGTAACTTCAGGGGACAGAGACTAACGAATACTTTAACAGCTCAAGATGGATGTCTCTCCCAACTTTATAAAATAAAATTACTTTACACAATGAGGAAAAAAAAACAAAACAAAACAAAAAACCCCAACTAACCTTTTTCTAAGGTCAATTAAAAACATTTTCAAAATGTAGGTAGCTTAGCCAAAGCATCTTTGGGCATCTATCCAAAACAGAAAGCCCCTTGTATCTCCTTTATATGGGGAAGCTGTATAAGCTTTAGTAAGTCTTCGTTCACTTTTCCAAAATGAGCAGAACTCTCCCCATGCTTCCACAGTAAGATATTTGGGGGTGGAGGGAGGGGACGGGGAAGAACAATACAATATACTCCCCCTCAGAAGTTATGCAAAGCCAGCCAGAACAGCAGATAATATACATTTGATGATGAAGATTAAATCATGTAAAAAAAAAAAAGTCATGTCTGTATAATTTTCTCTAAATTTTAATTTTATATAAAAGAAATATATTTATATCTGTAATTATATTAAATATATATTTCTTATATATAAAATTAAAAATTAGAGAAAATTACAAAAACAACATAAAAGTTTGAAGTTTGTCAGGAATTTTTACCAAACACACGATACCAGTAAAAAGCATACTGGAAAAAATTGCACTGAAGTATCTTTCAGATGTGTTTAAAATTACACTTCTGTAAGAAAAAAAAATCTCCTTTAAATAATATCTGCAGTCCTTTTATGCTTAAATTGATTTAAACTTGAATAGGAAAATACTTAAAATTACTTTGTGTAAGATGTCTGTGCAGGCTGACCAGGCAGTACTGAGCTGGCAGATGGAGTAACTGTGCCTTGGCTGAGAGAAGAGAGTTGTTCAGGAGGAAGATTATAGCCTTGGATATGGCCCATCTGTGCACTCCCTGCCACCAAATATGTATTACTTTGAGGCTGTCCTGGATAAACCTAGGAAGTTAAATAAACCAATATTAAAAACAAAATACCAGCAAATTTGGTATTTAATATCTGACTTTATAAATTAAAGACAGTCTCTCAAACCAAAGACTGATTGTCTTCTATTAAGTGTTGCAGCACAAAAAAATTACCAGGTTTTCAAAGGACACTATTTACTGTCTAACCTCATGCTCCAGTACCAAAAAGGTCAAATAGTTTAGTGGAAAAGTTGTATTCAAAATTTATTTTAATGACTATCACTCATGCTAATTAAGAGCTTCTATTTGAATGAAAATACCGAAGGATTTAAATCGTGTAACAAATAGCAGTCCAAAGCAGCATACTTTTGACACCCAGATAACTTTCACTAACTAGAATCATTAAAATGGAAAGCCAAGAATGTATTATTTTCACGTTGTCAGTTAACCTATCATTTCATGTAACTGTTGAGACTGCCATTGTAAAATTGTTTGAGCAGGGCAAAAGGGAAAAAGAGGTCTTAAGAAAATCTCAACTGAACATAAAGCAATGTCTTACAGCTAACTAGAGGAAAAGCTTGCTAGTAGATGTGTCAACCATATCCTAAATCAAGACTAAATTTCTAAACCCTAAGCTTTTGTTCAATCATGAATTATTTGGCTTAACACAAATTACTAGAAGAAATTATCAGTTACCATAGACAATTGAGTTCTTGTAGGTTTACGATGTACAGCCAGCCCTCCTATCTTAAGATCCATGAATCTTAGATGACATATTCGTAGAAGACTTATCAATATCACAAAAGAATTTTAGAAGGTGGCAAAGGCATGAGACCTCCTAACTCTTCAGAACCTTATACTGGCTCATCTTCACCCCAAAATCCAGTTTTTCCCTTTAAGAATACCCAGACACATGTACATTTATAAAACATTAAAATTATTTGATAGTGTCACAGCATGATTGCTTTACATATATGAACAGAAGACAACGTTCCTCTTAATGACACTGCAAAAATGTACATCCTTTTCTGGAAAGACATTGAAAGAAAGTACACATTTGTAGGAAGCCAAAAGAATTAAATCTGTTTCAACGTTTATACAATACTGAGTAAGTATTAATAAGTTGGCTTAAATTTATTTTTTTTTTTACTTACTCAAAAAGCAAGTAAATTATGGAAAAAAGTTTGAAATGTTACATATTCCTATAAACCGGAAAAGAATACGGCAAGTGTGTACTAGACTACGGTAGTAAACATTTAAATGTTTAAAAGACCTTTTAAAAATACCACAGCGTATGAATAAGCTAAAAGACCTACTCAGACACAACAGCCAGTTACATAGAAATGCTGTCACGAAAGAATTATAATTTTTAACTTCAGTGATTTGAATGCTAAATGCTCTCTATCGATATTTCAAAAAAAGGAAGCTAAAAGAAGAGATTGATTTTAGGGTGCGTAGGGCATAATTTTAAAGATGAATTGTACTCATTTGGTTCTTCACTTTCTTTGACCCATTATGCAGAGGCCTGACAGCTTTAATTTTTAATTTTATGTGCAACTCAAAGCACAGGATGGACTTTTTCCTTGATCAAAAACAAGTGGACAGAAAAGAACTAAAGAGTTAGAACCCACATAAAGAGAATATTCAAAGCTTGCAGCCAAAAAAGACTTTTTTTTTTTTTTTTTTTTTTTTTTTTTTTTTTTT
>VZSC01010752.1:437580-467327 GCA_013398225.1 Steatornis caripensis
AAGATGATCTCTTCAAGGAAGAAAATTTGCCACTGCAATCTATATATCATGTGCTCAACTAACTTTACTACAAAACAATAAAGGGGAAAACAGGTTGCAATGATTTAAATCACCTGCACATCTAAGACACTAATAGCACACTGCTCTCTCATGGGAACCCGAATTGGGGAGGGGCGGCTTTTTCAAACCACTAACATGTACAAAAACCAACACAAAAACTTAACAGAAGTCGAATGGAAAAGCATTAAAATAAACAAAAATGCATCCCCCGCCAACTTTCAGCACAAGGACATAGGGTTCATGTAACTGCCAATTAAACACAGTTATCTCACAGAAAGACTTAGTTTGTCAAATGTAAAACAAACCGACAAGGAAGCTGAAAGGGGGTACTACAGTCTAACCTTACTCTGGAATGCACAATGTGCCTACTTATCCAAGCAATGAACTATTTACTAACCAAGAGATGTGTTTAATCCCAAGAGCCACTCAACATTCAAACTGAGGGATGAAGGAAAAGAAAAAAAAATAAAAAGAGATTCACACATCAAAGATGACCTAAATGCATTATAAGTAGCTCCAGAACATTGTCTTCACTCCCAGTTTTCCCAAATTAGAGATACAGAAGGTCCTGAAAGCCTCTGGGCCATGATGGGTGAAAGTGCACCACTGATGTGTTCCTTGAAGGCAGCTCCAGGTGAAAGAGGTATGAAAGGTACCGATCTGCTTCTTTGAACCTGGGATCAGTAATACATTGGCAGAAATGCCGGGAACAGATGCAAAACCTGGTGTAAGTTCTGCCTATTTTTATGTATAGCACAAAGTGTGGTAAAATGCATGACAAGGACTGAATCATAGAATATCAGGTTGGAAGGGACCTCAGGGATCATCTGGTCCAACCTTTCTTGGCAAAAGCATGGTCTAGACAAGATGGCCCAGCACTCTGTCCAGCTGAATCTTGAAAGTGTCCAATGTTGCAGAATCCACCACTTCCCTGGAGATATTATTCCAATGGCTGATTGTTCTCATTCTGAAAAATTGTCCTCTTGTGTCCAATCAGAATCTCCCCACGAATAACTTGCACCCATTACCCCTCATCTTTTCCATGTGAGTCCTTGGAAAAAGGGAGTCTCCATTTTCTTTGTAGCCACCCTTTAAGTACTGGAACATGGTGATGAGGTCTCCTCTAAGCCTTCTTTTCTCAAAGCTGAACAAACTCAGTTCTCTCAGCCTTTCCTCATACGGCAGGCTTCCTGGTCATTTGATCATCTTTGTGGCCCTTCTCTGGACCCTCTCCAACCTGTCCACATCTTTTTTGGATAGTGGGGACTAAAACTGAACACTATTCCAGGTGTGGCCTGACAAGCACTGAGTAGAGTGGGATGATAACTTCTTTATCTGTGCTGGTGATGCCCTTGTTGATGCAACCCAGCATCCTGTTGGCTTTCTTCGGGATTGCTTAGATGTCTGTACATTAACACGATGACTGCACTGCTGCAAACCACAAATCTTGGGCTCCTGAAAGTGTTAGGATGAGCACTCCAATTTAAAGACATTTGTGACTGAACGCCTGGATGGCAGAATAAAATGAAGTGATTTTTTGTTGATCACCACCTGCCATCACTGGTAGGAACCCAAGTTCCAACACATATCTGTAACAAAATTCCCATAAACTATGCCAAAAATTATAGCTATCCAAGGCCTACCTAAGTGTAGAGCAAGTACAGTCTTGAATATGGCACTGTAGAACTATACACAGCCATAAGTTTAGCAAGCACTCTTGCAGGTAGCTGGAGAGCAATCACCTGACTACACCACAGCTTTCAAATTCTAGAAGTAGTCCCATGGTTTAATGTAAAATTCAGCATTGTTCTAATGATCTCACAATGCATTTTGAAAGGAAATCCTAATGTAAGCCATATCTGGAGGTTGGTTGACAAGCACACTTTTAATTTCTTTGCCTCTGTCCTGGACCACATATAGGCAATCCGCTTCTTAGACAGCAGCCTCTATAACTATATTTGGTACTTGAAAGAATAAAAACATGCATGTTTCTTTCTACTCCACTTTAGCTTTAATGGAACTCGAACTGGTGCAGACACATCACTAAAGTGCAGTTCCTAAAACAGGATTCATTTACAGATAAGATGAACCAGATGGGTGTGGAAAGATGGGAGCTATCCAAAAGCTTATAAGCTTACGCACTTTTTACTGATCAACTTCTAGATAGGTCTGGAATCTGCCATTTTCTTAACAAAGTCTGATCTGAATCATCAATTTAAGCCAATGTTCTGTCTCACAAGGGGTAAGTTTCTGTCCTGGTTTGAGCTAGGACAGAACCAGTTTTCTTTTTAGTAATTTTACTTTTCAGTTAAGTCTCTCTAAGAGATGCACTCTCTGAAATTAACAGCATGATTTTCAGATAGTGTCTGCTTCTAGGAGTGATAACACTCAATGTTTATAGTTATGGCTGAAGTAACTGTACAAACGGTATTCAGAAAGGCTCTTGCTTATACTTATTTCTGTGGAAACCAAGGTCACTGCTTGCTTCTGCTAATTTTCTTATGCGCTGGAAATGAAAGTGCGGAAAGGGGGTCACACAGACTCTGTCTGTTCTTGTGCCTTTGATCCCAATCTGTGCGTTCCTGAACCCAGCTCCTGTCTGCCACTGAGTCCAGTCTGGGACTTTTCCAAGGCCTGCCCTGCAGTGTCTGGGGTGACATGATCATCACCAGGGGAGAGCGATATTGATTCTGTATATATTTGTATCTATTTCCTTTTTTCTATTATTATTATACCTTTTTATTATTGTTACATTAAAATTGTTTTAATTTTTCCAATCCATAAGCCTCTTTCCCTTTCCTCTCTCCCTCCCCTTCTGGGTAGGGAAAGGGTTAACAGAGAGCATCTGTCCTCCCTCTAATAGCCAGCCCAGCCTTAAACTGTGACAGTTCATTTACTTCCTTCTCCAAAGTCCCCTTCCATAATTTTTGCTGCATCTATCAACCCAGGTAGAATGGTATATAACGCCTCTTTGAAGAGGTAGTCTGAATAATTTGCATCTAACAGACTAGTATAATTTGTAGCATTCTATAAGGTATTTGCTAATATTAAAGTCCTATGGAAATAGGCATGCAAGTGAAAAGCATTTGGGACACCCACAGGTCTATTCTAAGCCTCAGTAGTATTTCTGCTTCATCTCATGGAATCTTCCTTTCACTTCTTTTGCAACTCATGTTGTGCTACTCTATGGAGGGAAAAAAAAGGATGAATAAGATTGAATTAAGTATTTCTGGGTCTTGAAAAGGAAAAGAATGTGGAATATAGTTTCCTTGAGAGAGGAGTGAGTTTGTTTCAAGTTAAAATTTTGCACTTCAGTCTCTTAGATGTGAGGAAAAGGAAATGAGAAGATAATTACAGCTCAAGAACTTTTTTCAGACATACCTGTGGTGTGCACATGAAGCTGAAGTAGTTTCACCTTAGTTTCAATTTGTCGTGATATAGGTAATTACTAGAGAGGAAAAGAATAACAAACAAAACCCATGAGATTTTCTTACCCTCAAGATGAAGCAATTCCGGGAGGTCTGGCTGCTCATCAGAAGGATCTGCACTTTGTAACATCTGCAAGAGTTGATCCATTTTATCCTAGAACACGAATTATGTAATTAGGGCATATGTAGGGGTGAGAATTAACACAGGATAGTAAATCAAAGCAGCTATTTACAAGAGTCCTTTGGTTCTCTTGGGACCTGGAAACCATCTAGACTAACTTTAAGAAAATACAAATCATACATGCTACTTTACAGGAATGAATTTGCTTGAACAGGGAAGAGCCAAATGATAAAAATTACTAGTAATAACAAGTGGAATGTGCAGAATACGCCTTTACTCCTAAAAGTCCTTCTAAACAGTATTTTCTGAGCAGTTTCTATTTTTCCATTCTAGTTATTACATATGCAGTACTACCACCTAGTGGGATTAGTGCAAATGTTTTGACAGAATACATTGAGAAAGTACTTTAAAAAAACATGGGTACTTAAAACCAAATTCTCTGAAAAACTATCCTGCATTTTGTAACTCTGAGGCCTATCAGCATACGACCAATGTCATTACCAATATATATGAAAGGGTTTTTTTAAGATGATATTTGGAGGGGTTAGACAACTGACTTCAGAAGAAGTCATTCTTGATTAACCAGTTTAAGTGCAACCCATTTATAACAATACAAAAGGGTGGAAAATTAACAGATATAAACTCTTTGAAAAGTGTGTCTTGGAGTGAACTATATTGCTTAACCAAACATTATCTGTAAGTCATTAAAAAAAAAAATCACTTTTTTAGCTGAGTGCTATCAAATAAATAGCCTGTAACAGGCCAGATTTACATAGGTTGTATCAAAGTGGAAAATAAAACCATGTTTTTTTCCTCCTTAACCCCAGGAAAGGCAGGAAGATGCCAAATGAACTACTTCCTTAAAAATCATACTATGATAATTTTAAAAACAAAACAAGACACTAAAACATAAACTAATATAGAGTAACAGAAGACAAAAGCTGGAAGGCACCTCAAGACAGGCCTGAGAGAAGCTATTTCAGCAGATTACAGACTAACATATCTCTTGGTAGGGAGAGTATTTGAGGCAGGAGGTAAATAAGACTTTAGGAAGGCAGTAAGGGATTTTTCATTTCAAAAAACAATGACAGAATCCTAGATGGCAAAAAAATAGAAGGTCATGAGGGAGAAAGCAAAAAATTCTGAAGAGAACAGTTCCAAGCTCCCTGGGAGAGAAAGGGGGAAAAAAGGCAGGAAAAGACATCTTGGGCTGAGAGTTCCCGGGAACCCTGCAGAATCACTGCTGTGGTGACATTGTGCAAATCTCACTAAATACTACTTACAGACCAACAAAAAGCTCACAGTTTTCAGAGAAGGAAAGAGATTTTTCAGACTGGGGGAAGACAGTGGTGGCTATACTGGAAATAAATCTAAGCCAGCACTCAAGATGGGTATCTCTGACATATCCTGAAGTACTTAAAGCAAGTCTTGAAAGCAAATGCATCATTCCAACCAAGTTTCTAGTTTGGAGATGAACAGCTGTACAATCCTGGAGTAGGGCCCTAAATGGAATGCACTTTCCAAATTCAGTTTCAGAAATTCTTAAGAACTTCAAGACACATGAACAAATTAGAATACTGCAGGGTTTTTTTAATTAAATCAACTTTCCCTTCCCATTCTTTTTTTTATTATGTTCTCCTGATACTTCAAAATGGTTTTGAAGTATGGGATGAAAAGGTTAAATATCACATATTTAAGTGTACCAGCAGTTGAAAATCAGTACTTGTATCAAGCTTACTTCATCAATATAAACTGGTTCAGGTTCAGGTTCTATTGTCTCTACTTGAACTTCATCACTGAACTGCACTGTTTTCTTCTCAGTTTTCACTGTAAGATAAACAGACAGATTTTATTTTCTAAAATAAATAAAACAATGACATAAATGTTGTACAGCTAGCACGTTGCCCAAGCTCTTTGTGTTTGAAACATCTACTGTGAAAATTTAAAAAAATTAGTATTTTGTTGACTTTTGAAGGCCAAAAACATCTCCATAGACTTAAACGATTTTCATAAACAAATCCGTAGATTGGATAAAAAAAGACATCAGTTCACACAAGGCCAACAGAAACACGTTTCAGCAAGTAAATGATGTTATCATAGTCTCCCTGATAAAACTTATTTATTAATAAGTCATCAGGAAGATAGACTAAGAGAGAGTGATTGGAATAATAAATAAGGCTAACGAGTCAGGTTTAAGAGAAAAATTGGTAAAGTCACCTATGACAAATGTGAGCCTTCTTTTCTTCAGAGCAAAGTACAGAATCAAAAGTTCTCAAATTTTGCTATTCCTTCTCCATCAAATAGTATCTGTGAAAGCATCTCACTCCTTTGTAGTGAAGGCCACAGCAAAAAAGCTGCCAAATACTACTCTTATCACAGTTAGTCTTAACACAGAACAGATTACTCCTACAGCACGTAATTCTGCTGATCTGTTCATACCTTTGGCTCACTCACTGAGATCACAGTAGATTAACCTTGCAAACCCATCAGATTTACAGGAATGAGTTCTAGCATCTTAAAACTTTGTCTACTAATATTTTTAATAGAGTAGGTTACCTTGATATAAATAGATACGATAAGATAACCAGTATACAGAAAAAAATTCCTTACATTATATGCACACACATACCTACAGTATGTAGGTTTCTTGAATTGTTTGAACAGTGGTAATCTGTCTCTGACTCCCACCTGGACAGTGGCCTTCAGTTCTTCCTTGATTAGTTATGTACACTTACAACCAGGCAACAAGGTAATCCGGAAAAAAAAAAATGTTGTTGCCTACAATTATCTAGATGTCAATGGACTTGTTAAACGGGTCTCAAGGAAGCTACTGACAGAGTCAGCAGTAGATAGCATATTTTTCAGCAGATGCCAGCTTGGACAGTGGGTCTGACACACAAAGATATGACTTGTTTTTGAAAGCACAGCAAGGACCCCTCAGTTTTACTGCAAGTATCACATTAACTTGCAACCGAACTCTATCACAAGGGAAAGGAAACAGGGAAAGTACATCTACTACAGAAACATCCCTTGGGCCATGGCAAGGCTTAACATATATACATAAATGTAGTGTTACTTACTCATTTCTGGCTCAGCAGAAAGATCAGCTGTTACAAAATTAGATGGAAACAATCCTATACCCTGATGAGTTTCACCTTTCCACCAATTTGGATCACTAAAGACAAAATAATAAGCAAAAACCCCACACATTAAAAAACCCATACTCACATGGAACTTTCCTAAGAATTGCACCGTACAACGCATTTATACTACTTGTATGTAAATACAATTTATATATATGTGCAGAAATCTTTATAGAATAATCTTTATGCAATTACATTTGTATGTAAAAAATCTAGGAGATAACCAAAGTATTTAATATGTAAATATATTTTATTGCAATGGTATTCCAATATATGCTTCTACATAGAAGATGTGATTATTCTCAATTGATTTTTACAGTCTAATATACTTCTAGGAGGCATTCTATATAAATTACCTGTCATCAAGGATAGTTATAAGTTCTCCAGCTTTAAAAGTTAATTCGTTGTCTTCAGCAGCTTCAAAATCATAGATTGCACGAACCTTTCGGCCCTCATGTTTGTGATTTGTTAAAAGGCTTGAGGTGCTCGGATACAAACTGGAAAGTGTTGCTTGCTGTTGCCGTTGTTCTTTTAGTGACAGTTCAATAGCTACAAAAGGAGAGTTACTCACATGAAAATACCCTATAAAAAGCGGTTGAATTACATGAAAACATAACTCTGAAAACTTTTAGTATAATATCATTCCTGTTGTGTCATAATCAACTCTTGCCTTTCACTTAGAAATACTAGTAAAAACCAGAAAGATGTTTTACAACTAGAGAGAGCACCATTCTGCCCATAGATTTACTGAGGCTTTCAACATGGACAGGATGAATAAATTGCACTTAAGCCCAAACTGGCTAACTCAATGAAGTCATCCATTTTTTATTATTATATTATTGTTATTATCTTGAACTGGTGTAGAGTATTTACATTCTTGCTAGCATATACAGGATGAACTTTTCCAGATCGCTTGAAACATTAAGATACAGCTGTTCAGGTACATACTGTTTCTCTGTTAGATGAGGAGTCTTAGCCTGAATTCACAGAAGCAGAGAATTGCACAAAATGGCTGAGGTTGGAAGGCACCTCTGGAGGTCATCTTGTCCAATACTCTGCTCAAGAAGGGTCACCTAGAGCTGGCTGCCCAGGACTATGTCCAGACAGCTTTTGAATATCTCCAAGGACGGTGACTCCATAACTTCCCTGGGCAACCTGTGCCAGTGCTCAGTCACCCTCACGGAAAATAAGTGTCTCTTCCACTCAGAATTAAGAAAAAGATCTTTGCTTAGACAAGAAAAATTCCATCCATTCTTGTTCTCTCCCTAGGATTCCTTGAATAATTTCAGATTTCTTGGTCATTTTCAATTAAACTTGACTGAGCAGGAAGGTTTCACTCACATTAAACTCCTCCAAGTTTGTGGAAAAAAAAAAAAGATCATGTTTAAGAAGCGACAGAGTAGGACACAAAAACCAACAGAACAAACATTAGAGAACCCATGCAGAATTCGAACCTTTGAGACACAAATCCCTTGAAAAGTAGACTTTGGTGGGTCACCTGTTGAAGAAATCATTAGTAACATCTACAGATGGGCTAATGGCAATTTAAATAAAGCATTGTTATATTAGACAATAGCTAAACAAAAATAATTTCTATTAAAGGTGAGAAACTGCAAACATCCACCAACTACCAGCACAAGAACGTCACTCATATAGTGTTACAACTTTAAGCCCAAAGCCATGCTACATACAAGGGCTAACATTTGATGTCTTCACATTGCTGAAGTTTCAACTCAAAAAAACAGTATCTAGACCATAACGATCAAACCACTCTAAGAATAACTCTTCACACAGACCTGGTATATATTAAATAGCCTTTAAATATACCATAGTACAACAGTAAATCAAAAACAAACCACCCTAGTTTTGTTTACTGGGACCGCACTGAGGCATTTAACAGCCTCTTATGCTTACAGCAATCAAAGCCTTAAAGTATACTACAGAAGCACTATTGAAAGGAATAGACATTTCACGTAATACCAAGTTATACCCAAAATACTGAATCCAATTTTGCATACAACTTATAGTATAATTCTTATTTTCTCCTTCCATCAAATGTTTAAATTGCAAATAAATGTGCTTAATTTGCCCCAGGAAAAGGGAAAAATCTAAGCACAGAACTTGTATCAAACATTTCCATAGTGGAGCATGTCCTTAACATGAGATTTTGCAGATTTTTTACTGTGTTATTTCAGTTTGGCAAGGGAAAAAAAATGTAAAATCCAAGAATTTTTCATATTTTTCACCCATAGAACAGTTCTAACCTTTAACCCTCCAGGAAGGGTACAAAAAGAAAGGAACAGAAATCATAACAACAATCCATAAATATACTATTCACATAGAGGAAGAAAGCAAGACATTTGTTCCTGCTTTATTTTATATTTATGAATATATTCATCAGGTCAGCAAGTGAACACACTCACCTTTAGCTAAATCCTCCTCTTCCTTTTTGTTGGCTACTGTACCGGGATCTTTGGCAACTAGAGCTGGACTTGCTTTTGCCTGTTCAGCAGCCTATCCGAAAGTGAAAGATGTAAAAATGAATTCAACAAAAAATTGACAATGCATTAAGTTCACCATTTCTATTTGTATTCACCTGCAATCTAAAAAACTAAAGCAAATCAGAGCATTTCATGTTTCAATGTTTAATTAAGACAAGAGGGATTTCATTTTGTTTGCCAAACACATTAGAGAATTCAAGACTAAAAACTGTAAAAACCAGAATTAAGGATAAAAAGAATTTGTGATACCCTTTAAGAACAATAGCAACATTTAATATACCTGTGACCCAATAGCTGGGAAAGTAACTCCTTGCTCCTTAAGATTTTTTATCATAGCAGATATTAAACTAAGCTGTGGGTCATTCTTGAATTCATCAGTCCATTCCACCATCAGGGCTTTCAGCTTTTCACAAACTTTTGGATGACCCTGAAAGCACAGTAGAAACTAGTTAAATAATGTCGGAATCTGTTCTTAATTCCTTAATTTCAAATAATTTCATGCTACTGTTAATATAAACCATATAGATGCTTTATTTATAAGTCAAGTGTATCACTAAGGGATACATTTGTTAGATAGGGGGAACAGCACACCAGCATTGTGTTTGTACTAGTACAACATGTACTAGGCCCAAAATAGAATAAAACAAGGTTATATAAAAGCCTTGTATTATCTCCATTTCATCATATCTGTATTAAGTGCTTCACTGCTGTTATTTAATGTGAAAATTAATTTGTATATTTATAAATTAACACATCACATCCCACCTCCCCTGAACAGAATACATAAGTAACTGCAGTGTGAAGCGGCATTCAGGAGGTTCCTTCTCACAGGCATAGACTTCCCAGTAATCTTGCTTCCTTCCCCTCACCAACAAATTTCCAGTCTTCCAAAGTAGATTCCATTCCACTTTTAAATCAGACAGAATTGGGGTAATCTGACTTTTCTATGAATTCTATAAATCAATGCAATAAGTTACCTTATTCAACACGTTGCTTACTTCACTGGCAAAATCCCTTGAACAGACTTCTAAATGAAAGATTTTACCACAGTTTGATACACATGCTCCTAGAAGCTAAAGAAAGAAAGATTAAAACTCAGAGAATATTATAAGATTTTTTACAATATAGCATTTCAGGAATGAAAAGCACTACATTAAAGACAACCTACTGTTAATGCTTGCATAGCAACATGGGGATCTTTATGGCTCACTCTCTTCATAATAGAACGGAGGCAGTCCTTTGGCCTAAAAATCACAAAACAGGTTTAAAAAAAATGTAATGGAATGAACATTTCCTATTGCACACATGACAATGCATGACAACGTTAACAGACAGCAAGCTCTCCCAAACATTGTCAGTAAATTATTTAGTAGCTTCTAAGCGTAACATTAAAAAAAAAATAAGTTAACATTAACAGTTGAAGCAATTTCTATCTGTAGGACTGCTAGCTTTCTTACTTATCAAAACCTCTCAGTAAGTTACATGACCTTTTGCAGCTAGTGAGAATTACTGTAAATACTCCAGAAACCCACACAATCCCTTATAATTAGAGAACTGTAATTCTCTGTAGTCCATGCACCTACTCCTTTGTATTTCACATGCATATCTAAGAATGTTTGCTTATATACTGATTACTAACACCCTTTTGCTACTTCTTTTAATTACCAACACTACGTTCCTCAGAGTCTCTTTTAATCCACAGAATAGCATTTATAAAGAAGATACACAATGAATCAACGAGTGCTAAAATAAACTGTTAGACATCCTACATCCAAGTTTCAAAACAGTTAAATACAGAACTCAAGTCTTACCTCTGCTGTGGAAGATAGAAATAATGTGAAATTGAAATTTAAGAAAGAAGTTGAATGGGACACAGTTTAGCATATTAAAATCTGTATGTCTTTCTGATAGTTTGTTCTGTCTTTAAAGGTGGTGAAAGGCTGAATGAGGCTGAGGTAGGAATTATCATGGGTGTACAAGCATTATCATTTGAACAGCCCTGGGAAGACAACCCTGAAAGACGATAAGTAGCGAAAGAGGAATATGCGCAATTCTTGGAGTATTTACACTTTTTTTTGAGGCAAAATTACTTTTCTGTTGAACAGATATCCAAGAACTAACATGAAACTTATGTATAAGTTACACCACTGCTTGGCTATACTATACTTGGCAGTGTCTACATTTTACAGAAACATCCACTTCATATTTAGTAATATTAATTATAGAAAATGCTGTCACACAGCAAGACTACATATCACTCAGCATATACCTTCATACAACCAATTATTACAAATGAAGGCTATAAGGCAAGCACTGCCTGTTATCTATTAATTATCCAAGACTTCTCATATGTTCACTTTAATTAAGAAAGAACACATGCTAAGATTTTCAGAAATAACTGCTTTTCTTAATCATTAATTTATGACTAGGACTACCAATGTGATATGAGCACAAACCCGAAAAAGTGCATGTCCATTAATTGTTAAGCCCGTATTTATAAAGGTAGGATGCAGGATCAAGAGCGTAGCAGTCCAGCAACAGGACCACTAGTCTAAGATTGTTTATTAAGGAATCCAAAGTCTTATTAAAAAGAAATAAAGTAACAAGAAAGCCTCAAAACCAAATGATCTTCCACATGTGTCAAGCACAACTTTGAAGAGGTAAAAAACCAAGAAGAAATCCCTCAGTAGTTCATAAAAACATTCAAAATTCTTCTGTTTCCTCATATATAACAATCAATATTTGACTGTTAATCTTTTAACATACTCAAGTGTTTTAAAAAAATCCTTTTATTACATCTACACAAAAAAAAAATCCAGGCTTAGCAATGTTTAATCACACAGACTAAGAAACCTCATTCTACTCAGAACTGTAATCCTTATTTTTACTTCAGACTAATTCATCACACAATTTAGTTTGTCAATTATGAGAAGCACTGTGCAGGAATCAGAGGGAAAGCACGCACTCTGTGAGAACAGAATTTTATTTATTAGGCATCTCTCCAGATCATGCTATACAAATATTGTGCCGCAGTTCTGCTCCAATGATTCTACAATCAAAATTTCAGAGGCAGCACAGTGAGTGGGAATAACAAATCAGTAGAGGGAAAATAAGGGAAGATACAATAGAAGCTGTGGTATTATATACAAAAAACATTCACAATAATTTTCAAGTTTAAAGAGTAAAAAATTATGTATTTGATTATATTTTCACAAATACAAAATCAACAGCAACTGGGATCCAAAATACTACTCTGCACAAAACTTTTCATGTGTTTTCAGGAATTTACTGTTCATTTACAGTCTAAGGTAACTGACTGTGGGGCTCAAGACTGCACAGGTGACTCAATTTTCCTCCTTGCTCCTTTAGAGACAGGCTAGTCACAGAGCTTCCAGGTCAGCCTGTTAGACATACACTGCAATGACTATGTAAAATGCTACTGAGATTGGGTAACTTAAGGGGGGAGGAAAAAAAAAAACAGAAGTTAGTTTGGAAGAGACTCAAGTAAGCGATTTTACTGTTCTCTCTTGTGTGAACAGGCACAAAAACAACAAAAGAAGAATCAGCTAACCAGAATACTGACTCACTGAGGCAGTGATTAATCCATAAGGAATCAGGACAAGGTTAGGCAAGCAGCAATATAGACAAACTGTTTCTCAATGACAATTTTTCAATACCAATAGAGAATGCTGCAACAAACACTTCTATTTTCTTAGCCATTGGTGTCTTATCCCAGCTGCTGACTTCATTTTTTTCAGCCATCATTTTTATTAAGTAACTTTTCTGGAGGAAAACTGAAGTTGTGATAGTTTCAGACAAAGACTGAAATGTCTCATTAAGTTAATATAAAAAGTACAACCATCTCAAAGCCAAATGCAAACAGAATTAGACTTAGGAACTGGCTAGCACTAAACTGACGGGGGCAGGGTGGACAGGACACATGCTTCACACTAAAATATACGGTGCGTGGCCTTTAATTTTCCCTTTTAGGCTGCTTAATGAATCATTCCAATTTTATAATGTTACTCAGAGCTGTTAAACTATGGCTTCAGTTGTGTAAGCATTTTCATTGCAGAAAACCAACACTACGCAAAAATCTATACCTTTCCTGTAGTCGGATGATTTAAAACGCCAGCCAAATATGATAAAAGTTTTTAAAATAAACAAGTTTGCAATAATGCTGTATAGAAACAGAAAAAATTGCCTCTAATAGTAAAAGCTTTGTTTTAATCACATTTCCATGTAGAAAAGGCAACTTGCTCACTGAATTACAAATATTCCACAAAAATGGGATGCAAACAACGTAACATGCAACTGCTGAGCTGTAGGAATTCCTAAAACAAATTCAGAGATTTAAAAAAGCGTTGATTTTCTCATAGTTACACAAATTTTGTTTCATCCTAAAAACCTGATATGCAAGACATGCAGCAAGTATCAAGTTAATTCCACACTATGTATGGCAATACTTTATATGTGCTATTGTAAAAAAGGAATATTATTAAAAATATTACTAAATTTACTGTCCTTCCAGTGTTTTCTATGAAAATTCTGGCATCAATTCTAATCAATTAGATTTTGAAAGTCATAAAAAAATAGATTAAATAGTCAAAGAGTCAAAATTCAGTGGAATTTTAACTCACTAAAACCTATTTTAGTTTGTTGAATTAAGGGAAGAAAGATAAAATTTTTAGCCTTTGGCAATTCTCTGTAACCAAGGTATTGCGACGCAAAAATTAATGGTAGCAATTCTGTTACTGAAGTGCAACTAATTTATCTTAAGAAGAAGTGCAACACCTTTGTAGCATAACAGATTTCCAACAATTACTCTGGATGAAAACAAGTTGTTGGCAGACCTAAATGAGAAAATGCCATGTAACACTATGGGACAAAAGGCGCCACTTAACAAACAATAGTCCTTATAGTCTATCATGACTTCAGGTGTAAAACGATCTACATCTAAAGTGCTGCAGGCACGAAATGGACCTTACAGTCTGGTATAAAGAAAAAGTAGAGATTTTATCATCTAAACTTCTGCCAAGAACAGTAACAGGCAGCTTGTATTGAACCAGAATTGGTTAAAAGATTAAAGCAGATCCCAGTTAAGAAGACTAGCATCCTTGCCACATGAACTTAAACTGCAGGAGAATTTCAAACAGCATAGCATATCTGATTTAAACTTCTTAATGGGGAGCTTTGATTTGCTTTACCTTGCTATGGCATGACATAATCCATCAAAACAAAGAAAACCCACTATCAGCAAGTTTTAACAGAACTTGAACTTAAGCAAAGAGTCAGCTGGCAGTGTATTACAAGCAGGGTAAGTATTACAAAGGTTAAAGTCACAGCCAAGATAAAACTACTGTTTTATTTAAAAAAAAACAAACAACAACCAAAAAACCCCAAACAAAAACCACCAATCGTAACAGAAATTTCAGCTGTCCCATAGAAATGTAGCTGCACATTACCAGAAGATCTCTAGCTTTGCATGTAATTCCAAGCCACTGTCCCTTGCAGCTACATACATTTGAGGACTGTTCAGGCTAAATTGCTGTGAGAATAAATCTTCCCTATGGAAATGCTTTCTGCGATTAAATAGAATATCAAAGCCTTCAATAATATAGTTATTGTTACAGGCTCAGCATCAACGTGCACAAGGAGCAAAAATGTAGTTTTACATATACAGACTAATACAAAACATTATAACAACTTGCCAGCTGTTACCTTGACTACAGTTATACACAACAGCACCGAAGTCTCAATATGCCATGCTATTTATAAGCACTCCTCTAGAGACCATCTCTAATCCCAAGGAATAAGCTTATTTGCAAACCTGCCCTTTGCAACGAAAGTCCCAGGTGGGAATTTGCTGTCTGGCATCTCATACTGTTTCCCACCATGTTAGAAGGCAATCCAAGGCATTCTCAGAGAAGCCTTTCACTAAACAGTAGCAATGGCATAACTTTCGTTTTGAGGCTATTCCTTACATGAATTGTTACAGGGAATGCTTTGAGAAGATGTATTTAAAACATTTCCAAGGCCTAGCACTACATTGCATAAAAACACTATAGGTACACTGAAATAATGGCTTTAAACTGTATTTTTTTATTTGCCGACTCAAATTTAACTTTTCATGTCCAAAAAACAAGTGCATGCCTAAAGCCTATGAGAGAGCTCAGAAAAGAATCAATAATGGAAGCATTAGTGGCCCATATTAAGATGTGTTTAATTTAATATTACATTTTTAAAATGTACATTTATCAAAGCCCTAAAAGCCAGAGAATAGCTTCTCAAAACACGGGGAAGAAACGCAGAACCTCATTGCTTTCTGTGACAGAGACACTAGTGGTCTGGTGGTGAGAACAAGGGAAGAGCAGCAGATGCTTTATACCTTAGTTTTAGCAGTGTTTTGACAAACAGCTGAAGCTTATATGGTCTCCTTATCACCCAACTGGTGAAATATGGGCTGGATAAAAGGATGATTAGGTGGGTAGAAAACTGGCTGGCCTCCTAAGCTCAAAGAGCTGTCACCACTTCCAGCTAGCAGGCAGCAGCTAGTGGGGTCCCTCAGGGATCTCTGCTGGGATCAACACTACTAAATGTTTTCACCTAAGTGATGGGATGCAGCACACTCTCAGCAACTTTGCTGACAACAGCAAATTGGAGGGGAGCAATTAATATACTGGAGGGCAGGGCTACTATTCAGAGAGACCCGGACAGGCTGGAGAAATGGGCAGACTGGAACTTCACCAAGTTCAGCAAGAGCAAAGGCAAGGCGTGGCATTTCGGTGGTCTGCACCAGCAAAGGCCAGGAGCTGACCACCTAAAAAGCAGGTCCACAGGAAAGGATCTGCAGGTCCTATTGGGTGTCAGGAGTCAGCAGTGCAGCTTGGCAGCAAAGACAACCAAACTCATGCAAGTGATTAGCACAGCCAACAGGGCCAGGGAAGTGAACCTTCCCCTGTGTTTTGCACTTGCATGATAGCGTCTGAAGTACTTTGTCCAGTTTGGGGCTCCCCGGTGCAAGAAGGATATTGACGAACTGCAGCAAGTCCAATGGAGGGCTGCCAGGACGGCCAGAGGAGAGTCACATACAAGGAGAGATGGAGAACTGCTTTCAGTTTTGAGAAGAGCAGACTAAAAGGGGCTCTTACTGCTTTCTACAACTAATTAATCAGAAAATACACAGAAGACACAGCCAGACTCTCTTAGAGTTGCGCAGTCGTAGGACAAGATGCAACAGGGAAAATTGTAATCAGATTGCATGATTATTTATTTACTTACTGTGAGGGTAGTTAAATACTGAAATACTGAAACATGTTGCCCACGGAAGTTGTGGAAACTCTGACCTTGGAGGCATTCAAGACTCAACATGGTGCTGAGCAACCTGATCTAATTAGACCCGTTTTGAGCTGGGAGGTTGGACTAGATGACCTCTGGAGGTCACTTCCAACCTAGATTATGACTCTGTAAGAAAAATCACTCATGAAGACTTCTGGATTTACAATGACACTGCTAAAACATATCAGTTTATTCTGTTACATTGGTGAAAAGCTGCTATACACAACTCCAAATTTTAACAGGCCAGCTAGTATCTCCAAAGGAAGAATTGCAAAATATTTGAGCAGAAAATCCATAGATTTTTCTTTTACTGGTAATAAATTCAAGTGAAATTGAGCTGTTGCAAAAGTCTATACAAGATATTTTATCTATACAACAAAAAATTCATTCCTCTCATCTGGGTATGAGACTGAAATAACAAAATTAAATAAGTCTGGGGAGGAAATTTCTGAAGTCACTTACCCTGTGCGTGACTGTCCTACTTTATCACAGATGTCTAAGATGAGGCCCCAGTCCTCTGCAGTGTTCATCTCACTGGTTGCTTTCTCTGATGAATAAAGTATAAATATATCAAAATACATTTTTTTTTAAAAAAGTTAATTCAACAAAATTGTCAACAAAGATGTTGCAATATTACCTCTTTGTATATTGCTAAATGCATGACAAATGTCTATATTGAATAAATTCGTACATTAAAAACGTTATACCTAGTTACTTTTAATTTTTAAATGTTTACTTGTGGCCATGAATTTAAACTCATAAGCAAATACATATTTTAGAGTTGTTTTTCCACACAACAAAGATATAGCCAGAATATTACAAGAGTAGTATAGCTACCAACAGATTTTTTTCCATTTAGAACTATAAAGTTTAATAAGATATGAACACCCAAAGCATTTCAGTGTTTGCAGAGTCAGATACAACCACATTTACCACTTCACCAGCCATGAAACTGCTGTGTCTTGAATTTCCTTTCTATATATTACAACTCAACGAGGAGGATTCAACAACTTATTAATATCACTAAACTTTTATCTCCTCATTCTCATCTCTACTTTGGTTGATATATTCCACTGCTTTTTTTCAGCTATAGAGACTGCTAAACCAAAGCGAATGTCATAGAAGCCACAGGGACTCCTTCTTTCAAACATTTGGAATAGGACAAGAGTCCCTGCTGAAGAGTGAAGAAATAAAGAGGGTAGGTGGGCATGAAATAGATTCCACTTCAGAAAAACAGAGACTCTCTCCCTATTTCTCTTCCAGAAAAGCTTAGGTACACAGAGGATAACAACAAATAAAAGTGTTAAAAGGAAACTGAGCCTTATACTGCAGCTGAACTGAAGATTATCTAAACACCGATAGACTAGATCAGGTCAAGCCTGAAGAGAACAAGGGAATCCATTATTCACCAAACAGAAGGAGAATGGGCACAGAATAGTACACAAACATTGTTTCCTATCCCTGCTCCATCTAATATTCACCTCAATCTACAAAACACAAAATGTGCTTCAGCAATGACTACCATCCCTCCAGGAATGTCTCAGATTACTTAAGTTTTTATAGGGAATCTTTGCTTCCTTTCATAAAACTATCTGCCAGGAAAGATTCATTATCCATATTAACACCTGCAAGACTGCAGAGAAGAGAAAGACAAAGCAAAACATTTAATCTCCAAAAGTTACTAGGAATTATTCATCCCAAAGTTGATGAATGAGTTTCTCTGGCCTACAAACTGAAGTGAGGTTACAGTCAAGTAGTTTCTTAATTCAGAACAAATATGCAGAAAAGCAAAGCTCTATGGTTATGTGCTCTCAAAGTATTTCTGAGGAAAAATTAAACACTACCATATACTACTAGAAAGATAACACATCAGTTGTACTGCCTGATGCAAGGCAAACAACAAAGCAATATAGGGAAATCCTAACTGGAAGTTAGTTACAATTCTATATGTTCTCTCAGATAAGATAAAAGAGAACTGCCTCTTCTCTCTAAACTGAATCAGAAAACTTGCTTGATTACAAAAAATGGTCATAATCAACAAAAATATGAAAAATTCTGGGTAGACAGCATGCTAACATCTAGCACTAAGATATCAGCACTAGCTGATCAACCAACCACTTTATTTTTCTTTCAGCCTGCTATTGCTCCAAATCATGCTTAGGACTAGCACAGCTAACAATCAGAGAAATTCTTAATTTTTAGATCTTGTTCATAAAGGAAACATGCCAACTGCAAAGCAAAAACTGAGAGGAACACCATAATGGGAGAATCTACTCAGCAGGCCAAATAAAAATGCCAAAACATGAGAACAGAGCAATGAGACTGTACCCTGCTTATATCATTTAACGTTGTTTCATTACTCCAGAATTTCAGTTCTCTAGTTGAGGATAGCTTATAAATACAATCAAACGAGGCAGGAGGGGGAAAAAAAAGACTAGGAAAAACCCATAGCAGAACATGCATTATACTTTTCCCACTTGTTATTTATTTTAATATAGCCAGCTCTCCGTCATCTATAGGCAGAATACCTTTGCCACACACAGTAAGACACCTGAACTGAATGCTTTGCATACAGCCATCCCAGGCCAAGACAGTCTTCGGTAATCATAATCCATAAGCACAGCAGCTCTACTGCTCCCAAAGCCAGCCTCAAGTCTGAGGCATTGTAACTGCTTTTTTAAAACACAGAGCCTAAGTGGAGTTGTACCTGAGCTGAAGGTGCACCTACATGATATTCCCATAACAGAAAACAGCTGATAAGCACAGTCCAGAGACACACAGAACAGGCTGCATGGAGGCAGTTTAATTCCAGGTCTCCACTGTTTCAGTTCATTGCCAGTTCATCTGGGGCTGGACCAGCTCCAGCCAAAGTGTGTCTGCATGGGGCTCTTCAGAGCCGTAAGCTCCTGCCAGGCTCAGAGCTCACATGCAGCCTCGCAAACCCACACCGCTCACTCACGCCTAATGCCGCACTTCAGTTAACACATCCTTCAGCAGTCAGAGCTGAGAAATCCAATGGAACTGAAACTTTGACTTTTTCTGTTATTCTACATAAACAGACAGTTTTCTGTACTTTTGGCAACAACTGATCCTTCTTTCCTCACAACATCAGAGAGAAATGGCACGGCAACCGGTTATGTCCTTTACAAACCAAAAAGTAAAACAATGCGTGCTTAAGGTTTAAAAATAACAATAAACTGTCTTTTATGCTAATTTAAGTAGTTTGGCTAAAACTAAAAATAAGATGGTGATTCATGAAATCCCTGATCCATAATCAACCATACCGACTGCAACCTTCATTAAAATTCTCAGTAAGAATATTTTTCAAATTTATCCACAAGTACAATCACAAGGTTTCTATTCTGGTTACATTCCTTCCTGGAAGTTGAACTTAGTCCTCTACAAAAACTGCCATTTGCTTGTAACACCTTCCCCCTTGTTAGTCAGGATATTTCCTCCACTGAGAAACGCTAGATAGTTTCTTACTAAATTTCAGTCTGAAACCCAGTTTCATTGTGTGCTTTGTCTTCTGTAGTAAAAAGCATCCATTAATTTCCTTGGATAATAAAATTAATTGTAAGACATGATGTCACGGTTTAAAGCTGGGTTGGCTATTAAACAGATGACAGACGCTCTTTGTTAACCCCTTCCCTCCCCAAAATGGGGGGGAAGAAAAAAGGGAAAGAGGCTTACTGGTTGGAAAAGTTAAAACAGCTTTAATCTAACTACAATAATAATGTATTATAATAATAGGAAAAATAATAATGAATATATATACAAACATGTACAACACCAATATCGAGCTCCCCACTCCCTGATGACGAACATGTCACCTAGACGCTGCGGGGCAGGACCCAAGAAAGTCCCGGGCTGTACTCAGCAGCAGCAAGCAGGAGCTGGATTCAGGAATGCACAGATCAGGATCAAAGGCAGGACAATCGGACAGAGTCCTCCTTGAGTGCCAGCCATAGAAGAAGAGAGAGAGACCCTTGTGATCCCTCAGCTTTATACCAAATATGACGCGTATGGGATGGAATACTCCCTTTGGTCAGTTTTGGGTCACCTGTCCAACCCACTCCTCCCCACACAGGGTCTCAGGTATGACCACTTCTCTGCTCTTCCAGTTCCAGTGCACAAGAAAGTTAGCAGAAGCAAGAATCGACCTTGGTCTCCACAGGGATAACTATAAGCAAGAGCCTTACTGCATACCATTCCTACTGATGTTCCCACACTAACTATAAACATTGAGCCTTATCCCTGCTAGAAGCAGCTACTGTCTGGAAAAACATGCAGTTAATTTCAGAGAGTGCAGCTTCTCAGAAGAGACTTAAGTAAAAAGTAAAGTTACTGAAAGAAAATTGGTTCTGTCCTGGCCCAAACCAGGACACATGAAGAAAAAAAATGCCTCAAGTTTTAGTTAAATTTTGTCTCAAACAAGGGCAGTTAAAAGTTAACGGCATACTGTGAATGTTAGCAGTACACTATCTGACATTGACTGCCCACAAAAAAGGCCACCATCTCTGTCAGAGCATTAGTGAGGGACTATCACCTTTCACCACTCTGGGAACAGGAGCTACCAAGACGCTTTGACAAAATTCCTATGTTGCATCAGTGTTTTGTAGACAAAATAATGACTTAAAGGTACTTAACTTAAATTACTTACACTATTATCACTTAAGAGACCATTACTGCTCTCTCTCCTAAGGAGGCACACATTCACAGCCAAAACTTTACGTGCATTTAGTATTTACTTACCCTGACTAACAGCTGGCACCCTACCAGCCTTCAGGTACAGCTGACATGTCACTGTCAGACTCAATCTTAGTACCAAAATGGACTCTGATAGGGAGGGAAAACCAGACATTGGTATTTAAAGTTTTAGGGTAGGTTAGCACAGAAGATATAAGATAAACTAGAAGCGCTCTTCATTTTGCATCTCTGATCAAAAATAATTCTGCTATAGCACTATTAATGTTTACTTCAGACCCTATCCCTCCACCCATCATTGTTGCAAAATCTAATTCAACTTAGTGAATGCCAAGCCAGAATCAGATAACATTTCAGACTTTACTAAAACAACTTTTAGAGACAGTGCTGTCTCCTTCATGAAATCAGCGTTCTTTAAAACTTATTAATGCTATGTCAAACACAAAGGGAAACAGGACTACATGGTGCAGACGTATACATGATGGAACTCTGTCTCTAGTTTTCTGAAACAGCTCGCTCTCCCGTAAATCTGTATCGCTCAAATTCAAGTCATTGTTTCCTAGCACAAGCCTACAAATTAATGTAGTAGCTTTAACCAGTGCAAGACTATAAAATCTTACGTTGCCTCAGATTTTAATTAGTAGTTTTTAAATTTTATGACTGCATCCTTTTTTTTTCCATTACAGGTCTTCAACTTTCAGCTTTATTTTTTCTATTTTTTTATTTAAAATTACTTTCTTATAATTAATTCCACAAAGACAGACAAAGAGGTAAGCACCATCATTTCAGAGGAAAAGAACACTTAGAACTATGGCTTATTTGGACAACAACAATAACAATGATTCTGCACAATATAAGAATACCTTTCTAAATAACTTCAACAGTTTATTTAATGCCTAAAACAAAAGCAAGACAGACAAAACAAATACATCAAATTTTTTGACTACTTTGCAAGGCACAGAGCATGGGATCACAAGGAGTCTCCCTTTACGCTTCTTCTGTACTCAGAACATTAATCATACCAAGTCAGATCAATACCATCTTGCCCAACATCCAGTCTCTAATAAATATTATACCTAAAGAAGCAGATGCCTAGGAAACCATAAAAAAGAATAAGGTAAGCATTAGTTGTACTTCCCTACAACACACCTTTCAGCAAACAACAATTTGCAGCTTCGTAACCCCTGAGTCAGAAATGGTGCTTCAACCATACAAATGTAACCATAAATAATGTATAAAACAAATAATTAAGAAAGCGTTCTGAAGCAAAATGCACCTCCTTGGATAGAAATCTCAGCTATGTAGGCATCTTCAAAATTTCTCAATAAGTTCTAGAACATATTCTTCTTCAAATAAAATATCTAGGTGCTGAAATCACATGTCCAAACATATTTTCTGTGTTCTTTCTTTTTTTCAATTAAGCCTCTGAACAAAATTTATACAGACCTGAACATCATCTGCCGTCTAAAAAAAACACCATTCCTCAGTATAAATGCTGTCTAGTCTCACTGAAATACCATACCAAAAACACAGGAGACAGAGCCACACCTATTGATCAGAAGCCAGGACAGAAAGATCTAAATATGAGTTACATTACTTATACTTTTGTTGTGGTGATAGTATATGGGCTTTTGCATGGGCCTTTTGGGGATACCTAAATAAACCAGCCCCTCCTTGTGTTGTAAAGTTCATTAATTTTGATGAGGCTCCATTTCCGTCCAATTTCTAGAAACCTGAAAAGGCTTGGAACAGCAAAGAAATTCTGTTTTCTCCTCTGGTTTTGCTCATTATTTAAAAATCATATCCAAAGCAAAAAAAATTTGTGCTGTGATTCTATTTGAAGTTCCTTATTACATAGGCAACACAACTGCAGTTGATCATTTTAGGACAGAAGTAGTCAACTTCTCAGAAGAAAAAAATAATATTTTTCTAATAATTCATAATTGTCCTAAAACAAATTTAGCATCAGATTTATAAAGTACTATTAGACAGAAGATAGTACATGCTGAAAAAAGCCACTGCCAAACTTAGTGGTTGACTGTTCAGGTGCTGGTAAGAGAAATATAAATATTGCTACAGATTTTCCATGGAAATATGTGCTAGTCACTTGATTTCTCTGCCATAGTTCTGCATCTTAACAATAGCATTTTACTGCCTTATCAAAATTTTGCAAGAGTAAATATTCTCATCAATGTATAGGTACTGCAGTGACTAGCATGATGCATTTCCTAAGGCAGCAAACTTGAGGACTACCCATTGCTAACACCATTTTTAGAGGGAAGTTTTGGCAGGTTTGAGCTTCCTAAGCTCTAGATTTTACTGACGTTTATTTTTTAAAAATTCCAATCTTGACACTGAGCTATTTTTCTGTTACAAAGTCTCAGCCAGCAATGTCTCTAGAAGTTGTTTTAGCAAAGTCTGAAATGTTATCTGATTCTGGCTTGGCATTCACTAAGTTGAATAAGATTTTGCAACAATGATGAGGTGAAGGAATAGGGTCTGAAGTAAACATTTCCTCAGTTGCACATCCCTAAAATGAAATACTGAATTTCTTAGTAATTGAAGTCACAAAGAAAAGAATGGCTACAGAAAGTCTTCACTCAGACTAAAATTACAACCAGTCTCTAGCACGAAAAAAAAGTCTTCAAGAATCCATTATATCAATGTAAACAACACAGAATTAACAAAAAATTCAACACTTCCTTCAGTCTCCTCTCCCCCTCTCCCACTTGTTTTCTTCCCACAGCTAAATAAACAACTTCCCTGCTCTCTGTATAAACGCAATATTAAAATTCCAAAGCATTGTAAAAACATAAATGTAACTACTTCGTCTCTTCGATATAGTTTAAATAGTCCTGAAAGACTGAAACTGGTTGCAAATTTTTCTTTCCTTTTGCAGTCACCTGCCAAGAAATTCTGATTACATACCATTCCACATCACTGAAGTTAAAAGTAATTAATTTAGTTCTTTTTGTCTGTCAAATAAAATGAACAAATGCATTTATTGGCCCATTCTACAAAGAGCACCACTTTAATACTAACCACTCTGCATTTCACTAGCGCACGCAGAACTGTGCAGAAGGATACGTCCAACCAGATTCCATTTAGACAAGACCGAAAATAACCTCTAACAGGCAACGCCACCATAAAAAGAAACTAGAATTCCCTGTTGAACCCTTAACTTCAGTAAAGCTATTAACCAACTTCTTCAGTTTAACTGTATCCCATTTGCAATATTCCTAAAAAAAGTCCTGATGGGAGCACTTGCAGGTGGTGTCCTATGAAAGCACTGCAAGCTGATCCAAGGCAAAGCAAGCAGCCGTGACTGAGCTGACCTGAGGCCACCTCAACTCATTCCTTCAGTAGGCTGTGTAGGATCTCACCGTGCATGAGGCAGCTTAGCCAAGCTAGACATCACTCAACTCAGTAAGCTGAGCAGAACGAAGACAAAAGGATTCAAGATGTGGTAAGACAATGTTGAAAACAACAGTAAGACAAGCCAGGCAAAAATAATTTTGATGGTTAGACATCTTACAGCAAACTCTAACAAATCCACGGAACTCAAACTACCTTTCACCCAGAAATATTACAACAGAGCAGGAAGGTGAGCACATTAGAGAACGATTATGATTACTGTGTAAACACGGTGTATCACAGGCATGGTATACTAATGAATGGTGCCAGGATTTATTTGTGGAGCCCCCACAAACCAAGCCACAGTAGAAGTGACATTTTAGAAGGATGATCAGCAAGAGACTTAACTTTTCACATCAAACATACAGTGTTATTCTTATCAGCTAGAGGAACAGATTTTACATGTTGGAGAAGTACTTCGGTTCTTCTGAATTTTGATATTATAATGCACACTGTCACAGCTGAAATGCGGGGAAGCACTTAAAATGACAGCTCTTCCCTGGGAGGAAAGAAAAGGAATTAATGGGAAAGTACAGTCTACAAAAACTCCTTTCCCTATGAAATATGGTATGTTGGCTTCAAATTGTTCAGCTGAACTCCAAGCCTGGCGATTCATTTTCAGAAAGGGATACTGAAAAAGATCTTATTGGCTATTATACAGAAGGGGTATTCCACTCATTTTTATCCTGTCAGCATTGCCATTTTTCACAGAGAACATACACTGAAGGTATCTTTTCTCTTGTTTTTCATAAACATTTATAAATAACTGAAGAGGGGGGTGGCTATAGTTCTTTTCCAATACATTTTCTACTCAGCCTCCCTCTTAGCTCACAGTTAATAGCCTTCTCCCTAAAACAAAGCTGAGAAAAGCAGTAAGTTAACTTGGGCAAAAAAGCGCCAGTCTCATGACAAGCTAAACCAATCCCTGGAATTCATCTTCCTTTGCAGCCAGAAGTTAACTCACAGCCTGCAGTCTCCATAATTACCTGGGCTCAAGAATCTCCTCTGCAACAGCTTTCCCTTCTTTTGGCAAACCTGGCCTAAACAGAGAAAAGCCCAGCTCAGAGACACATGTAATTGGATGGTTCTGAAGACGCTGACTAGCCAAGAGGATAAATCTAAAGAATAACAAGTTTAAATAGCAAGAGTATTTTCTTACAAGAAATTGCACCATGGGAATCATGGTCAAAGCATTTCTTACATTCTAATACATCGATCTATACACTGTCGTACCTTAACATCCCTACTTACCTATAATCATATGTAATTCATGCATATTATTAAATATTTAAAGAGTTATAAGCATAAAATGATCAATAACTGCTGTAGTTCATAAAAAGTGGGAAAATCATTGCAAGTCTCATCAGGTTGACAGTTCTACTACATTACTAAATACCTGCTTAATTTCCTATTATTGTAAATAGTAAGGCTGAATCTTTAAAAAGATTACAAAAGCTTACAAAACTTCAAAAATAATAAGCTTACAGCAGGAGTAAAAAGTTCTTTCAGTTATCTTCTTACAACATAGATTAAGTTTACAATGCTTGACATTAAGTTAGAATAAAGCATGCACTACATTAAATTCAGAGTTACAGATTTTATTCTTGAGATAACATCTAAATTACACTTCAGAACTGCTTTAGCAGTAAGTTCTTCATTACTACATTACGCTCCATTACTAATCTGTCATGACAGATTAGCAGTCTTTCGGTTCTTAAAGCACATTTTACCATTATTTTGCCTGCATCAAACTTACAGATAAACCTGCGTTTCTCAGGAACAATTCTCTAGGAGCAATTTTATGATTATGGTTGTGAAATATGGCAGAAATAGACTTCCCATCAAACTAATAAGAACACTATTAATTCTAACCCCTTAAATGGAGGATTAGAGTCTCTTAATTAAAACCTCAGCAGTGTCTTGGAGGTTTTTTCTTTTGTTAAATTCCAATATTATGTTCCTTACTTGGACACACTATCAAAGGTTCCCAGACTTGACTGTGAAAATCCACACCAACTTGTGTCACCACCGATTAGTATCCCTTCCTGTTGAAAAAATCCTAAATATGGTAAAATGAGGGTTCAGAAAACAAAAAGTATTTGGGATTCATCCAGAGATTTGGACTCTTTGGGGATAACAAGGGCTTACCTCCTCAAATCTCAGGGCAGCTTAAAGCATTTCTTCATATTATTAGTTTAACAGTAGCCTTAAACAACATTCTTTTGCCAATCACATCTAAAGAAGAGGTTCACCCCTCAAAAATCTCTGTACAAAGTTGACACTAAATGGTAAGCTATTATGGCGACTAGGTTCCACAGCAGGAGCATGCTAACAGGACTAGCCGAGTGCTGATGACTGACCAAACTGAGAAATTTCTCCTTCTGAACTTAGAGATACTTATGCTCCTCAAAACAATGAAAAACAATTTCGCTCCAGATGCGTTCTCTGCAATTCATCATCCTAAATATTTCCAAAACCCTTTCCAACAATTACACAGCACTGATCAGGTGTCCAGCAGACAAGAATGCACAGCTATTACAGCAATACTATCAACTACACCAATATCCAAATTCATATAAAATTAAGAACAGCTTTTGACTGCCTTCCTGCTTCAGGAATCTGACTTTCAAAAGAAAACTTTCTTGCTAGGCAAGAACAAAAACAGAACACTCAACTTTCGTTCTGAGAAGAAAACCTGAAAAATAACACTACTGCTTGACAACTTTTGGAAGTTTCCCCGAGAACATGAGAGCTTACTTTACAGCTGATGTTATCTTACGAAGCTTGCCAAGAAGTTCGTCCAGATAATAGCACATTCCCAAGGGGCCTTGGGAAAGAAGGGCCCAGGGACATTTTCCGGGAGACTTCATCATTCCCATCTCCCTGGCACAAATCCAGTTAAATGATGGATGAAGGCAGCAGGCTCCTGAAAGTAGGCTGCCACCTGCTGAACAGCATCTTGCTCCTTCGGTCTCCCTCAGGACCCCATGAAAGGGGCCAAAGGAAAGAGGCCATATGTACTAGTGAAAATTAGCCCACTATACGCTTTTCCAAGAACAATCTGGGATTGAGTGGTTACTTCCCAGTGCTCAAAGAGTATACAGAATAACACTTTTGAAAAATATCTACCGGTGATTGTACTAGGCAAGCACAGTAGGGAAGGTATTGGCGACCTCTGCACCTACAAAACAGCAAATAATCCAGGGTGCTACTAACCTGCATTATGAAACTTGCAGTGCTGACAAGCACATCTATCAGACTTCGCTCTAGAGAAATCCACTAAGCACTCTGATCTTCACTGCCAGACAGCAGCCTTAGAAAGTAAAAAGTAAAAAAAACCTGCCAGAACCTCAGCTATCACTGTTAAATCTTATTCAAATCTTTCTCACAGATAATATTATCAATGCTTCATCCTCAAATGGTCCATGGAAAACTGGCAAGCAGCACAATCTCTTCCTCATTTTCAGCTATCAAGTTACATTAGAAGACAGCAAAATAATCAAGAAAAATTATTTTCAACTTTTCAAAATAAGTCGTTGTCAGCTTTGCCACCAAGAAAATTATAAATTGAAGGGCAGCCTTCAGCAGAAAAGTGCTCTTAACTGTTCAAAAGGAGAAGACAAGCAAGCTATGCTTCATTAAAACGCAACAGACTAAGAACTCCTGATAACATACATACAGAATTTGTGTAACAGTCCTTCCTTTATGCCCTAACCCCTCCCCCCCCCCCGAAAGGATTCATACTTTTCAAACAATTTTGAGCTGGTTTTTTGAAGAGCTGGAAGAATTAAATTGGAGCCCTGACTTCTAAAGTTAGATAAGTATTAAGAAAGAAACAATGTATTTGTAGTTGAAAGCTACAGCAAGTATAAGACTCCTAAAGAAACCTGTTCCAAGAAACATATACAGTGTTACACTGTGGAATGTAAATAATGTGGGGTGGGTATGGGGGTTACTTACCCAAGTACAAGAAAAAGTCCTTCTGTATTATGCTGTTCCCCAGACAAAGCTGTTATCACTCAAAGTAAAACAGATGCCAGCAGCAGGTAGGAGACAAACTGTACTACCCAATTACAAATCAAATGTGCAAAACGAATTTTTAACTGCCTGTTATTTTATCTTTAGTTTGGACACACCAGCATTAAGCATCATTTTTGTCAAGTGAAAGCCAGACATTTCCTCTCCATCTAGTTTGGCCTTGGAACAAGCAAGGTAGAGGTGAAACCTGATCATAGCATGTCAAGTTTCACTCGAAAGGGAAAAAGCAAGCTCCCACAGGAATTCACTTTGAAGCACCGAATACAAAACGCTTTGACCATTTTCTCATGCCCATCTGCGAAGCAATTGTTGACAGTGCTTTCTACTTTTCCGCCCTTCAGGACCACTCCAGCATAAGCGTTTCTCACTCCTTGCTTTGCTATGCTGCAACGCTACTCCTACTGAGCAGGCCAGCTTGTTTCCCACAAGCGCCCCCGTGCTCGCCCCCCTCGCTCGCGCCCCAGAAGCCGGGCAGGGCCCGCAGCGGCCCCCGCCACCCCCGGTGCTGTCACTGACCAGGCCGCCGCCACCGCTGCCCGGCCCAGCCGGCTCCCCGCCGCACCGTGACCGCCGGCCCTACCGGGTCGCCTGCTTGCCGCTGCAGTCCCCGGCTCCCCGCCACACACGAGGCCGGACGGGCGACGGCGAGCCCGGCAGCAGTAGAGGGCTGAGGGGGAGCGGGCCGGCAGCCCGCGGGGGGCCGGAGGCGGGAGCGGGGTCGGAGGGAGGGCCGGCCGCGGGGTTACCTCAGGGGGAGGCCGGGGCGGAGGGCGAGCCGGGCCGGGGCGCCGCGGGAGCCACTCACCCACATCCTGGTCGAAGGGGTTGGTGGCGAAGAGCGGCATCGCGGGGCGCGGCGCGGCGCGGCCACCTCTCCCCTCCCGGCAGCGGAGCAAGAAGTCCGCGGCGGCGGCTCCTCCTCCTCCCGCCCGGGGTACCTCCGCCGCCGCCGCCGCCTCCTCCTCCTCCTCCTCCTCCTCCTCCTCCTCCTCCTCCT
>VZSC01010752.1:478153-514150 GCA_013398225.1 Steatornis caripensis
GGCCCCCGCGCCTTGCCGGGAGGGGGCTGCCGGCCGGCCGCGGGGAGGAGAAAGCGCCCGTCGGTGCCGCCGGGGCGCCCAGGGTGGCGGTGGAGGCTCGGGGCGGGCCGTCCCGTCCCGGGCGGCGGCTCCCGCCTGCGGCTGGCTCTGTGCGTGTCGGGGTTACCGTGTGGTAGGCACCTCGTTCAGGTCCGAGACCCCTGCGTCTAAGCGAGCAGAGCTCGCACCGGCGCCCCGAGAGGTAGAAAGTTCCAAAGCCGACCGCGGCCCTCAGCGCCAGCGGGCGTTTAGCGATGAGCAGGGGGTGGGTAGAGGGGGAAAGGGCTGTCGTAACCCGAGGGGCTCGTCTGAGCTGGTGCTCCGTGCTGCGATGTTTTGCTGTGAGGAGAGCGGGTATTTATTTTGAATAACAGATCATAAGAGCACTCAAGTTTATGTCGTTAGTGCTTGAAGCACGTACTTTCACTTCTTGAAAGTTCGTCCTGTTCAGTAACTCTTGGCCAAAAAAAAAACCCCAACCAGCGCCACCCCTATTAATTTCCACATGCTTCAAAGAAAGCTAAGAATGAACAATTTTATAACCGCTAGGCTGACATTCATCATGAGAACAATTTTACCTTGGTAACCAGCAGAGAGTGAGCTCCCTGCCATTTGGATCCTGTAGAGCAAGAGTGATGCGCTGTAGTTGCAGCAGGAGTTCAAGCACTGGTGCAGAAAGCTGGGAATATGATTCTAATGCCTTTCTTCTCACGAATCTTGAACACGTATTCAAGTCTGTTCGTTTATTGCAGCAGCACCTTTTGAAAAGTGCTTTTACTCCGTGTAATTTTTTTCTAGCTGGCAGGTTAATGTTGCCTCGTTGAATTCCTAGCCTCGTGCTCCATGTGTGAATTTGCTAATGGACACCGACTCTTGCCACTGACTTTTATATGTCTGTAGAAGATTATCGAACCATATTAGTTTTGACCTTAGGTGCTGGTTCAGTATCTCCCACTTCCTTCTCTCCTATCTTCCATGAATATCAAAAGGGATTAAGACATGCAAAATTGCATATTTTATGCAGAAACTGAGAAATGAGCGATAGGAACAAATTCTTATAATCTTATACAGATACAATGTAAGAGAAAAATAAATGTTTGAAATAGACCAATATTTAACAGGGGCACTGCACAGGACAAATAAGTAACAAGGACAGTATATTTGTCCATTAGTCCAGACAGTGCAATATAGCAAAGTATTTCTAGAGTTTTAACAAACTAATACATCATTGCATGTTAACAACCATTGTAATAAAAATTTGTGGCTTAGCTTTCTTTCTAACAAAGGTTTAACGACTGAAATGCCAAATCAGTACCCAATCTTACTTAAAGTCCCAACTGGAAATGCTACTTCTATTACAGAAAGCATTTTCCATTTCCTGGTGATTTGCAATATTCAGTACAAAGGCTTTCCTGAGATCCAAAGTCAAAGCCACTGACAATGAAATAAATTGATCTGCAGAAATTCATGTCCAAATAAAAATTTATTTAAGAAAATTTTTTGCAGTCTTTGCTTCTGAGTGTAGTCCAAGATTACTTCTCTCTGCAACCCTTTTGTTACAGAATGAGATGCAGAAAATGCCTTGTTAGATTAGATGTCTTATGGCTTCTCAGGCTAGGGCTAGGACAGAGCTGTTGCTGTCACCGTTTGTGCTGCCAGCTGGATGTAAACTCACTGTCACCTTCCTCCTGTCAAATACTTCACTATAAAACGGGGAAGCTTTACTGTGAAGGACCACCAGTGATATTCCAGTAATTCCTCATGTCCACAGTGGTCGGAGACAACCTCAAATTAGTGCACTTAGATTTAAAATCTGTTATCANATTAGATAGATGTCTTATGATTAGATTAGATGTCTTACGGCTTCTCAGGCTAGGGCTAGGACAGAGCTGTTGCTGTCACCGTTTGTGCTGCCAGCTGGATGTAAACTCACTGTCACCTTCCTCCTGTCAAATACTTCACTATAAAACGGGGAAGCTTTACTGTGAAGGACCACCAGTGATATTCCAGTAATTCCTCATGTCCACAGTGGTCGGAGACAACCTCAAATTAGTGCACTTAGATTTAAAATCTGTTATCAAATGTAAGTAACACTTGTGGGGGCAAATTTTGGAGCTCTGGCAGATCAGATTCATGGGCTTAAAGTAGAAGAAATCAAGGAGGGGAATAATTCCTACCATGTGGGGAAGGCTAACTAACGATGTGAGCTTGAAACGCTGTCATGAAGTGCTGGAATGGGCCACACCAAGTGACTGCTTAGCAGTAGGCGCTGTGTGTGAGTGGTTAAAGGGCTGATACTGAAGCACACGCCATCGGAGGCAAACAGAGAGCTGTCACGACCCATGCGAATTTCATGCTGTTACAGCATAATGGGTCTGACCAAAGATCAGTATTTCCTGGTACCCCGTTTCCAATGTTAGCCAGTACCTTATGCTTAGGGACAAGTATAAGAGCAGGAGACATGTTAAAATATTTATCCAGATGTTTATATAAATATTTCTCCAAATGTTTATATGCCCTCCAAATCTACCTCTGACTATTTTTCAGACCCCTCTGCTTTGTCACTTGGGCCCTTCCTTAGCCAGAGCTCATTTGCTGTACAGCATGCTGGCTATGGTTTTATGTAGAAAGAAACGACTGAGTAGTTGTTCCCAATATCATCAGACAAGAAGTTAAGCTAAAGTTATTGTAATTCTTGTATTTTTATTTTTAACTCTCAAAATAGCCATCCATAGCTCTGATTATGCCTGTAAGTCTATATTAAAGAGTTTTTGTACTTAGTCTTTTTGGTTTTGAAACCTTTCCAGGTTTCAAAACCTGAAGTTTCAAGACACCTTGCTAGCATGATGTTTGTAAGAATGTGGTACAGCTCTGCATTAAGGATGGAACACATAGGACACTATTTTGAAAATCTTAATTATATAAACGTGGATTAATTATGTGAAAGGAATTGTGCATGCCTTGGATTATTGTACTGGGTCTGCGCCAGGTGATGGTGGTCAACCCACCACAGTTTAGAAGTTGATTTTTTTTTAGTCTCAGTTTCCATTGGAGATCTTAATTTAAGATTTATATTGAATTTCAGTTTGATTAAAAAATACTGTTACTTTCTTTTACATTCGAAAGGTTATCAGTTGGTAGCATTGTTTTGTTCCTTAAAAAAATACTAAAAAATTAGCCAATACCATCAAACGTGCTGGTTAAATATACCTGCCTCTGGAAGCCAGGAGCATAGAGCACCCATCTTTCAGCGCTTTGGAGTCTGATTTTCAAAGATGACTTCTCAACACTTTTGAAAACTCAATCATAATGGTAACTTCAGTTGGACAATCACAAACAGAAGCATTCAGATCACTAGTCAGTTCTGAAAAGTAGGAGTTGAAGGGCCATGAAAAATGTAAAAATGATGTGCATCCATTCCAGTCCTTCACTTACACAAACCTGAGACTCAAAAGGGTGGCTTCAGTGCTGAGTTCATCAATTGTTTTCAAATAATAGTAATTCACAGTGAAGATGCATGAGGATTTAATAGTAAAAATATATAGTCACTGCTAGTGAAAATCTGATGAACCCGTGGTTTTGAGGGATCCTCTCAATTCAAGTCAGTCCTCTGAAGTCATTCTGTGTCCAAGTAGAGAAATAAAAGTGTATAGAATTTACATAACATTATATAATGTTTACGTCTAAAGATACTTTTTAATAATCTCCTAAGAACACTGGCAAGTGAAGAAGCAAAGATACTGTGTGAAGAAAATAATCTACTAAATTATTTATGGTGGATGGATGGATGGGTATTTTTAGAATTCTAATTTGAAATTTATCCATTCTCTTTCTTTTGTAGGTGGCTGGTATTAGGTATTGCCATGGTGCGGTTTTATATACAGAAAGGAACACATAGAGGCTTATTCAGAAGTGTTCAAAAGACGCTTAAATTTTTCCAGACATTTGCTTTGCTTGAGGTAAATTTTAAAAATCACTTTGCTTTACTGGATGATGCATATCATAGGCAAAACACGTTATTAATCTGAATTTAATATAAAAATTTTATATTGGTACTTAAAGTCCTTTTAACTTTATTATTTAAAGAAGGTTTTTGAGGGGTCAGGGTGACTAGTTGAAACAAATGGGCTCATTTTCTAAACTTAAATCTAATATTTCTTTTGAATCAAATACTGCCTGGGAACTGCTTTGATTTGAGAATCTTTAACTCAAAAGGCAAAATCTCTGAAGGCATTCCAGCCATCGGATTAACCTTCTAGCACAGTAGATATTTCATCTCCATCTCCAGAAATGATAGCTTCCCTCTTATTCCTTATATTGAGCTCATTATCCTTCTGTGCCTTTCCTGCTTCTGCTTATTTCCAGACTGGATTCGCATGCCCCATATAATCCGTTGCAACAGGGTCTGTGCAAGTTGTGCAAAGTGTTCTTTAAATAGTATGACTTTTGCCAGCTTTTTTGTGGTCTCAGTTTATGGTACATCTATGGAATGAAACTGTTGGGTGTATGGAGTGCTTACAGTTCTTTTCCAGGCACAACAAAGAGTGCCTGTCTGCATTTTAATTTTTTTTCTCAATCTGCCTACAACATCTGTAGTTCAAGCAACTATTAAAATCACATGGCCAGCTGTATATAGGCTTTTATGCTATTAAACTTTCACAATAAGTAATTCTAGTCAGATCTGTCAAAATAATGAAAATTGCTCTATTTGCTAAACGTTACTGACTAGAAAATGCAATGAAGCTTTAGCTGTCATTGGAAAAATGATAATAATGTTATTAATACATAACAAATACAGAACATTTTAAAATTGCTNAAACTGTTGGGTGTATGGAGGGCTTACAGTTCTTTTCCAGGCACAACAAAGAGTGCCTGTCTGCATTTTAATTTTTTTTCTCAATCTGCCTACAACATCTGTAGTTCAAGCAACTATTAAAATCACATGGCCAGCTGTATATAGGCTTTTATGCTATTAAACTTTCACAATAAGTAATTCTAGTCAGATCTGTCAAAATAATGAAAATTGCTCTATTTGCTAAACGTTACTGACTAGAAAATGCAATGAAGCTTTAGCTGTCATTGGAAAAATGATAATAATGTTATTAATACATAACAAATACAGAACATTTTAAAATTGCTGTGTGTTTAGCATCCCTTATACGATTCCCTCCACATTGTCCCATAAAATTCTTCTTTGAATAAGATAATGGAAGGGAAGCTTACTAGTTGAAAAAATAAATGCTTTGTAAGTATCTAAATATGTAATATATACAATTAATTAGGAAAATAAATCTCTTCCACGTGTTTGCACAGATCAGATACTGAGCCTGTCACATCATTGGTTGCCAGGGCTCTGATGTGTATATTTCTTTTAAAGATTGGTAGTTGGAGACAAAAAACCAGTTCTTCAGAATTAACCCTAGGTTTATATTAATATCAAAAGTCCATGTTTATAGTGTAGATAGCAACATGTGGTACACTAGTAACCTCTAACTTATTTTTATTTACAGGTAGTCCACTGTGCAGTTGGTGAGTTCTTTGTTTTAGTTTCTCCTGTAACTAATTAAAACATGAATTGTGAAACAGAGATAACATGTTTCTCTTTTTAAGGAATAGTTCGCACATCTGTGCTTGTGACTGGGGTCCAAGTGAGTTCAAGAATCTTCATGGTGTGGTTCATTGCACATAGTATAAAACAGGTATGTGTGTGAGCAAGTTGTGCTTTGATTGTTTGTAAGGAGAAGCTATTAATACAGTTCTCATTTTACAAGGAAGACTGATTTAAAAATTAGTGACATTCCTCCAGAGAATACTTACATACTTGACTGTGATTTTGGAAGTTGAGGTTACAGGACGGAATTCATGTGCTTCTCCTCTGGTCTGGGTCTCCCCTGTGAATCAGCATGGTCTTCGGCATCGTGCTGGCTGTGGCCTGCCTAATTGAGATCAATGACTACTGATATTATTTACCAACAAATCTACCACAGTATTACTGGTTCCCTTTCAAAAACTTAAATTAGCACTTGCAGAATTAATCTAAATGAAAATACGTCTTAAATTGAATTTACATGGATAAACATGGTTGTGATTTTGCAATTTATTTTAGGAACCTTATCAAGATGTTAATGTTATGGTAATATTAACATTTGATGGCATGCATACTGAATTTTTTTTGCTAAAAATACATCAAGTCATCCAGCAGGCCACAGTGACACTTAAGGTCCTGTATAAATGATGATAGTTTATTTGCCTGGCTGTAGGTGGTTATTGTAAGTCTAGTCATTCGTTAGCAGACTGCTTACAGCTAGTAGATGGGACATTCAGTTCACTTTCTGAGGTCTGCCTTCTGCGAAGGCCGTGTGAGAATTAAGTGATAGATTTTGAGTCTGTGCTCCTAAATTTCTTTAAACTTAAAAAGCTGAGCCATTAAACTGTCTCACCAGCAGATGGCATATGCCTTTCTGCTGACGGGATATCATAGCACCTGCCTCTGTTGTCAAATCCCTTTGTTTCAGTTCACAGAGGACTCATTTTCTACACTTCATCTTTTCCTTTACCGTCTCTTTTCTGAACACGGAATAGACTTTTCACAGGGTTTTTTTTTTTTTTGTAAGCTAAATGCTTTCTTTTTTCCATTAAGGGAAAATGTCTCAAAGATTAACAAGTTTTTTATATTGAATGTTTACATGAATGCTGGAATATAGCACTGCATTTTGCCATTTTGTTATTATCTGCACTGGATTTAATCTTTAGCATATCCAGTCATTTCTTTTGTTTCCTCTGTCTTCGGTACAGTAGGTCAAGCTGTGTCCAAGAAAAAAATACATCTGAATGTATGTCTGATTGTATTTCACACTGTTACTGCTTAGCAGGCATGGATGTTCAGGGTCACTTTAGGTGGTGAGAGGCATGTTAGTGATAATAGCCAGACCCAGATCTCTCTACTTGACTGGAGATTTGCAAGGCAACAGATAGGAATTCTCTGCATACTTATTTTAAGCTCTTCTGCTTGCATTTAGCGCTGTGACATGAATCCAAGTTTGGGTTATCAATGTTTGTCTCTAATCGCATGAGACAAAGAACAGCCTAATTCTGTCTTTTCCTTTGCTTATTTGTTTGGATGTCTTTGCACTTCAGTTGTTGCTATTTGTTTGAGAGTTTGGCAGTATTTCTATATCATTTTCATTTGTGATGTTGGTGAGATCCTTTCACTAAAAGTGCACCTTCTTTGACACATTGAGGACGCGATTTTATGAGATGATGAGCGCTTATAATTCTTCTTGACTTTTGACAGAGTTGTGTATTTTCAGCATCTTTGAGATGTATGAAGCTTTGTCACCGTGTTGCATTTTATAAAAAATCCCCATTTCCCTTTTTTGTAATTTTAACAAAACTTGTGTTACTTTATTTCACAGACATCCCTGGAGCTTTTCAGCCTTCAGGCATGGAAGTGTATTACAAAATCCCTCCCCTTTTAAAGAAAAGAAAATTACTTGCGTGTAATTCTTCTCAGAAGGTAGTGTTTTTAACAGATCCCCATGCGCCTTCTCCATATTTGGGGACTTTTGTGTATTTGTTCACTTAGAGTGAAAAAGAACCAATATTATGAAAGAGCAGATAGATGTGCTACCTACCGATGAGGCAGTTTAATGACTCAGAACTGAAATCTTTAACGGGATTGTTGAGTGAGTTTACCCAAAGCTCCTGATCTACCAACCACTCGTCATTTAGTGATATGTGTTCCAGCTCCTTAACTATGTTACAGCTCCCTGAAGTCTGCCAAATCTGATCTTCTGTGACTAAGTTCCATTAGTAGATTATATTAAGCAATTTCTTTTGTCTGAAGTTTCATGGAGATGTGCGTTATATGGTGAGGAAGAAGCAAGTAAGAGAAAGTCTAGCAGACAGTAGTGAAATGCAGAATGGGTGAAAACTGATTATGAAAGGAACATATCTTCTTTAGGATTGTTTTCTTCTTGCTGTTTTGATGAGTAAGAAAATAAACAAGTAAATCAACTGCAAATAAAAAGAGGGAGACAGAACAATGAAAATGCAGATAGAGAATAAAGTGGAGGAGTAAGTTCAATTATAGGGGTTTACATTTTGATATTTGCATAATGGATAAAGATTGCTCAGTTTGTGAAATATCTGTATGTTAGTAAATACATATGATAAAGAACTATACATGGTAATGGTTTCAGTATATCACTTCTATGCCAAAATTTTCTTTCNACAGCACAATGAAAATGCAGCTAGAGAATAAAGTGGAGGAATAAGTTCAATTATAGGGGTTTACATTTTGATATTTGCATAATGGATAAAGATTGCTCAGTTTGTGAAATATCTGTATGTTAGTAAATACATATGATAAAGAACTATACATGGTAATGGTTTCAGTATATCACTTCTATGCCAAAATTTTCTTTCTTTACAAGATGTTAGTTCTGTTCCATATATCTTAAACAGAAGTCTGTTGCAGTTTGCACAGAAGAGAAGCTTAAGGATGAAGAAAGTGTTGGTTCTTTATACTTCTGCAGATCCAGAATGAGGAGAGCGTTATTCTTTTTCTGGTCGTATGGACTGTGACAGAGATTACTCGATATTCCTTCTACACATTCAACCTGCTCAACCATTTGCCATACTTCATTAAATGGGCCAGGTGGAAATGTCTTGCACTTCAGTTTCTCATGGTTCTGTGCATGTTAGTTTCACGCATGCTGAGCTAACACACAGGAGATCAGATGTTTGAGCTTTGGTTATGTGTCAGCAGAATGCAAGTTGGTTGCTTTCTCTACTTGGGATCATTGTTACTTGGTTTAAAATGTTAAAAATATTTTAGCTGACATTTTGGGGTGTGATTTGTTCTTTGCTTTCTGTGTCTCACAGTTTGAACTCTGCTTTAATTTAATTTTTTTGCTTTGTCTTTGGAGTCATCTTTTAACTTACAGTATGACTCCTTAAGATGCTTTTGAATACAATGCCCAAAATTAAGCACCTGTGCTAGTCTTTGCGGATTTCAGGTCTTTGAAAATGTGAGAGCTGTCACTCAATCTTTATGCATATTATTACTTTGTGAGAAGTTCTGCTTTATCAGAGCTTTTTCTAAGGTTGTATTCTTGTAGTGAAGCTAAATATTGACTTAGTTTAGCCCACATGAAAGGTGTGTTCCATATCAAAACTGCTTTGATTTTGAAGCTTACTTAAGGGTGGCCACTAGATCAGATATATTACAGAGACTGCATGTTTATCAGAAGACTTAACTGGAAGAGTAGTATTCTCTGTAGTTGTTATTTGAAAAATACTTGTAAGACAAGTTACACTATTAGAAGGAAAGTACCTTACCTACATTCAGCACAGGAGACTTATTTAAAAGAGTGTGCTTGTTTATTTTCCTTTATTTTTGTTTTATAGATGATGCAGTTCTGATGCTTCTAATGCACTTATAATTATGTCCATTCTTTTAATACATTATCTTTTTGCTAATACCTAAGGTGGTAGGCTTGGGTATGTTTAAGAACTAAATGGCAAACTTTAAAAATAATCAGGTCTGGTTTCATTAGTAATTTTTTATGTGGGCTTCAGAAAGAGAAATGCATTCAGAAAGCGCTACATTGACAGATACACTTCTTGTCTCAAGTCAGTGTATCTTGAATGACAGAATTTTTGTTTCCTTGTAATAGACAATAGGGAAAACTGACATTCTCACAGCAGAGATATATGGTGAAATATACTATAAACAAAACATTTGAAAAGGTATTATCTTTTCATAGTGTCCAAAATATCCCATCAAGATTTATGAATAATCAAACAGCACAACTGGGCATAAATTCGTTGCTCCAAGGGGGCTGGAAATTTCTGATCTTTCTGTAATTGTGAAAGATTTGCCTGTCCATTGTTAATGGAATAGGTATGCTCTAAATTTTAGTTCAGAATTTTTACTTTGTTTTTTTTTTTCACTGTATAGAGACAAACTCTGTGTAGATCATGGTATCAGTTCCTTCTTATATCTCCCCTAATCTCTTCTCTGACTTGTGAGTCCTCTAAGCCCATTTGCTTCTAGCAGGATTTCATGTCTGGTTGCTGCTGCTTTGGATCTCATCTCTTTTGGTCATGGAGTGCACACTGTACCCTTCTCTCTGTGCAACAGCTCTTGTTGCTGTTGCCTGCATGAACTCGAGAGCTGTTCCTTAGGAGAAACTGCATCTCCATGGTGTACTATGCGTAAGGACAGAACAAACCCTACTGATTATATTTTTCATTTTGTCACCACCTGTGTGGCCTGTGACATTCAAACCACATTTTCTTTAAGCTGAATGCCTCTGCCTTTTGTTTGAACATCTTCTTCCCATTTAAAAATGGATCTGATAAGTTTCTGGCACTCTCATTTTCTTCAATTTTTAATTTCCATTTCCATTAGTGGTAAATGTAGTATTATTTGCATTTGCCATATGGCAGTGGGTAAAACAGGCTTCTGGTGTTTCTCAACATTTTTATTATCTTCAAAGAACTTACAATACATAGAGTTGACTCAGTGTGCGTGCAATGACAACGATATGTAGGATCATCCAAATTTGGGTTCCAGTCCTGGTCTGAATCCTGTGGGTACAACAGGAGCAACATCAGTACATTTTTAAAAAAGGCATTATTGGATACTACAAATATGCAGATTTTTTTTACTTTTTAGTATTAGAAAGACATGCAAACATTCTAATACTTCTACTGGTTTTAGATAAAAGGACTGAGGAAAGCATTCTCTGTAAACCTAAGCAACGCTGTCCAAAATAACTGAAACTGCTATTCTGTGCCAAGTCAGGATGTGGTCCTTGATTTTGGTGCAGGAACTACTGTAATACATTGCTGTGCCACTAATAATAGCAGGAGGAAATTTTTAATTCATGGGTTATTTCTCACAATATTTTTTTTTAATGCAGATACAACTTTTTTATCATTTTGTATCCTGCTGGAGTTGCAGGTGAACTGCTAACCATATATGCTGCTTTACCGTATGTGAAGAAAACAGGAATGTTTTCACTGAGACTTCCCAACAAATATAATGTCTCCTTTGACTACTATTACTTCCTTATTATTGTCATGTTCTCCTATGTGCCATGTAAGTATTACTTAACTGTAGTAATCTAACAACATAATAATCAATTATCAGCAATGCTGGAAACACTGCCTGTAGTTAAATTTGCTGAACACTTTCTGCTATAAAAGCCTGCTTTCTGTTGTTCCAAGATTTGCTGTGCTTTAATTAGTTAGACTGAAATTTTCCATCCTGTTACCTGCCTCAGAACGTAAGCTGTCTTAAAAAATTTCAGTGAAAATGCTAAAAACATTTCTAAGACTTGGACAAAGTAAAAACACTTTTTGCTTACACACAGAAATGTCTGTAACTGTGTTGCTGAGAATTTCTAGTGCCTCTGCCACTTTGAAGCAATGGCTTAAAAATTGTTCTGCAAGTTGTGCTAGAGTTTTACCTTGATTTTATTGCTATTAACATCCATTTACATGTCACCTTTGAATATCACCCTTTGAGCATGCTTGGGAAAAATTTCAGGCAATATTCTCCAAGATTTCGTTTTCACAGAAATCCACCAACCAAAACTCTCTGAACATACTTCACTCCCTGGTTTAATGAGATTGTCTTTGTACTTCTGGATACCAGAAACCACAGATCAATTGGCTAACCAGAGCTGAGATTAGAGAGACTGTCTGTCTTTCACTTCCAGTGTTATTATTTCCACTGGTGCCTAAGCAGTGTAGACAAGGAGAAAGTAACCTGATTCAGATATAGCACCATGAACGGGGCTAGACCAAACTAGGCAAATAATAGAATATTTCAGATAGTCTAGACAATGAGGCTAGAAACAAGGCAAGAGATTAGGGAGAGGCACTGAGAAGCAGGAAAACTGAAGTTAAAAGGGTCTGTGATCTGCACCGATAAAAGGTATTCCTTTAAGAAGTTGACCTTGAACATGGACTTTAACAGAACACACACACACTGTGAAATTTTTTGACACAAGAAACCATGAAGGCCAAAGAGAAAGATTTATATGAGTAAAAAATGTCCTAAGCTATCATAACTTACTAACAGTTTTACAATTGTTTATATAACTTACTGCTTTGGTAATAAATCCAGTTTTCTAGCCATTAAATATAAGGATCAAGTATATCAGCAGCACAATAATATAATAGTTGTCAGAGGACTGGGAGGGAGCGAGCTCCTCACTTCAGACTTGAGCAAGTAGGGTAAATCTGTATCCTCCTCAAACTCTTAATTCAAGCGTCCTTATCTTAGCACAGATTTGAAGACTTCAGACACTGCTGGAAAGTGGTTAAGTTGTGTTTATGCAAGAAAGTGTTGGAGGGAAGTTCCTTGAACACAGGGTGTACATTCAGGGGGCCTTGTCTGACTTTTGAGTAATTATTGTTTTTATAGTTCACTGCAATGTTCATGACTTGCTGTTATTTACCTTAACCAACTGCAGCACTTTGTGCCATAATTTTTCCTCAGTTCATCATTCTGCAAAATTGTATTTTTCCATTACATGATCTGTTGCATTTTTTCATCTAATTTGCTTTCTTTCATGCTTTGATCAAGTATTTCCACAACTCTACTTCCACATGCTGCGGCAGAGAAGAAGGGTGCTTCATGGAGAAGTGATTGTGGAAAAGGACGATTGAATCAAGCCGTGTAACTATGGTGCTTCTAATGGAAAAAAAGAGGGTAAAAAACCCAAAACTTCCTATGATTTTTCTGAGTCCAAGTTCTAAAACATGGAACAAGAATAAACAACTGTGCATAAAATAGCATGGACTGTATTATTTTTACAATTAACATATCTTCAGACTTACCGTTTCATCCTTGGTTTCACTTTGATTTTTAATTGTTCAGTTCTTCAGACAAATTATTTTCTTACTTGCAATAGGTTGACAAATAGCTTTAGGAATTGGAATAGTTGGCTGCTGTGCTTCCTATTCTTACCGTGCTTTCTATTCGGAAAGGTCTGTTACAACCTGTAGTCATCATCAAGAACAGAAGGAGAGTTGATAAGTTGTACTGAAAGTGAGTCTTCCGGAAAACAGAGCATAAATTAGGTAATGATGTTTTTCATAGACTAGGTGGCTCAAATGTTATTTAAGCTTTATATTAAACCATACCTTTCCAGTTTTAAGTACTGTTAGCATGTTGTTCCATATTCTTTGAATTACAGGATCACACTGTAGAATTCCAGAAGGACTTTTGAAAGGAGCTGAATTCTTCATTGTCAGTGCAAATTTAGATCTCTCTGTGTTTTCATTTGTAATTATAAAGATACGTAGAATAATAGATATAATATTAACTGGTTAAGTTTGTGCTGAGAAGACTTGATATGCCTACCTTTCTCTGGTCAGTGGCTGGAATGGGACTCGTTTGTAGAGGAATACTGATTGTCAGCATGTTTCCTATTCTATGTTTAATTATGTACGCAGAAAATTTATGCTATTGCATTTAGAAACTGTAGCTATAGTGAGATATTTAACTTCTTATAAATAGCTAAGTGGGATAAAATATATTTGAAATAGTGTCTTAAAATACAAATTGTGCTTTGAATCATCCCATTGTGCAATTTCAATTGCTCCCTCCCCATTAATTGTTTGTACTGTGTTGACCTAATTCTATTTAATGTCTTCAATAATCTGCAAGAGGGATCTACGGTATATTAATAAAAGTTACAGATGATATTACACTATGTGATACCTGAGTGGGAGAGGTCCAATAGATGGATTAAATGTAGACAAGAATTAGACGTAGCCTAAGAGATTCAGAGAAAAAGTAATGCATTTGAGGAGGCTTGGATACCTAGTGAGAGAGAGAGAGATTGAATGGTAATAATGTAGTGAGAAGCCTCGATAATGTAGGCTACAAAGTTGCTTCTGGCATCAGTAATGTCAAAATAAGAGTATATATGCAGAAGAGCTGCATCAGGCAGCTGGAAATTGGAATACTCCTGATTGCTGAGGTAACTTCTGGAGTACGGTCTTATATTTTGGGTACCTCAGGAGTGAGGAATCAAGTCAGTCTTCTGAAAAGTCAGAAAACAGTAACAAAATTAGTCAAAGTGAGAAAGAAGTCCGAAAGATTGAGCCATTAAGTATGTATAGTTTTTTGTTACGTGACAAATACCTGTAAAGGACGAGCTTTTCTATGTATGAAAGTGTCATTAGAGCTGATTATACAGAATTGAAACAAGGTAAATATCCAATGAATGTCAGGAGAAAGAGCCTACCAGTGAGATGAGTTATGTTATGGAATGACACAGTAATGCTTATGAATGCATACAATTTCTCGGAAGGTTTTAAGTTAGATGTAACACAATATTGGAAAATAATCTTCCTTTGGAAAGTAATATTCCTTTGGCAAGAGTTTGAACTACATACTTGAATAGGCAGTTATTGTTTTTAGCTTCAATGATTCTATGATAATACAGCTTTTTTTAAAATGTTAGATACACCTTTTTCTGATGTATCAGGTAATTTGATGAAAAAGCAAGGATTTACTACATCCGTAACTTTCAAATTCCATTTTTTGCCTTAAATTTGTGATATTTATGCATGTCTTCATTACGTGAAAATTAGTTGCCTTTTAAATGACAGGTACATAGTGGACTTGACGTAGAATAGTTGTATTTCTTACAATTTTGAAAGGTGTAATCTTTGTATTTTTTAGAACAAATTTCACGCAAGGTGCTATAATTTAACTTATTATTTCTCTGTTTTATATGCAGCTAAAATTATTGAAAGTTTAAAATAGAAACTACATTTACAACACTGAATCATGAAATAGTTGTTACACATGTTCAGACTAGCAGTTCTATTTGTCTAAAGTTCTTAGACTACTGTTTCATAAACTTCACTTGCTTTTTGATCCATGAGGAACATCATGGCAGTTTTTAGAAACATTTCTCAGTTAGCACGCAGAAGGGTGTGATGAAATATGAGTAACTAAGATTAGACTAAGTTCTGTGTCTCTTTTTTTACTGTCAGGGCAGCTCACTGAAGACCATAGCTATCAATTCATTGAAAGTACATCGGATACTTTAAGGATGTGACTTTTAAATCCTTGATCGGATGAATGTATCCCACAGGTACTATTCCTGTAATAGAAGGAATACCTGGGTTATAATACTGTATTATATTTGTTTTCATTGTGGCTTAAAGATATTATCATGTGTCAAACAAGGAGCTATCTTTATATCCTTTTTTTCATGTGGCATGCAAAAAATACAGCACTGTTTACTAAAATCTTGGGTTTGCACTTTCATGAAGCAACAGCGTACAAGGTAATGATACAATTTGGAAAGTGATTTACAGCTACAGCAGAGTCTTGCTAAATGATAAATTAGTAAAAACGAAGCTAAAAATTACTTACAGTATTGTATACAATGTTTCATAGACCAGAGAGATTGCCATGTAGATTAGTTTACATGGCGTGTACTTCACAATAAACAAGTAATGTGTTCTTCTCTTCCTCCTCTTTTTTGATTGAAGCCTTTCACTAAAGCCTTGATGTATACCTTCTGTTTTAATATATTCTCAAAGATAGGCAGAATTCTAGGTAAAATCCTCTTACTGTTGACTTCAGATGGGCCAGGATTTTACCCTAGGTAGCTTACTTAAACGTCAATATAACATCGTGAAACATTTAATTAGCTTGTTAAATGGACATAAAAAGTTAAGTATGATTTTCATATGGTGCTCTCTTTCCAACTTCTTTTTGACACCTGTCTTTTTTGTCTTCCTCTCTGCAATATTCCTAGTTTTCTAAAGCATCAAAATCCTCCTGTTTATGAAAGATTAGGAATGTGTTCAAACATCAGCGTCTTTAATGTTTTGATGTAGTGTTTAACAAATTGTCTGTCTAAAGGTGTTCTCTTACTTGTCCTATACATGCCTTCTGGAATGGATTAGTATAGAATATGACCTTATGAAGCTTTTGTAATGTCAATACATAGGAATAGGCATTTGGAAGGAGATTCCTATTCATCAGGTGACGTTTCCTACTATCGATAATAACATGAACACACTGTTCTTTTTATAAACTCCAGCTGAAAGCAGTTGGATTTCTTGAGGTTGTCCCCAACATTCACTCACTGTTCCCACTGGGAAGGGCTGTTCCAGGTCAGATTGGGTGAATCACCTCGTTTCACAGCTCTGCCCAGAATATCTAGAGGCCAAATCCTGGCCTCAGGGCACAGGCAGAACAAAGGATTATACGGCACTAAGAAGTTGCATCTTCCACATTAGCTGCCAAGAGGGTCACTGAGGCCGTTGCGAACACTAGTTGACAGACATCATTTCTCCAACCTCTCACTACGTAGGTTGCGAGAAGAGAGGAGGTTCAACGTACTCTCATACCTTCTGCATAGGGAGCTCATGAGATCAGCTGGGAGGATCTCTGTGCACAAAGGGTGCGTTACAGAAAGGGCTTTTCTGCTCCACTCAGCTACCTTATTACTACCTATAAGCCTATATTTCTTGAAATACTGGTATGCCAATATAGCTATGCCACAGTGCTCTCAATAGTATAGTTCAAAACTAACAGCCTTGAAGAAACGGTGCAGTGTGCTGCTTCTAATTCCCATTGAACATAACATTTGGCCAAGTTCATGTTAATGGACAGATTGCAATCGCTAGTTAACAGGGAGCTCCATGGAGACCTTTTCTGTGACCAGAGGGAACCTACCTTTTCTTATCCAGAAAGAAATATGTGTATTTTAAATCTAGGTCTAGCTAGCTACTGCTCTGACTGTGGTACTTACAGTCTTCACGATAGCTTACTTCAGTGGGTATTTTTATGATTACTAAATAAACAAGAATGAAAACAAATTACAACCATTATAATGTAAGGTAGTTGCTACATTAACAGTTTTTGTGAATTCAGCTCTTACGTACTCTGCCTTAGGAAAAAAAAAGGAAGGAAAGTTAATACAAAGAGGTGTTCTGCACTAGGCAGGATGGTTTCATAAATCAGAATTTTCAGGCAGGTAAACTGGCTGCATTTGTTTATAAGGGATTGGTTAAATGTACTTTCGAACAAAAAGGTTGAAAGCTTTTCTGAAAATTACATTTTATTTCATAATGTATATTTTAAAATGTGCTCAGAGATACTGTATTATGTATTACAGTTTACAATTTAAATTCATGCTGAATATACACTTTTTATAGAGGATTAACTTTAGCCCATTAAATGTTTTATTCTATGTTTGTTACAATGACTGTTTAAGAAACAAACACCTCGTGTTTCTTCAAAGCTCTGTGTTCTCTTCCTCAAGTGAGCTGCAGTATTGTTAAAGCCTACTAAGCTTTGCAAGGCTGTTAAAACAGCAGGTTAATATTTGCCAAGGATAGCTTCTTAAACCTGCTTTCGTGAGGGCAGATGCTAATACTTCATGGTACTCTTGGTTCAGTGTCTGGTACTGTACGCCACTGATGCCATTCTGGGGGTCTTTAGTGCCTTCAGTAGGACTGAAGGCTTTACAAAAGTCAGTAAGAGATTCATCCTAATGAATTACCAGATTAAGAAGACCTGTCTTGTGATCTCTTAGGTCACAAAAGTGAGTAAGTCTGACAAGTGAACTTAAGGCTGTACCAAGACAAACCACGGAGTACCTGGATGTTGGGTAACTAGCCCTCTCATAGGAACATGCTGTCAAGTTCAGGCCTGCAACTGGTAGTAGCTTTGGAGTCCTAAAATGTACAATACTTCCTATGTCATGTTGTATTAACTGAAACATGTTGTCCTTTTATTCACAGCTCTCTTCCTTCTCTGTTCAGTCTTGAATGTATTTTATGTCCTTTCAGTTGATGGCTTTGTAAAAGTGTAAGTACAGAAATACTTACAGAAGCGTATCATGTATAGAATTGTACTTAAAGATTCTTAATAATGTAAATGCACCACAGCTCCTCATTATTGTTACTTTTTCTGAAATGCATTATCATTAGCAGTTTACACGGACAGGAAAACAACACAATATGATACTTTTAATAATTTATTTATTTGCAAAGATTATTAGATTTGTTGAGCTATGGATTCAGATATTTGTTTTAGAGATTGTTAATACTGTAGCACTGTAGAAATTAATCATCAATTAAAATACATGTTCTAAACTATGTTCTATTTGATTTTTTTTTTTTGTAGCGTGTAGAAGTCAGTTCATGCAAATGTTCAGGGTATTACACCAGACTAGTATTTGTTTAGAAATACTAAGCTTTTTATCTTGAATTATTTAACAAATTAATCCTGAGGTCCCCTGTAACATATATTCTATTAGCCAGCCTTCATTTTTATATTTCTTAAAATATATTCCATTAAAAAAAGAGGTAGGTTTGAGTGGTAATATTGATTTATCAAACAAGAGGGGAGAATACAGGGCATTAAAGAGAATGTATAACATCTGTCAGCGTGTATGAAGACAATTGCATTAGAGTGCTCCTGAAATAGGTATTACAGTAGTGGATATTTCAGTGTTTTGGAACAGGACTTTTTTTCGGTATTAACCTTTGAGGAGGGTGGAGGCAGCCATCATCCTCTGGCTGTCCTTTGCTACATTGCTAACAATGACATTGCAGCTATGAGGATTTTGTTGCCATGCCAGTACGATAAAGCAATATGTGAGCATTCACACCTACTTCTTTTGAATTAGGATTTAAGTGGTTGTAACCTCAAGGAGCTTAACTGCATACAAAGGCTAAATCCTGTTAGTCAGATGTATTATAATGGAGACATAATCTGAAAGTCACAGAAGTGGTCTTCTGATCTAAATTTACGGGACAGGATTTACTAGTCCTGGCCCTCTACCAGTGTTAAACGAGTCTGATTTCTATAGAAGCTGGTGGAAGAATATCCACTGATCTCAACAGGAGTATGATGGGACATAGGCATTCATGTATCCTGTTCTGTTCTGATTTAGTGGGGAAAAAAGTGAACTGTAGCCTTCCTGTTAGCACTGTCTGGGAAAACACATGCTTGTTGCGCATTAGCTGTTGCATGGTAGCTCATCTGCCTCCCAGCTTTACAATGCGACTGCACCCAGCACTGCTCTCTGTGAATGCGCCAAAAGACCAGAAAATCTCCAGCCTTACGCTACTACTGTATTATACTGATCTGAATTCATCAGTCATAGAAACTCTCTTCATGTATCTGCAGAAATATCTTTTATTTCTGAAATTAATCTAGGCCAAATGACACATCTCCATTAAAAATAGGCAGGATAGATCAGCCCTCACAGCTGCTTGGACATTCCTAGCTTGGCATGCTGCTGTCACTGAGCAACTTTGATTTTCATATGTAGTCTCTTGGCAGTCTGTGCTCATACCACTCTCATAAAATGGCACTTTGCCCTCAAGTGGCTGTTCCAGATTCAGTAGAACAAATTGCAAATGACGAGCAAGAGAAGATTCAGATGGGTGCACTAGTTCACACAGCAAGCACTCTCCTGTGCTCCGAAGAGAAACATGAGCGTGCCGTCAAATTTGTGTGCCTTTTAATTTATCACATATGAAGTTGCATTTTGTAATAGGATAGACCTTCAACCCCTGAAGGAAACAAATTTCAGTACTGAAACCGGCAGATTACAGTTCATTGTGTAAATTAGCTCTGGGAAGACCATTAGGATTGAGATTCACTCACTAACAAAGCAGAGACAGAATTGTGGATCTTGCAGCCAGCACTTGGAACCAACTGAAAGCCAAGTATTTAACATTACTCCTGTTTTCATTCAAAGTAAGGTGATAATGCTGAGAATAAAAATCTGGAATTATTGCCAGAAGGAGTCTTTTACAGTGTTTATTTCTGGCAGGAGCTCGATTGATTTAACTTTCCGTTCTCTACATCATATCCAGCAAACTCTTAACAAACGTGGCTGTCTGTCAAGAAAAAAAGACCCTGGAAACAATTCCTCTCAGAGTTCCTGAACAAGAAAGTTACCTGAGAGTTCATGAGATATAAACACTTTTGAACATTTTCGTACTCTTAAGGAGAAATAATAATTTAAATCATATGAGGATTTATTTGTTTGTTTTGTTATCTGTGCTTACTACAATAATACAGTGCTTGAAATGGAATTGGAAATCTAGAAAATATTGCTCAGATACTAAATATGCTGGTATTGAATCTTTAAAAATATGATAATATCTTAGAGTCAATAGGAAGAAAGTGGAGGCACAAACTAACATTTCTCAAATGGAAGGAGTAGCTCAAATCTCGGGTTTGCATGTTCAGCTCTGATCTGTAGGCAGTGTCTGCTGTCGTCTGTTATGTTATAAATTTCACTGTGTTCATCCTTTATACACGAGGGTTTTTTTAAAAAAATCAATAGCCATAAGTAGTTACTGAGAGAAATCTGTTACTGTCATGTGCAACTCAAGTCAGAAGAGAAAAAAGAGGGCGTTTTCTCCATTTCTCAACCTTTTTAAATGGAAAGACTGTCTTAAGAGCCATGATAGAAAGTGTTGTCATGATATTCTTTATTTGCCATGAAACCAAAATTAAGGTACTCTTTAGATTATTTTCCCACTTTCTATTTTTTTTTCTGTGTGGGAAAGAGTATACGGTCTAGATGATTTTCTCAGTTGTCTCAGAGCCCTGCTATTTTACGGGGCAGCAGCAGTCAACAGTCCACACCTGGAAGAACACTGCATCATGATAGTCCTCAATTGGTGCAATGCCTACATTCTTTAGAAATAACTCTATTCTCCCAGTAATTACAGGATGAAGGTAAAATATTCAAGATTAATATTTTTTATTAATGTAGTTGCCTCCTGAATGATGTCTGTTATGTGTGAACAGGTTTTGGGGGGTTGTTTGGTTGGTTTTTCTGCCTGTATAATTACTTACAAATTGATTACATCATTACATACTGAACATGAAGCCAGTGGGTTTTGTGGATGGTATGTATGTGAGTTCCTTGAGTTAATGGCAGGTTTGTAGTCCACTTCCTTGACCATTAGCTTCAACTTCTAGCTGCAAACGTTTGTGGGAAAGATACAGTGATTTGACCTTGTATCTGAAGTGAGCATTATAGTTCAGGATATCTTTCTCAATGCATTCAATATCTAAGCATGATTCCGTTTTTGTCTTGCTTCCTTCTGATCTGTGCAGGCTACTGATGGAGAGGAAACAATCACAAGATCTCTTGTAAATAGCGTCAGGTTTTTGTTAGTTCTCATTTCATTCCCCCGACTCCTTTGAACACTTTCTACAATCCTCAAGCTGGTAAACAGCACTAAGTTGGAGATAACTGAATCACCTTCTTATGGTCTGTAAAGTATTAGGGGCAGAGTGCAGAAGACAGAGAGCCAGCAGAGAACAATGGAGCTAACATTTTGTATTAGATGAAGAGTGGGTGGCTTTAGCCATGTGCTGAGGGTTGTATGTAGGATATATGTTTAGGGAACTGAAAAGGAGACTGTGTGTTTCTGAGTCACTCACTCCTGGATGGCTGCTGTGCTTGTGACTGGAACAAGCTTGCCATTTAGCCCTTGGTATTGAGAAGATACATGAGATGTGCTTCACTGATGAGTGGGACCATTTATATATCTGCTCTTGTTTTTCATTGCTGGGCACACTATGTGCCTGCAATTGCACAGTTTGCAGGTGCTGCTACATGTTAAAAGAATTAACACCTTCCTCCAGTGTTTTAATGTATTTCAATTTTGAGATGTCAAGAACTTCCTGGAACAAATAGTGCCTTAGACTGATGTGATTCCATCTTGAGAACATGAGTGTTTCAAGCAGCAGAAGTAAATCTGTTCAGGGTTTTGCGTGCCCTCTATAAATAGTTCTGGCAGCTAATTTACTCCTGTCTCCTGTCTTTCTGATGTTGTCTTTTCCAGCATAGCCTGTGTCTTCTATTTCATTCTGCACTATGAAAACTCATTACACAAAATAAAATATGTATGAAAGAGAAATACGAGGTATGCAGGTGGGCCAGCTTGCTTAAAAGATGGAACCTATCCTTCCTTACTGCAGTCTTTCGTGGTAATTGTGGGAGGAATGTCAGAGCAACAATTCTGGGGAACAGCAAAACTGTTGGTCGCCAACAGTAGTCTTAAAAGTTTCCTGGCTGTGAAAAAGTTTGAGGGGAATCTACTCAGGGATGGGTTTCCTGTAAGTGCTTGCTGAGAAGCCAGTCACAAGCTCTTTCTCCCAAGGCATTGCTGGGGTGATCTTTTTGTTTTAAGATGACTGCCTGTGCTTCAATTTAGAGGTGATGCTTAAAACTTCAAGGTGCTGTGTGCTAGTACTAAGATTTCTACCTTTCAAGGGGCTTTAACCTTTCTGTTACTGAGTTATACTCCTATTACAGGCCCATAGCATCCCTCCAGCGATGATCTTTCTTCAATGCGTGTTTCATATTTCCCTGAGAGGCCCCTTTGTACTTAAACATGTTCAGAGCCTGAGTAGTATTACCTAGTATTTCCTCTGGTTGAGAAAGGGTATTACCCTTGTTTTGGTGATGGTAACCGTAGAGATTTTTTGATTAAGGAATGCTTAGTTTCAAAGCTATGGGGAAACCTTAAATTGGAGGAAGGCATTAAATTACTTCATTATTTACTAGAAACTCTAAGACATGTAACAGGTGCCTATTGAATGAGATATTTAGGCATGCTTTAAAATCAGCTGCAGTCAAACTATTATTTCAGTATTTCTCAGAAACCACAAGTAGAGAATTACTGGTCTCATGATGATAGCCAATGCCCTCAGAGGATTGCCCAGGCTAACCAGTGTTGTTTCCCACTGCAACTCCTCTTCCATGGGAAACTGAGAAATAATTACCCTGTAAGTACATTGAGCTCTAAATAGCTATTTTTCTTTAGATATGCTATTTACCAAGAGGTTTAATCTGCAAGTAATACCTCTTGAGATGATGCATGGGAAGGATGTGACAATTTAGATAAGCTTTTAAGAGATCAGGTTTTAAAATGTCACAGCTGGGTAGATTTGCAGTTCACAGTAGGTTTGGAGATAATAGATCATGGGACCAGATCCTCTGCTGCCGTGCCTCAATGGCGTTATGCTGACTTATACAAATTTGAAGACTTGATTCTTTAAAGAGCTTTTCTAAGAAGAATACTTCAAAATTCAAATATGTAGTCCATGGGAAACGGTGATATTTTTCTTTTTTAATTTGGACAAATGCTAGAAATACCAGCATTCCTTTCAGAATAGGAATTGTAGAAAAATAAAGCTGGAAACAGTGAGGGATTTTGTTCTGAACCAGTTCTAGATGAAACTGTTTTCTGAATATTCCGATACTGTGAAGTTGCAATTTTCTGTCAAAAATGCATTCTTTTCCTAGGAAGTTCCTGGCTACCTCAGAAGTCCTGAGACTGAGGATGTGCGTATAGGGAGCAGGGTGGAAGGTGGTGAATGAAAAGCCGTATTGCTGCCCCCAGCTGTGAGTGGCTGACAGAGGCTTCCACGCCAAGACAGCTGCTGTACAGGACTGCAGCCCCAGCAGAATGGGGTCAGTAGGTGGAGAGACAGCCGTCTGCCAGGAGCAGGCTTTAGAGATACCAGCTGAAAGAAGCTGTGGAAGGAGCAATATGGAGTGAAGTCTGCCAACCCAGCGAAGCAGGGAGTGGCCACAGGGAGCAAGGGACAGAAAGGAACAGTCCTCAGTCGCTTAACGCGTGGTGGTCGTTAAACCTAGAGGAAGGATTTTGTGGGTCTTCTGCCCTGCAAAAAAAAAAAAAAAAAAAAGGAGGAAACGTTCCTGGAGCAGAAGGGGGAAATGATTCATTAATCCCAGACTTGAGGAAAGTACAGTGTCATTCAGTGAGATTCCACTGTATTAATTTTACTCCACTCTGTCACTTACACCATGTAATCTTTTATCTTGAATTAACCTGTTTCTTCCCAATATAAGCAATGGGATGGAAACATCTTCTGGCATGTCATGGCATCTGTTTTCTCCCCAGGTGCCCTTGACTTTGAATTTGGAGAACAGTGGCAGGAACTTGAACCAGGAACCGGCTAAGTCCTTCTGTGGGCAGCTGTGCCTTCGTTTGCACCATGTACCTCCAAAGGAGTTTTTGGTTCCTTCTGTGCATCAGGAGGTTAACCCTGATTTCGCCTCAGCTCTGTAGTGAGAAAATTCTCTGGGTCCATCTCAAACACCAACACAGCCACTTCCCTGAAGCCTTTGGAAATCCCTGAAGTAGTCAGAGTTTTACTTGTAATCCAGCGATTTGAGATCCACTTCTGCTGCGGTGATCTATTCTGCAGAAGAGAGGAGCCAAGAGGATTTGGCTTCAGACTTGGGTAGCCTCCACTCACCTTCTGATATGGGGGAGGCAGATCTTCAAAGGAAACCCAGCCACTGCCATGAGTCTGGACTCTTGCAGTGGTTCATCGCTTTCAGTCCGGGAGTGTAGATGCAGTTAAAATAATCCCTGTTCTAACGGTTCACACATCTCATTTTTTGACACCATGTCCTCTAAGAAAAAAACATATTTTGTTCTCAAAAGCTTAGAAAGAAGCTTGATGTTGTACTAGACCAGAAATTAGTTGAGAAAACAAAGGATGACATGACAGCAGGAACTGTTTAGAGAGTAGGAATGTGGGATTTAACAACAGTACATGGTAAAAACATACTAGTTCCAAGGTATAGATGCTGATCTTGCATATCTGAGGTGAAATGAGAAGGTTTCCATGTGTCCTGGATTTTTCTGATACTTGAAGTGGACCAGGTGGTCATTTGGTGGGAATTATTGTAGTGCCATGAAATCTAAGCTGCTGGTTTACACCAACTGATATGTGGCCCTTTGTGTTTATAAAACACATCAGATGTATTTCTCTTTTCTATACTGCTTTAAGTTTTCTAAACTACATTTATCTAGATTATTCTTTGGAAAGCTGAAAGACATGCAGCCACCATCTCATTTCATTTTACTAGGCCTTACTTGGTTTAAGGCTATGGCGAAGACAATTTTTTCTCTCTGTTATGTGAGTCCCTTCTGACACTGATAACATTACATTGTCTTCACAAAGAACTGGTGCTGTTTATTGGACATAAAACTAAAGGGGGCACTAAAACCAATAATAGTAATACAGTATCTGCAGACAAATAGCTTTTCTGACACCAAACAACAAAATGAGTTATTGCCATAAGTGTCAATTAATGCTTTTAAAATGGTTTCATTGCACAGTATCTATTTCAGAATATTGAAATGCAGAGGTAATTTGGGCTAAAAGAAGATACGATTCACAGTCAGGATGTAAGCTGTGACTTGACAAGGGCTTTAATAGCTGCCTGAGGCAGATCAGAATGTGCGGTAATGAGAATCTAGCAGAAAAACACTTCGTGGAAGTGAACTTCAGGTTTGCCAGGGTAAGAAATCAGGAAAGGAAGGCAAGAGACCAGCATGAGTTGAGATCCGCTGGTCAAACTGAAGGGCAAGAAGGAAATGCACAGACAGTGGAAGCAGTGACAGCTATCCTGGGAAGAGTATAGGGACACTGCCCAGTTTTTTAGGGATGGGGTCAGGAAGGCCAAGGCACAGCTGGAGCTGAACTTGGCAAGGGATGCAAATAATAAGAGCTTCTACAGGTGTGTCAGCCAGAAAAAGAAGGCCAAAGAAAGCATACTCCCGTGATGAGCAATACTGGTAAACTGGTAACAACAGACGACGAGAAGGCTGAGGTGCTCAACAAATATTTGCCTCAGCCTTCACTGACAGTCTCTCTTCCCATACCTTTCGAGTGGATGGACCGCACGATGGGGACTGGGGGAGCAAAGTCCCTCCCACTGTAAGAGAAGACCAGGTTCTTGACCACCTGAGGAACTTGAACATACATAAGTCCATGGAACCTGACGAGATGCATCAGAGAGTCCTGAGGGAATTGGCTGATGTAGTTGCCAAGCCACTCTATGCTATTTGAAAAGTCATGGCAGTCAGGTGAAGTCCCTGGTGATTGCAGAAAGAGAAACATTGCACCCATTTTTAAACAGGGTAGAAAGGAGGACCCTGGGAACTACCGACCTGTCAGCCTCACCTCTGTGCCTGGGAAGATCATGGAACCGATCCTGCTAGAAGCTATGCTAAGGCACATGAAGGACAGGGAGGTGATTCAAGACAGCCAGCATGGCTTCACCAAGGGCAAGTCCTGCCTGACCAGCCTAATGGCCTTCTATGATGGAGTGACTATATCAGTGGACAAAGGAAGAGCTACGGGTGTCGTCTGTCTAGACTTCAGCCCCCTCAACATCCTTCTCTGTAAATTAGAGAGAGATGGATTTGATGGGTGGATTGTTGGGTGGATGAGGAACTGGTTGGATGGTCGCATCCAGAGGATAGTGGTCAACAGCTCAATGTCCAGATGGAGATTGGTGACAAGTGGTGTCCCTCAGGCATCTGTATTGGAACCAGTACTGTTTAGTTAGTCTTCATCAGTGACATAGACAGGAGGATCAGGGGCACCCTCAGCAAGTTTGCAGATGACACCAAGCTGAGTGGTGCTGTTGACGTACCTGAGGGACAGGATGCCATCCAGAGGGACCTGGACAAGCTCAAGACATGGGCCCATGTGAACCTCATGAGGTTCAACAAGGCCAAATGCCAGGTTCTGCACTTGGGTCGGGGCAGCCCCTGGTGTCAATACAGGCTGGGGGATGAAGGGATTGAGGAGAAGGACTTGGGGATACTGGCGGCTGAAAAGCTGGACATGAGCCAGCAATGTGTGTTTGCAGCCCAGAGGGCCAACCATATCCTGGGTGCATTGAAAGAAGCATGACCAGCAAGTTGAGGGAGGTGATTCTGCCCCTCTCCTCTGCTCTTGTGAGACCCCACCTGCAGTACTGCATCCGGCTGTGGGGCCCCCAAATCAGGAATGNCTTGACCACCTGAGGAACTTGAACATACATAAGTCCATGGAACCTGACGAGATGCATCAGAGAGTCCTGAGGGAATTGGCTGATGTAGTTGCCAAGCCACTCTATGCTATTTGAAAAGTCATGGCAGTCAGGTGAAGTCCCTGGTGACTGCAGAAAGAGAAACATTGCACCCATTTTTAAACAGGGTAGAAAGGAGGACCCTGGGAACTACCGACCTGTCAGCCTCACCTCTGTGCCTGGGAAGATCATGGAACCGATCCTGCTAGAAGCTATGCTAAGGCACATGAAGGACAGGGAGGTGATTCAAGACAGCCAGCATGGCTTCACCAAGGGCAAGTCCTGCCTGACCAGCCTAATGGCCTTCTATGATGGAGTGACTATATCAGTGGACAAAGGAAGAGCTACGGGTGTCGTCTGTCTAGACTTCAGCCCCCTCAACATCCTTCTCTGTAAATTAGAGAGAGATGGATTTGATGGGTGGATTGTTGGGTGGATGAGGAACTGGTTGGATGGTCGCATCCAGAGGATAGTGGTCAACAGCTCAATGTCCAGATGGAGATTGGTGACAAGTGGTGTCCCTCAGGCATCTGTATTGGAACCAGTACTGTTTAGTTAGTCTTCATCAGTGACATAGACAGGAGGATCAGGGGCACCCTCAGCAAGTTTGCAGATGACACCAAGCTGAGTGGTGCTGTTGACGTACCTGAGGGACAGGATGCCATCCAGAGGGACCTGGACAAGCTCAAGACATGGGCCCATGTGAACCTCATGAGGTTCAACAAGGCCAAATGCCAGGTTCTGCACTTGGGTCGGGGCAGCCCCTGGTGTCAATACAGGCTGGGGGATGAAGGGATTGAGGAGAAGGACTTGGGGATACTGGCGGCTGAAAAGCTGGACATGAGCCAGCAATGTGTGTTTGCAGCCCAGAGGGCCAACCATATCCTGGGTGCATTGAAAGAAGCATGACCAGCAAGTTGAGGGAGGTGATTCTGCCCCTCTCCTCTGCTCTTGTGAGACCCCACCTGCAGTACTGCATCCGGCTGTGGGGCCCCCAAATCAGGAATGATGTGGACCTGTTGGAGTAAGTCCAGAGGAGAGCCACGAAGATGATCAGAGGGCTTGAGCCTCTGCTATGAAGAAAGACTGAGAGACATGGGGTTGTGCAGCCTGGAGAAAAGAAAGCTCCAGGGAGACCTTATAGCAGCCTTTCAGTACTTAAAGGGGGCCTATAAGAAAGATAGGGACAAACATTTTAGTAGGGCCTGTAGCAATAGGACAAGGTGAAATGGTTCTAAACTAAAAGAGAATAGATTTAGACTAGGTATAAGGGAAGATTTTTTTTACTATGAGGGTGGCAAAACAGTGGAACAGGTTGCCCAGAGAGGCGGTAGATATCCCATCCAGGGAAATGTTCAAGGTCAGATTGCATGGGGCTCTGAGCAACCTGATCTAGTTGAAGCTGTCCTTTCTCAATGCAGGGGGGTTGGACTAGACCTTTAAAGGTCCCTTCCAACCCAAACTATTCTATGATTCTGAGTAGTGTCAGTGACTAGCTGGTAATGGTCCTTCTACAAGGCAAAGAGGCAGAGTGGTCACTCTTGACAGCAGCGGCTACTGCAAGTTTCGAGCTAGATACAAAGTATTCATATTTGAAGGAAATACATGTATTCATATATAGTCATATATATGTACATATATAAATGTAGAATCTATTTTTGTGGAGTGCAGTTTAGTGAAATGCATTTCAGCATGGCAGAGAAGTAGGTTCATGATAAAGCCTTCACTGACTTACTGTGCTCTGTTGTCTGCTCATGTCCCCTGCCAAGTCCTTTCTGGGAAGCTGTAAAAAGAAAATTATTTGCTGGCTTAGGGTTGGATTTGACTCTGTTCCCTTCATTGCTACTGTACTCTTCTCTGCAGGGGATCATTTTACATTTTCTTAATTGCAGAGACAGCTCATGGTGTTGGCAGTGGTTGTACTGAGAAATGGATTTTAATGAAGTGCAGTTCTCTTACTCCACTGGAACTTCAGCTTTTGCAAGCTGAATGATAGCATCCTGTCGAGATAATGCTGACAACTTTGTCACCGAGAGGACAGATTTATTTGGCACCCATGCATTTTATAGCAAGATTGTACTTTAAAAATATCTTGCTATGTTGCTTTGTTTACCTGTATTTTTCTGTTGAGAATATTGTTACTTGGAAATAAAATGGAAGGGAAGGTACTGGCTGGACTCTAAGGTGAGATTCACCAAACTTTAGATTTTTATGCTGCAGATGTTTGCAGCCGGTGTAGGTACCCAAGTTTCCCTTTAGAGTCAGGAGAGAGAAACAGGCACTTGGAGGGCTCAGTTCATTTAACCTTTAGTAGACATCTAATTTGAGTTGAGGTGAATCACACTCTAGCCTCTTTGGCTGTATAGGAAACATACGGGCTCTGCAAACAGTATTCCTACGGAGACACTGATAAAGGTGTCCTGCATCCACACTGTTCATAGGCTGCCCCATCAGGGCTTGTATCCCTGCTGCATAGTATCTTTAACTTGATAAACTGTCCAAAACAGGTCACTTTCCAGGACTTCTGAGCCCCACTTGGAGCAAATGAAGGACAACATTGAGGGTGATCTCTAAAGGAGGAAATCAATCCCATATTTTTAAAGGTTTTGTCTATGAGAATGTTCAAAGTCCTACATTAGAGGCTTCCTAAGGGGTGGTGCTTATGTGAATGTACTTCATGCTTGTTGCTGCCCTCTCTCCAGTGTCTTTTCAACCCAGTTGTTAATTTCAGCCACATTAAAAATAGGCAGTAATGTCTCGAAGACATTGTATTCCTATAAGGTTTTTTAGAAAATTGGTGTTTGAGTAGAGAAAGAAGAGCCAAGGGAGTGTCACCATAAAAGAAAGGCAGCAGCATCAGCTAGGCAGGTATCTGCTCTGTTTGACTTGCTGCTGGCTGAACCAGGGTGCACACACTGGTTGCCCTACCAGCATCAACGGGCTCTGGACAAGCCACTGCATCCTGCTGCCTCTCTCTAGCTGGTACCTAGGGGACGTGGAAGAAAGCAGGTATTTCAGCAACATGACAGCAGAAACCAGGGCTACTGAGGCAGAAAGGCAATAGGGAACAGCTGGGTGGTCTGTGGTGAAATGCTGGGGGGGCACAAGAATCCGTAGGAATCCAGGCTAAGACTGACTGTTCATCACGTGTCATTCCTAATAATTCATAACGTTGTAAATGCCATTAACTTCTAAAAGTCAAAGAAGGACCAGGGGAATTTGAGAGAATAAGATGGACACTCTGTTCAGCAACTAGAGCAAACAATTGATTTGCCTTCACCTGCAGCATCCTTTTCTGCAATCCCCAGTTTCCTACTGTGAAATCCTCTTAGCATCCCCCTGAAACATTTACAAGTCTAAAGGAAATTGCACTCTGTCTGCAGTTCTGTTTAGCTAACAGAAAAGAGGTCATCTGTGCTGCCTGGATATTGTCTAAATGCTATACTTAATAAGTCTATTTAAACATCTTAACAAGAGAAAAAGGTATTAGAAAGGTTGTTCCTCCAAGCAGTGTATCACAGGAGCTACGGAAAGGTCAACAGTGGAAATTCAGTGAAACGCACAACACAAATTCTTTGTGGAAGGGGACCAGCATCCAGGCTGAAACCTCCACAGGATAGGGAGAAGAACTGTGTCCCCCCACCTTGTCAGGCTGCTTATAACCAACCTGAACAACTGCTTAAAATCAGCATATGCCTGTCAATACCATGGCTGGTAACTTAAACCTCCTCAGCCTTTGAATTAGGCCAGGGTGGGTATTCAGAGCATCTTGCAGGCATTGGTGCCTGAAATGCTCCCTTCATTCCCCGCGCTGCCCTGCAGTCCTTACTCTCCAGCCTGTCCTACCAACTGACTTGTCGTCCCTTCTGCTTGCGTCTCCCTTTTTTGAGTGTACCTCTTTTTCCTTCTTTATCTCTGAAAGGAACTAATCCTGTTTCCATTTCTAGCTATGGGTCTTTCGTTATTCAGAAATCACCAAGCAGGGGTAAGAAACAGCTTCACAAGAGGTTACTCACTGTTACATCTGTATATAAATTCACCTTCCCATGACTACAAAGGCTTTTGTGATGTACGTTTTATGTTTGATCTGTTGTTTTCTCGCTGTATTTTAAGGATTTTTAGTGCCCTGCTTTTAACACCAGTTAAGGAGATGTTAACAAGAAGCTACAGTTCCGGTCCCACAAGTAGTGCTCTGCAGTCTGGTAGGGCTTTACCCACTAGTCTTTTTGAGTGTCCTTTTGGCAATTCCAGTAGTGTTTTCCAGGAAGGCTTTAGACTGTGGCTTACACTAATTTTAAAATCATCTGAAATATCATAATCATGTGGTAGTGTATTATTTATCATTAACATAGCTGGTATGTGGAGGCCAATAGATAAGTATGAGATTACATTGTCACAGTGCTATTTCTAATTAGTGGACATAATAATCCAGATGTGGTATATGTATGTAGTCAGCATAAGTAAGTTCATTCCACGCTATATTGAACACTATGCATAAAACAGGAGACTCTTTTCTTTACCTTTTTAATGGTAATGGTATTTTTTGTTATTTTATTTCTGTCCTTTGTCTGCCTGCTTAGAATGAAACTTTTTGTTTGCCATTTCTAGACCCTTATTGTGTCCACCATTCTTTTTATCTGTGCGTTTGCTTTCTGTCTTCATGGACTCTTTTCTTTTACTTTTTAATGAGCCTGGGTATTTGACCTGTTTTCCACCTTAGAACAGATGCAGTAGTCCATTCCATAAAAACGAACTTTCCAGATGTTATTGCCCTTTTGCATGGAGCTCTTGAACACCCGCCACGGCAGCCATTCTGTCTGCGCCCAGCATGTCTATGCTCAGCAGTACAAGATTTTCTCTTTGAGATCTCAGATTAGCTCAGAAGTCAGTATCAAGCTGATACAAACCTTTACTTAACAAGGGTTCTATTATTCAGAGTGATGTTCTGCTCACATCATTCCCTTTTGAAAAATTCTGTTTCGCCATATAGACCGTGAATGACTTGTCGTTTTCTTTATACATACATTAAATCCTGTTCTGCGAGATTTCAGAAATGTAACAGTTCTGGCCAAAGTCTGGATGCTTAAAACACACACATCTTGCATGATCCTTCAGATTGTTGCAGGTACACGTTGACTCTGACTATGATTTATCAGTCTTTGGCCTGTAGAAATCCTGGAACTCCTTAATTTTCCTCTGGCCTTCAGTGACCTAGGGTTTGGTTACCCTCTGTACTGTAATACTGTCTTCTGTTCCTTCTAACTCCTGCAATCGCATCTGGTTCTGTTTTGTTTTGTTCATGCTAAATAATGTCTTTGTCACAAGTTAAATCAAGACCGTTGATTAGAGTTTTTTCCCTTGATTTTGGTACCCGATCCCCATCACAATCTGTTCTGACACAATGATTATAATAACAGTACATGATTTATTTTGAGTTAAGTCAAGCTACAGATCTGCTATACACGGCTCAGAAGTTTTTCCCCTCTGACTGGTTTCTCTTTTAAAGCTGATACCTTTCAAGAGTACTTTCTTTCTCCTAGATGTGATATACTCCTTCAGCATCTTTCGTGCTGCCCGATCACTGGCTCAGACTTCAACTCTTTCCTATGCAAACCTGAATAGGCAAAAATCTAGTGCCTGTCACGCAGCAACATTTAAAGGCCATCTTTGGCCACCTCAAGGCCGTGTTTCCTGTTGCCTTCCCAGAAAATGTAATGGTCACTTGAGCTTTTCCCCCTTGTCTGACACACTTCTGGAAGATGTCACCTTCCTTGCAGTTCTATCTGCCTCTCCATGAAACACTTTATTCACTACTTTCTCCTTTTTCTAGAACGTTCTTTCTATTTTTGAACCTACTTTTGTTTATTCTCTCACTCCTTCCATCAAGGAGTATTCTTTGGTTTGGGAGTTTTTGGAGAACTCAGAGCTACAGCTTTTAAGCACAGTGAGTCACTATTACAACAAAAGGTGAAAATAAAGACAATGTGAAGAAATAGTGCACGAGGGAGGGAGAGGAATCCATGTAGCCCACTCTCAGCCTGCCTGCACATCAGCTAACTCTGACGGGATTGCTCCAGCCTGGCACGTTTCACTCTTTGTCATGGCCCCTTGTCCTAATGAGCATGGCACACCCACAATGTATAATCATCACCTGCTCTCTAAGAAAAATACTCGCTTGATCAGGTAAGTCAGAAACATGTTAAAGAAATATTCTGGGCACTGAAGAACAGTAATAGAGGCCTCAGTACTAGAAAACGTGTAGATAATTATTGCCGCTATTGACAGAAGTAGTTGTAAAACATGATAGTTGTAAAATACGAAACCTTTCTCAGAAGGTGATACTCAGTTGTTTGTAAAAATACTATTTGGCAGGGGAAAAAAAAAAAACCAGTAAAATTGAGTTGTAAGGGGATTGTGAAGAGGATCCGTGCTTCTGGAGATTGATGGTTCTTACATTCTGGTGGGGGATGGATACGTGTGAGCAAGGCAGAGTTAAGCCCCATGACTCACATCATTAACTCAAGAAAAATTGCACTGCTACCCTAATAGCTGCTCCCAAAATGTGCTCGTCTACATTTGCAGGAAGAACCCAACTAGTGGCTAGTGTGTTGTTAGCAGCGATAACTAACAATTGGAAAGATTGTTATTGAAAGCCTTGAGGCAACAGAGATGAAAGATACAAATGGTTATTGTCCCCGTTAAGACTCACAGCTATTTTGAAAGGTGTACCATGTTGAGCAGGAGAGATGGGGACCTACCAAAAGCTCTGCAGGCATAACTGGCAGATGAAGCAATTTACTGATGTGAAAGGCAGCCTCTGTAGAAGAAATATAGAGGATACCGTGTCTGGAGGAGGGATGCTTTGCTTTTTTTTGCTTTTTCCAACAGCTGACAACAAAGGAAACAGCAGCAGCAGGAGGTACCTGAGCGTGAATGAGTGGGGGAGCTGTGATGATCAGCAAATGACAGTAAATAAGAAAAGTGACTTGAAAAGGCTCTGGGCCCTGAATGGCTCTAAGAATAGTGAATTGAGACAACAAAAGAAAGAGTGCACTTTGAAAGAAAACACAAATGTGCTCTTCCACCTGGCCGCATCTGAACCCTTTTTCAACCGATAGATCAATGCACAAAGCAAAGATGAGTTGCATCTTTCATGTGCCTGTGCTGTTTTATAATAAAACCTGAACAAACAGGCTTCGTTTACCAGCCTTCTAGTGAAGCCACATTTTTCAATCAGGAACCTTCTCATCTCCTGTTCTCCACCCTACTGAAGCAGAAGTTTAGATCTTCGCCTGACATTGATGACGCTGCACCAATTTCCATTGGAGAGTCTCTAGCTGCTCACTGCAGAAGCAAACTTTGTCATGGAAAAAACGTTTATTTTTTGAGTATGAGGAATCAAAATGTTTTACATCAAGCCAAGAGTTCAGTGAAAACCAGGTGCCACAATTCTGTGAAGTTGGCAGCAACTTTTTGTCGCAAACATACGTGGATTTGGGTCATAGGCTTCAGGCAGATAGCCCTCTCTCCCCTTGGATAAACAGCTTCACAATTGTATTTTTCTACTGGTTTAGTAGGTTTTTAAAACTTGGTTTTGTCAAGAGAAATAAGAATATGTTACATGCCTTGCAAAGCACCTAGCAAACATCTTTCTCAGTCAAGGATGGGTTCTTGCCTTGTTTTCTGCCACCAGCAATCTCAGAAGCAGACGAAGTCAAAGCACTGTAGCTCAGGGATTTTTGTTCTGACTCAATGAGCATACTTTAGAAATGTTTCCTGTTTAGTGAATTACTTATTTTTGTCTACCTATCATTGCCTTTTTAGCACCTCCTTAACTGAACACTATTTTGAGGGGCAGCAATAGCAAAGAAATTGGTAGCAGCACGGAGATCTGGCCTGACAGCAAAACTCCCTTCTCGTTGTAGTGACCACAACTTGCTCATGTCTGAAAACCTTGCCCTCATTCGTGAAAAATATAAATCCCTTAATTAAGACCTGCGATTAGTGATAGCCCCTCTCTGTGCAGACCCAGGCCAAGGCATGAATACTCTTTCGCTACATCCCTCCTCCTTCTGAATATAACATCATGGAAAATGAAATATGGCAGTCACTTCTGCCAGTGACTGTGAGGTGAATAACAAGTCTTCCCTCTGCTCCGAATACGTTCAGCGTAGCACTGAGTTGGCAGAGCTGCTGGGTTTGCTCATTTCCCTTACTCTGAGCCAACATTCCCAGTAGTGTCTGGACAATTTTAGAAACAAGACACACTCAAATGAACTTCATCTATGAAGAGATGAACAGGTGCTTATAGGCGAGTTTTCAAGTCCACATATTACCTTGATGGCTTTTTTTCTGTCTGAAATAGAGCAATTTTTGAATACGGGATTTTGGCCAGTCCTCAGATTTCGGGAAGCCATCTCCTGATTTGTTCATTCTGGGAAAAATGAAAATGCAGAGAAGATAGAAACACATCTGCAGTATGTGGAGTAACTGAAATAGGTGGAATATTGTTAAACAATATCCAGAATACCTTCTGGCATAATAATGCCCTCTCTCAAGCCTGCAAACTCAATGGATTTTAACTTCTCTGTACTTTGCTATATTGCATGATTTTGAATTATATCTTTGGAAGGAATAGGGCTGAGTGTACCCACCAGCGTAAAGAACTGATAAAGAAAGGTTACGGGGAATTGTGAAGGAAAGAGCTGGAGTTTGGGGCTGGGGTATATGAGAAGGAATGCGTGGGCACCCTGACATACAATCTGTGAGTTTTGTCTACAGATTTTGAAGTTTACAACCTGCAAGGGCGGAGATATGTCAGCTGACATGCTCCAGCTGAATCGGAAGCAGCAGAGACCCCATATTGCTGACCAGATAAGCAGAGGCATAAATCAGCATGAGTCTGGCTAGTGTCTGAATGGACACCCACATTGGCAAGTAGTGCCCTGCAATAGGAGTAGACCTGTGGAGTGAAACAGTTGGCACTGAGGATCCAATGTCCACACTATCTGGGGGGGGG
>VZSC01010752.1:514250-529932 GCA_013398225.1 Steatornis caripensis
AAGGGGGGTGAAGGAGGTTACTAATGCCATTAGTGGTTGAAGCACATTAGGTACAGTCCAGAAGCATGTCTTCTGGTTTAATTTAATCTGAAAGCAATGTAGCTTGTGCACCCAGATACCATTCCACAAAGCAAACAAAAATAGGTTTCATAGAGTGACTGATTTTAAAAGCATATTCTGTGAGTGTAAAATGCTAGCTTAGATGCACCCTCTCTCAACTTTTCTAACAATATATAACAAGACAGCGGAGGGCAAATTATTCCTACGGGCAGGAAAAAGTTTGGTAACAGGTGAATTAGAACACATGGGAAACAAAGAAATTTGTTCCAGAGTTCTCTATTTAGGATCTTGAAGAATTTCTCATGCAGCTTTTAACAACCTGTAAAATACCACAGACCCACAGTTCTGTCTGGAAAACTATCTTTGATCGCCTGTGCATGGGTCTCTGGTCCCTGGTGCCACAGATCTCCGATCCCTCTGCTGGGCCCTGGGGTGATACTGCACAACCAGTAACATAAACCTGTTGCTGTTTCCTCTGACAATTGATCACTCAGGATTTCATCGGTACTTAATTGAGGTAACTAAGGCACCTTTATAAAGACTGTAAGATTTCTTGTAGTTGGAGCCCCTCCCCCTTTCTAAGGCACTTTTACATTTTCTTTTTCTAGTAGTAGTCTTCATGATAAAACGAGTCACCTAACCCTCTGCCAACAGGCAACACGATGACTGACACTTAGACGGCACCTTTCATGCGAAGAACGTTTAAACCTATGCGTGAAATGCTGCCCTGGCTGCTGGCTGTGCTGTCAATATGATGCCAGAGTCTTTCTACAGACGGCGGGGGGTTCAGTGTGAAGGTTCAACACCCTTCACTCCTGCTTTGAAAAGGATCTGTGGCTGTCTGACCTGGCTGGCATACATGAGTATTAGGTAGTGTTATTGTGCTCTATGCCATGCCGTGGGGAACAGCAACGGAAGGTAGGGTGCAAGTCCTTGGGTGAGGGTCCCGCAGACACCTCCCCTCATCCATCCTAACACGCATGTGCCAACAGCTCCATCTGCTAGTGCACCAGTGCTCTCTTGGGTACTGCGGAGATCCAGGCAGTTGCGTATGAAAAGGTAAGTGACATGAGCTTTACGTTTATTCTGTTCCCGCTGGCTTAAAGTAAGCCAGACTTGACTTTGCATCTTCGAAGCACGAATTCCTTTCTCAGGAATGTGGTGCCTAGCACTAACGTGCATCTAACCAAGCATAGCAACACTAGAAATAATCAGAAAAAGGAACGAGATGTTGCTTGATTGGAGTCAATGATGACATTGAGTCTATTTTTTCTATTATTTATTGTAGCCTCCATATTTTCTGATAGCACCTTTGGGATATTTACTTATCTGTGTTGTCCAAAAAGACCTTTGCTTTATTTCTCATTTAAATTCNAACCAAGCATAGCAACACTAGGAATAATCAGAAAAAGGAACGAGATGTTGCTTGATTGGAGTCAATGATGACATTGAGTCTATTTTTTCTATTATTTATTGTAGCCTCCATATTTTCTGATAGCACCTTTGGGATATTTACTTATCTGTGTTGTCCAAAAAGACCTTTGCTTTATTTCTCATTTAAATTCCTCACTAATATATATCCCAATTGTATTCGGGAGCTGGGTGGAAAAATATTCCCAGCTCAATTTTCAGAATCCCCTTCTGTAGCCGTTGCTGAATTTATTTGTGATTTTTCTCACCCAGCTACTAACTAGCCCCAGCTCAGTGAGATGTGATACAATAAGGTTATAGCAATTGTTACTGTAGCACTGTGAAGTTCTAGAAAAATAAAGATGGCTTTTAAAATCAAATCAGAAATAAGGTAGAATGGGAGTGTGAATGTCCTTCCCAAATTTCTCAGTCTGATCACGTACTGATTAAGTGTCCCTAATGCTGTAATTATGAAAAGGGAGTTCAGGGGCCAAAAGAACAGACTCTACAAGACCCTACAGATTGCTCCATTATGACAAAAGGAAACACGATTCTCAGTAAGCGTAAATGTCACGTTTCCTACTTTGTGCAAACAGCCAGGACTGACGCCATGGCTGCTGGCAAGGAAAGCTCTGAATCAAAGAGGGAGACTTGAATATTTAAGTGTAAAGTACAGTTCCAAAGCAGAAGTGCTTGTATGCGATTGAAATAAAAGGTCTGCGCTCTATACTTCAGTCACAGGCCATTAATTAATATCTCAGTGCCACTCTAAATTACCGTCATGCTGCAAAAGGAGAATGATACATTCTTTTTGGCAGTTCAGCGGCAATTTGAAGAAGAAAAAGCCACTAGCAATTTTTAGAGGACAGGCTGAAGATTGGGATTATATAAGGATAATAGGGAAGCCAAGAATGATCTGCAGAAGTCAGAGAGAAGGCTAAGTATTTAATATTAATATTGGTAGTTCATGGAATGCTCTTCATGGAGAGAGTCACAACACAAAACCATCTGAGGAGCAAACAGCTCAGCTGTTCCTTCAGCCAGCATGCCAAACACATCTTCAGCTTCTATACCACAAACTACTTGATTAGGAAAAACCTGAAAACTGTACAGAAATGGAATTAGAAAAGTGACATCGGACTTCAATATTTCTTTTATGAAGCCTGAACTTCTGCAGAGCAGATACATAAGTTTTTAAATGAAAATGTCATAAGTATCAAATGAAAAGATAATTTAGTTACAAAGGAAGTCGGTAGTTCTGTAGCCAGAAGCAACCAAGGGGACAAGAGGGAGATTGAAGAGGATAGTGTCATCCAGTGTTGCTGCGAGCCCTGGTCTTTCGAGTGCCTGCACACATCTGCCCAGCGACATCAGTAGTTTTCTATTTAAAGTCAAGTACTGGTTCACTGAACCTGACTCAAAGGTAACTGCAGGTTTTTTTCATAAAACTGAAAAATTAATTGGTGTGAAATGTATTGGAAAACAGTACAGTTATTCATGTGCCTCAGCAGTCTCCTTATTAGGTAAAACAAGCTTTTGATTGTTCTCCCAGGGCATACAATTCCTCAATATGCTGCAAAATAGGCTGTTAGAAAACGAGCCTGCACGACTTGCATACCTCAATGACCACTTCTGTGACAAATGCAAATTAATATTTTGAATCCAAGGTCAAAGTCTAATCATCAAAATGACAGCAGCTCACTCGGTGACTAGCTTCTTTGGATGTATGCCTCACCGTACATTGCTAGCTTGTCCTGGGCTGACTGGGATCCAGTGGGGTTTGCAGAGGGCAGGGCCACTGGCTGCCCTTGTGATGAGTTCCCTAGAAAGTTACAATGCAAATTCTTCCCAGCAGATGCAAAAGAAACCAGTGTGTGATCAGAATCTTCCTATGGAAAAGGAAAGCACCGCACATTAAAATAGAAAGATTAGAAGCTCATAAAACAAAAGGGTGGCTTAGGGTTCCAGATATATCATGTTCCAAACGGTCTTTCACAGTTGGCTCCGCTCCTCGGAATGACTGAATCATTTCCTACTTGGACACGTTTGGAAATGTCAGCTTTTTCCAATTCAATTCTATCTGGTTGCATCAACTGAAAATTCAGAATGGTTCAGTGACAAAGTATGGTAAAGACAGTTGCATAGAAGTATGTCAATGAATTCATTATCCTAGCAGAATTAACCTCGTTTAAATAGCACCACCCCCTGCCCTGAGCAATGCCAGAATAAAAAATAAAGGCAGGTTCTATTGCAGGAAATTATTATTATTATCCTTTTTAAATCTGGATTACTTTTCAGCAAGTAATCCGGGCTTGGGTAACTTTTTAAACCTTGAGAAGTTGTTTTAATTGCAGGAGATGTATTAAGACTTGTGATCTCCAGTTCCAAAATACTTATTGAAGTTGGCGTCTGAGACGCTTCCTTGGGCTCTCAGGATTAAAGCCTGCAGCCTTTTTGTATTAATTTCAAATTTTGCTGAGATATTCTTTACATAGTATTCTATTATTAAGTAGATAAATCAAATCTGTAATGTGAGTTAAAGTATTAATGAGGAAAAAGTCATTACATGTAACACGAAAGCTGCAATCATACCTAGACATAGAAATGTTTTATTAGGCATTAAGAGCTGATTCCAAGGCATGTGATGGAGATTGATTGGTGAAAACACTCCTAAACTTAATGGAACAGAAAATCCATCTTTCCTCCGATATTAGTGTAGGAGGGAGAGGCTGTCACAGGAAGAATCTGGCAGAGTTACTTATGAACCTGAACGCATGAGACAAAGCTGAGGAGCAGTGTCTGCGTATACAAGGGTGTTTCATCAGAGGAGCTGGGGCTCTTTGTCTTCTCTTGTCCTACTGCAGGTGACACTGGTCAGGCGCCTCATGATGGCTTTTGAGGTAGAAGATTATTTCTACCTTGGGAGTTATGGGAATTACTGGGTGCAGAAGATCAGGATGCTCTGTGCCTCTGGCCTTGAGGGAATGGAGTGATAAGACAAGAAAATATGCTGGATCAAGCATACGTCCAGAAGGATTAATTTACTCTGTAGTCTTGGTATCAGCTCCCAGCTCAAAGAGGATGAGTGTGATTGTGATGCTTCAAGGTATGTGTTGAACTGGCTGCTACTGATTACTTTCTATCCTTGATCTGAAAAATGATGAAGCCCCTAGTTTTACATGTCTCCAGCCTGACAGCAGACTAGTGCTAGGAGAAAGAGTTAAAAGGGATGGTGAGACTACTTGATGTACATCCTTACATGTGGTGTAAATGCAGGAGATTTCTTGGCATAAGATGTGATCTGATGGTGTGAGTTCATTCAGCTCACACATCTGGGATGACGTTAAGTCAACACCAGATAGCGCATACCACAGCAAATTCCCCATGCAAGCTGGCAGAGCCACCATGGCCAGCATTGCCTGCACAGGCATCAGCTCTTCTGAGCTTCAGCTCTTAACTTACATGTCCATGTTATGTCAGCAATTTACAAAACGTGATAGGTTTGATGATTTTGGAGCGCAGACCATTACTTTTTAAAACCTTGCCACTACCTCTGCGGTTTGTGCACTCCTTGGGGCAACACTGCGTGCCTGCTCGCGCCGGGCAAACCCTCCATGGTGCTCCCAGGCCACCCCCGGCAGCTGGTAGATGGACTTCATGTGCAGGCAAATAGCTGGCCTTCTGTCTCCTACCTCCCTCCCCTTCCCCACAAACACCATCCAAAGCAGCTGCACGGTGGCTAATGCTGCTGTGCCATATAACTGGGATATGAGCTTCTCTTTGAACACTTCCAAAGTGACTGGTATTTTGAGTGTCTGGTTAACACCACAAGTATGGACTAATGGAAAACACCCTGATACAAATAAGAAGTCATAATAAGCTCCAAGTGAATTATTTCTAGTGTTTGGTTTTATTTTTAAATAAAGCTACCCCAACACCACATTTCTAGAGGTCCTCTACCTTGTGAGGGGACTGTTTCACTGTGCAGAGGGTTAACGCTGATGGCCGTATGCAGTGGGAGTGAAAAGAACTTGGCCACAAAGCAGCGTCCATGAACACATAATTTCTGACATTACATTTATTCTCTATCCGTATTGTGTTTGCTGTTTGCAGACATTCATTCGTAAAGATTTTCCTTTTCTTTTCCTGAAAAAATTCCATTTTTATGAGTAAAACAATCAGTGAAGGTTGCCAGGATGCCACTATCCCCTTTAAACCATCGAAAATAAATCATAACCTGAAATTCTACGATGCACAGATCCTTTCTGTTTGCTATCTATTATTTATATTAATTCTCAACAGTTCATCAGTTCTGGTATGTTTTCCCACATCAAAAAGCTTGATTTTCGTGCATATAGCCACGCAGTAGAAAAAATAGTGCAATCAATGACCTCAATACAATGAAAATAACCCACTTAAAATGGCCTATTCGCATACAGTCTACAAGCTGAAAACTTCACATCCCATTTATGCAAAAAAAACCCCAACAGCATTTCAGAGAAATGAAGTTTATTCTCAAATAGAAATTAAATCATTTTTACTGTTTTGAGTGGGGTGTTTGAATGAATTTTTGCAAATAACAAACACATTGGCAGAAATCAGAACGAGTTTGTAAACAGCCCACAGAAGAAAAATTGCATTCTTCTGATAACATATCCCTCTTCATAAATATTGTAGCTAGTCCTACCTAACCAGGAGCTGTTTGTGAGCATTTCTCGAAGTGATGAATGGCATCTCACCATTTCCTTCCCTCTTTCTTATGATCTGTTATAATGACAGCAGCTTTTATCATAACTCTATTTGTGAGAGCCCCTCGCTTTCTTCCTTCTTTTACTACAAAAGCTGTCAAAGGAAGTCTTTGTATCTCAGGAGAAGCCAAATTAACATAATATGCGCACCTATAAATAGTTCCTTCAAATTAGACTCTTCTACAAAACCCTGAAGTGATATTTCTTTGCTTTTTTTCTACTGCTGGTAAAAGATACCATCTCGTATAACATTTTTTCCTTTATAAAACATTAATTTTGTTGTTCTGATTTTGGCTATTTTTCAGTGCTGTTATTCAGCCACAGGTGAAAGATAGTCAGCTCCTTGTTATTGTAGTTTGAATTGTGCAAAGAAAGAGCTTGTTAGAAATGTGGCATGTAGCATTGGCAAATTAATTACCAAGGACAATGCAAAATTGCCCTGAATATAGATATTGGAAAAATTGGATTTTTTCATAAGCTGTGTTTCTAAATTTTTTCCAAACCTTTTGAGAATTGCTTCCCGATGTAAAAAAATTAAATAGAAAAGAGCTCATCAGCTGAGAAGCTTTAAGACAAGGATATTTAAATCAGTGACTGGTACGAGGATGCTAAATGAGAAAATGTTAGTCACTATTTGCACACTGTAGGGATCATGTGGTGAAATTATCGGATATTTAACACAAATGAAATTACAGAGTATTATTCTTTTTCCACCCAATGCCCAACCAAAGTGTGGAATTCAGTTCCACGTGGCAAGTGAGTTCGAGAGGAGTTTAGGGAAATTCCTGGAAGAGAAATCCCTTAGGTTTTTTAACAAGACAGTCCAGAGATCACCAGTAACTCTGAGATTTTTCGGTGCTGAGAGGTTACACCAAGGGAAAGCCTACTGGCTGTATCCCCTTCATCTTGTGTTTTTCCTCTTGAACGTGGTTAGGGAGAGGTATTGAGGCTACCCTAAGTCCACAAGGTGGTTGTTATGATCTTAAATGTCTCATAGTCATTGCCCAGGTTTCATTCTGGAGGTGAAGACCTGGTGCCACCTGGTACTCTCGGGATGGTGTGTATGCGTGCCCGCCCTGGGGCTCCCCTCCCCGCACCTCCTCTCGCTTTCAGGACAGCCTGGCATAAACATCTGGTCCCAGAATATGAGCATGGCTGTGAAATCTGTAGAAAACCAGTAATACTGTTGTCGATTGAGGGTAGTTGTCATTGAGTTGTTAGTACTGTAAATATTGGTCATTGCCAGGAGGCATCAGTTCCAGCCGTGCCAGATCACTCCTACCTGGCACACGTGCCGCTCGCCGTCTNGTAAATATTGGCCATTGCCAGGAGGCATCAGTTCCAGCCGTGCCAGATCACTCCTACCTGGCACACGTGCCGCTCGCCGTCTGCTGCGGTGGGGATGGAGGAGGCTCAGGGCTCCCCTCCAACAGAGGCTGGGGCTCTCCTGCCTGATCTTTATTTGTTTGGGGCTTTCCTCTAAGGACCAAGCAGTACAAAATGGTTTAAAAACGATCTCCATGAACTATACAGTCTTTCGTCAGTATTAGTTGCTTACAGCAGTAAGAACGAAAGAAGAAACGGCTGATGCTACCAAGCATTACTTTTCAAAACCTGTGCAGGAACACATCAATTCTTCCAAAATATTTAGTCTTTTTTCTCTCTGATTTCTTTAACACTCAGGAACTTCCTTTCTTTTTTTTTTTTTTTCCTTTCTCGGCAATTTTAAGGACTGGTAATTCAGTTTTTAAAGAAAAAGCTCAGCTTCTCAGAGTCTCATGACTCTGGTGACTGAGCAGTGAGAAAAACACTAATTATCACAAGATGCATAATTAAATCACAAACATCCTTCAGTTTCTTGATATTTTGTCCTGGGAATATTTTCCTGATCTCAAAAGCAGTTAATATTTTAATCCTGGCCAGGGAAAGGCAATCACCCCTAATCTAATTTAATTTAATTCTGGGCTTGCCATGAAGCTAACTCATGACCAAACTGTTTGCTTTTTCATTCCATGGCAGTATAATTCATTGCTATATCGTGGGCGAATTACTGATCCCAGCTCATGTAAAGATATAAAATTTATTTAGATAAAGCATAGGCTAAAATATCGGACAGCTACTCAAAGAATGTTGGTTTTGTTGAAATTAAGAATAGCATGTGCATTGAAGAAATCCTATGAAAACTATTATTTCAAACTAATAGGGGTCCTCAACAAATATTTTTTGAGAAAAGGCAACAGCTGGAGAAGAATGAAACAAGCTCTTCGTGCAGCCAAGCTCACTACGTTTCCTGAGACGGTACCATCTATATTAATTACTAGTTCCTCTTGCCTGTAACAGTTCCTTCTTAAAGAGGAATTTATGAAATTAAAATAGCTTTGAATGTTTTGCATTATGGAAATCCTTTTAACCCTTCCGCTTCTGTAACTGAATACAATGACTCAAATGCAACAGAGAAAAGTTCTTGAAACAGGTTCATGGGAGGGGTTTAGAAACAGCTTTATTGCCCTGCTTTAATTTGACCGTCAGTTTCCAAGAATCACAGAGCAAGTCTTTATTTTTTTTGCAGCTTAAGAGTTTTTTTATACTGTTGCCAACCGTTTTTTTAAGGAGTTTAGCTCCTCTTTGTTCAGTAAGACATTCCAGCTGTAATGCTGCCCGGGAAGGCCTCCTGCGTGGCCGGGCCGCGTCTGTTCTCACCATGCTTTGCAGATCTCCGCCTTCTTTGTGCCCAGGCCCGTGAGCTCTGTTCCAGGGCTTTATCTGCTATAATCACCTTGCACATTTATGGCTCAGTACAACAAAAACCTCTGGCAGCTTGTTTTCTCAAAGGAGCATGCTCAGACTGACAGAAGACGAATTCACTGATTTGCTCCTCTCTCAGCCTTCTGGAACATTACAGCACCTAGCCTTTCATTAAATATTTTTTTTCTCTTGAATGTAAATAAAAATTTAACCCGATATTCTGTCCAAGTCTCTGATAACCAGGGGAAGAATTACTTTGAGGAGAAGGGGCTTGAGGCAATTGAATTGCCAAAGCAAGCAGACGCCGTGTGACCTTCTTAATATAAACACGGTGAGCAACAAGCTTGGTGGTGCTCTGCACGCCGGTGCCGTCCGGATTCAGGGTACCAGAGCCCTTCACAGATGATGGATGAGTTACTCTGGTGGGGGCAGGATTTTTCTGAGTAGTTCCTACCCACTAATTCTGCTCTCTGGGGAATTTAATAGCAGAACTCCCTTTGATTCCAGTGGTAAGTGCTTGTAAAATCCCACCCTGCTGTAAGGCAGAGGGTAATGTGGGAGAGAGCGTGGCAGCCATTTTATACATGAAGAGGGAAAGGAAGACAAAGGAAAAAATTGACTCTAATTTTAAGGGAAATTGAAGTAGGCAACGCGAGTGTAGCAGGGTGTCCACTGATAGGGTAACTCAGGTCACTAAGAACATGAGTGCATGCACTGCACCGAGTCTCTGAATTATTTTTCTCACATAATTAAATATGCATGTGTAATTAAAACCTAGAATTATCGAGCCTAGCCCACATTAAAGTGGGCCTTGATTCAATCTTGCATCTTCAGTAGCTGTTGCGTACCAGGCTTTGTAGGAAATACTCATTTAAAAGCTTGCCACCATCTCCTAGCACAGTACATTTGAAGAAAGGAAATACCTGCATTTTCAGATGAGGACAGGAATGCTTTTAATTCCCCTAAATATCTCTCATTGTCAGGCAGGAGGGATCTGTCTCACCTGTAGCTCAAACAGCCTCTCTGGGATCTTTTTATATGTGCGGTAAGAAATCTGAGCTTAAACACGTTTCTGTTTTGGAGGAGTTAAATATCTGCCCAGAAGTTAATATCTTTACTTTAAATATAAACAGAGCCAGGGTGAATGGTTCAGAGGTGAATGTGTGTGAATGTATATTTAAAAGACTGTATCTGATCACATGAAACCCAGCCATGGTGTCCCAGCTGTGTTCCATAAAAGCAGACTTTGTGTCTTTATTTTTGGAAGATCTTTTAAATAACTACATTCAATGAGGTTGATGTTTTGCATGAAACGTACAATTTCAGCCTCCTTTAAAAATCAGAGGTCCTCAGAAGATTTTGTACCTGTAACTGGCAAAACCAGCTTGTTTGTACATCGTTCATTCATTTTACATCCTGTCTACGAAAACACAGTATCTATAGTCTATTTAAAAATAAAATGCGAATGAGTTTGTATTTAACAACTTAATTCCCAAAAATGTTCTCTGTACTTAAATATAAGAGAAGTAACTAAATATGGAACCAGGAATCTAACACAAGCTTCCAAATATTATACAGGCTTAACCTTACGATTACAGAATAGATCAGTACAGTCAAAGCGGGGATTATGTTCCTTTTTGTTACATTACGTTGCCCCAGGATGGCAGATGCTACAGTCAGAAAAAAATAATGCCTACTTGCTATAGCCATAAAAAAACCAGGAGTGATCTGATCCTCATGTGCCCATTCCACAGCTCGTTCAGTGCTTCTTCACCCAGAGCCTGGGGAAAACACGGCTCCCTTCCCTGCGGTCCCCTCCAACAGCTGCTGTGGGATGTGGTGAGGATGATGCCTTCTGTGGGGGAAACGAGTGGGCAGCTCAAAGTACCGCCACTCATTTTACATCAGGCTCAGGACCTCAGCTAGCTGGTGTCCAGGGCACGGATTTGCACCGGTACGCTACCAGTGCAATTCTCCATGCTCCACTCACAGCTCCCTGGCTTGCGCTTCCTTCCCTAATTTCCTGCAAAACATCTGGCAGCACCTCCTTATCAAGCATTGGGAGCGTACTCACTTTGTCACGCATTCTTGCTTTTGTTTAGCCTGAAATATTTTTATGTTTATTAAAAACTTCCTGCACTCTCTTTATGAGTCTAGAGAAAATATACGCTCAATAAATGTGAAATGTCAGTAAATGGTAAAACAGTATTTATAACTGGGCTACTGAACAATTGTTAAAGAGCAAAACGTTGACTTATAGCACTGTGTCGTAGCATTACAAATGATACGGTATCTGAACAAAGCAATCAATATGTCACAATTTTGAATTACTCAGCATCTTTTAATTTCCAGAGATCATCTTGCTTCAGATCTTGACGTGCATCACTGGGTCAGACATGAAATGGGCCCCATGACGACCACAGGTTCCTGCCTTAGAGGGCTCGGTATGCTATATGCAAATATCCCATACAGCAGCTCTTTCAGATATCTGCCACTAGGCATTATTCATCCTTAGTTAGACGCTAATGTGCCACAGAAATTAAAACAAGCGTTTCAGTGCTGATAATCTGGTTCACTGAGGCTGAGAAAGGGAGCGAGCTCCAACTCCTGCAATGCGGATTGAATTTGTGGTCTCAAGCTCATCCCTGGTGACAAGATCAGGGGTTTCTTTTTCTTTTTTTATTTTCCCCTCAAAACTACTGCACCATACACATTACTGAAGAGTGAGTCACACAAGAAGGAAAAAAAGTGGTGCAGAGGCTGAAGCAGCATCTCTCCCAGAGGAAGGTCCAGACAGTGTGGTCTGGGGCAGTTCAGAGGTGCTGCTGTGTCACCTTGCTGCTGTCTGTGTCACCCTCTCATCAGCTGTTAGCAAGGTCTGTTCAGTTGTTCATGACCATACCTAACAGTTATCAATAAAATCACATATTGCTTACTTGTTAAATTCTCACTTTGCTCTGAAGCACAGCCAATCTGAGCCTGAGTGCATCTGGAAAGCCTGAATAAATTTTATCCAGCTGCAGGTTTCAAGTGATGATTCCTCGCTTTAAAATCTCCTTTTACACACACTCAGCTATTTGGTCACTGCATACTCATGGAATATGCAAACGTGAAGTTAAAGGAAAAGGATTTTAGATGTGGGTATTTAAAATGCACATCTCCCCAGCATACGATAATGGTACCTTTGGTACTTTTGGTACTTTCCCCTCAACCGAAAATGCCTTCATCCTCCCTCCCTTGCTGTATGTAAACCATATGTATGTAAACCATAGCATAGCCAGTTTAGCTGGACTTGTTAACTTTGGGCCATTTCTAACAGCTCCTCACACAGGGGGTCTCTAAATAAGTACTATGGGTATTACAGCCCTAAAGGTTAAAAATAAGGTTGATCAATCTCTAAGAAGAAAATGAGGATGCACTCCAGAGGTGTCACCTGGGAGCTAGGTACTGAACGCCTGTTCTGAAAATAATGCTAAGTATAAGAGTATTTATTGATCCCCTCTGCTCAGATAGCACTCACTTTTCCTAGGCTACGTTTGGTTTTCTCCTCTGATGGACCCTAATTCTCTCCTGCCAGGCCATTGAAAGCACTGGATAATAATAAACCAAAATGTGCTTTCTCTGGAAGTACAGTAATTGAGAGGGAGACAAATACATAAGTGGCTATCTGAGGACCATAAGAGAGATTCTGGCTTACCCAGCACACAGATTTTGCGAGAATGGCAGTATATTTGCAGAGCCTAACAAAAGTGAGCCAGGAGTGCAATGTGATCAGCAAGGCCTGCCACTGAGGCACGGGGTATCAGCGTATTTACTGAAAGGGAGAAGGCAACATTTGAAAGAGTTGTTATTTTTAATTAATGCGTGAATTACAGAGGAGATTATATTTATATTCCAAAGGATCTCACTGTGGGGGCACACTCCTGTACCTAGCACTACATGTTTAGAGGACAGAGAGCTGAGCCCGAGTGATAATCTGCTGGGAGGGGGAGAAAGTCCTGGCTCCCCCCACCTCCCTTGGCCTTCGCCTGCCGCCTTTCGCAGGTCGTGGCCGTGGCGCAGGCCGTCCGAGGTGTCTCACAGCTCCCCGCACCAGAGAGGGGCTGTGCGGCTCCGTGGCTGCCAGGGCCGGCCCTGGTCCTGCTTCCCCGGACGCCTTTCCAACCCCGGCAGGACAGCGATCCTCGCACACCGGCTGAGGTGACTCTCTCAAATGTCAGTGTGAATCCCACTGAGATCTGGCCCATCTTGGACTCTGGTCTACAACTGGTATCATTCAAACAGAAAATTAGTTCAGAATGGAGAAAAAATGAGCCAACACCAGTTAACAATAACCCTTCCCAAACCCCTGCGTATGTTGCTAGCTTTTGAAGTAGCCTTGACTTATTTCTGTTTGGAGGTAAAGGTCATCAATTCCAGTTTATAAACGGCTCAAGACATTACTAGGCAAACAGAAATAAAGAACTGTCTAGAGTGTTTTTTCCCCTCAGTTTCACTGAGTATCCTGAAACAGGAAGGCTACGCTGATGCTGAGGTATTTTTTTGCATGGCTTATTTTCCTACATCACTTCTCTTCTCAAGGAGTGCTGAAGGTTCAGTGACTTGCTTTGCCCCATCTGCATGGATGTCCCTCCTGTGTAAACACTGATGTTTCATTGCAAAGACACACTGAGCTTTCAGAGGCTTCACCAGAAGCACAAGACAGGCCCCAGTTTAACAGAAATGTTAACGTGTTTAAATCTGCGTCTGAGCTAAAGGACGTTGCTGAGCTGGATCCCTGGCTCTCAGCCACTCTCACGATTAACTTCTTAGGCTGCCCCATGAGCTTTGGGACACGGGCTCTTCTCTAGGTGACCCCATCTTCCCAGTGGGGCATCCCACAGTCACAGGCCCCGTCCGGCTGTCCTGCCGTGGATCCCCACGCCCCTCTCTCGGGTACGGCTGCTGCAGGCAAGGGGGCTCGGGCACACCCGCAGCCATTTGGCACCTCCCTTGCGCTGCAATTTTACCAGCACTACTAACTTTGCAATGCTGCAAACAGCTTAAGTACCTGATGATGGAATATGGAAAACGAGGGATTTGCAGCAGATATGTTTCTACAGAGTACTCAACGGTTTATACTGCAGAAGAAACCAGGAGAATCAGTGTTATGAGAGAATAGGTTTAGGCTGCATTCTGCACCTGGTTATATTTTCACTTGTGTTTAATGGGGTTAATGGCTTTTTCTCAGTTCAAAGACAGAGGTCCAGTCTTTCTTCCTCCAAACCCCTCAAACCCATGAGTTTTATGATGCTCTGTATCACTTCTGTTATTTTATTCAGTACCAATGTAGTAGTCTATCCTGACACATCAGCATATCATGCTTCCTTATTTTTTTACTGTACTCTATGTGAATTTCAACACAGGAAATGTAAGAATGCCAAAAATATGGGCTCTAGCTTCTTTCAATGCACTGTGATCCCAAGAAGCCAGTCTGCAGCTGTGCTCTCAGGCCACCATCCTGGATCAAACTCAACAGATAATCTTCCCATCCTGAGATTAGGCCCTCATACAGCTATCTCGCTTTTCTCTTCTTCCAAGTAATCCCTGCTATTTGTTTACATGATGCATTTATTTATTTTCGTAAATTGTGGCTGTGATTTCCCATAAGCATAAACGATGCTGACTGACTACGCAGCCCATCACTTGTATCATTAAGGATGACTCTGAACTCCGCTATGGTCCCTCATTTCTACTGCTGAGTATCTTATACGCACACTTCAACAAACATGTGATCCCAAATCGGATTTTTCTACAGATAAGCAGCTGGACACACTGTGCCATACTCACTGATGGAAAGAAATGTTTAGTTTCACGTAATTACCTCAACCGTTGACCACAGTGCTTGATGAGAACCCTTCCATTATGTGACATCCCTGGAGGCATATTCCCCTTCAGCTGTGCAGGCATTTTAAGAACCGCTGGGAGCTGTACCATCAGTCTGCATGCTGATCTATGACGAGTAAATGTTGCTCGAACAGTTTTTGTCAGTGCTGATTTACTTGCTTTGTTTGTTTGCTTGGGGTTTTAATAATAGTATTAAAACTCTTTGCTCCTGATGTATTTGACATTGTGCCATTGGTCCATTAGGATTTGGTTAAGTGTTGTGCATTATTTTTAATTTGCATTCACAGTATGCTCTGTGATAACTCACTCTGAATTCTAGCAATGGATGCTGTGAATTTGTATTAACAGCAGTGCTGATTTGCACAATGTGTAGTAAAAATCTTTGCAAAAGAATACTTACCGCTTCGTGTCCTTTAGCATAAGGGATCAGAGTTTCCAAATAACAACAGAGATTTCTCTTAGCAAATTGTTCCTGGGCTAATCGTAATGGGAAGGATTTTGGCTTGGATAAAAATCACTGACACAAGCTGTTGTAGATGCCAAAAGTTTACATGGTTTCAAAAAGCAATTAGATGCAATTATGGAAGAAAAACCCATGAAAGGTGACTAAACACACAGACAGCTCTGGTTCAGAAAGTCCCTGAGCCGTTGGCCGCTGGAAGATGAGAGAGGATCCTAGGGATGGATCAGTTCTTCCCTAGGAATCTGCTACTGGGCATTCCCTGAAGAATACGCTGTTCTAGGTTGACCCAATATGGCCTCCCTTAGGGTGTCATGTTAAGAAGTCGTGCTGAGAGCATTTAAGAAGAGAGAATGGGGAAGGGGGGGGGGGA
>VZSC01010752.1:534375-558320 GCA_013398225.1 Steatornis caripensis
GCTGCGGTGGAGCTGCGGGGCGGCAGAGCCTGGAGCCGGCTGGGGAAGAAGGAGCGGGACGCGGCGACTCCCCCGCCGCCGGCAGAGGGGCGCGGCGGAGCCCGGCGCGGGCTGGGCTCGGCTCGGCTCGTCTCGGGTGTTCGCGGCGTGTGAATGATTCGTGGGGAGGCGACCGGTGCCGTTCACGCCTGGTGATGTTTAATCACTGGTTTTGACAACTTTGTTTTCCCGTCTTGCTTGCCAGGGGCTGGGAGGAGGACGCAGGAGTAGCTGCTGTCACGCCGAAAGTGGTGCGAGCCCTCAGGTCCCCGCTAACGTCCCTTCCTCGGACCCAGAACAGGTACGGGCTGCCCGCCCTCCGTTGCTGGCGGTGTGGGTCCGTGTGGAAGGGTCTGTAGAAGCAGAAATTTGCCTGCGCTCCAATTCATTCCTCTTTTTGTTTTGGCAGCTTAATCGGAGAGCATTAGAGACTTAGTAGATTGAGGAAATGAAAATTCACTTTAATAAACTGTTTGTTCGTCAGGCCTCTTAGTGACGGCTGTCACTGTCATTGGTTTTGAGCCCAAGAAATTTTTGCGTACAGCAGTTTTGTTAACGTACGATGCAAAAAGTGCTTGCCAAATGGCATGTTCCGGGTATCTTTTATTCATTCTTCTTTCCAGGAAGGTGGAGCTGGGTAATACTGTTACGATTTTTGTGTATTTAGTTAAGGTATTTAGATATGTGTTTAGATGATGTGTATTTAGTTAAAAATACAGATTTCGCCTTTAAAATCCATAGGATGAAGGCCAGACATAGAAGCCTTTTTCATGTTGTGTAGCGTCTCATTTCGTGGGAGCTCTTTCGCTTGTGTAGCGTCTCATTTCGTGGGAGCTCTTTTGCTTGATCCCGTGTCTTGATCTTTTTGATCAGTGTAGATCTTTGCTTTACAGCCTGCAAATAGCTGGTAAAATTAGCTGTGAAGCAAGTCGTGTCTTATGTGCAGGCTTCAATATTAATGACCGTGTTTTCGTGCTCCTGAGTCTTCACGCACTGTAGGAAAACTAATTGTGCAGAAGAGGGTGGTGTCATCCACACACAAGATACTACAATGTAAGAAGTAATTTGCAAATATTTTTGCTACTTTTTTGCTTTATATGGTCTCATTAACATTGCAGTTCCAATGATTATTGTATGTTGATACGTATTACGGTCAAAAAAATATGCTAAAAATTAGAAAGAACTTGGGAACTGGGTCTTAAATGGGAACTGTGATGTCCTGGTTATACTCAAGTCGATGGTGACAATGCTGTTAACTTTATTGAGGCTGCTATTTCGCCCAATCTGGCTGAGTTTAAGGTTGAAACAACATACGACTTCCCTAAGTGAATGCAAGTGATGATAGTCTTAGTAACCATTGCAGTGTACACTAACGCTAGGTTTTTTATGTGTTTCCAGTGAGAGACCCTTGTGCTTCCTGCCTCAAAATTTAGAACTTTCACAAGCCACAAGTTTATAACATCTTTCAAAATTGGAGTGAAACAAAAGGAACAGGAACATTTGCAGAATTCTAACTGCTATTATGTGCTTCTAGCCTGCTTTTCTTTCCTGTGCTCATTTTTTTCCCTTTCTGCTTTTTTCTCCCCCCCTTCTTTTCCACTCCTTAGAATTTATTGGTTTTGCAGTATGTTCGGCTTTGGGTTTTGTAGCTGTCACTCCGTTCTCCTCTCCACTCTGTTTTGTGTTATGTCTGCGGTTTCCCAGCCCCATCTTCACTCTTCCTTCTCTCTGCTAGTTTTGGATCTGCAGTCTCCTGCCACTCAGCTCTGTGTGCTAAACCGTGGAGTCAACTTGACTAGAAATGGTGGCAGAGAGCGCTTCAGAGAACAGAGTCTAGCTACTTCCCGTCTGCTGTTCGCACACTTAACAACTGGAGCAAAGAAAGTAGAAGCAACACATACCAAAGAGGGCTGAAAATCCATGCTATGTATCAGTCAGTTTTTAATCTCTGTAATAAGGCAGGTGAGCATGAGTTTTTAAATACATGTTTTTCCTTAATCTACTTGGAGGGTTTTTGCAGCAGTTTAGAGCTAGTTTTGATCAATCTGAAATTGTATTTCTTCATGACTAAGTGACTGCAAAAGTGTGACAAGTAAATTATTCGTTGAAAAAAGTTTATTTTCACTCTAGCTCCTATAACCTCAGTGTCTTTGAAGTGGTGGCTTGCTGGCTGAATGCAAGAGATGATGTTCTTTCTCACCTGAGTGACTACGCTTAGTAAGCTGGCCTGACAGGAGTTTCTGGCTCATGTTTGGCATATGAGGAAGGAGAGAATGCTGCTGGACTGACCAGGAGCTGTTACTTAATCCAGAGAGCAGCTGGACTGGGCAGGGAGCCACGCTGGAGGGGTTTGATCCAGGCGGCAGCTGGACGGGGCCTGGCTGAAGGCCACGCTAGAGAGATTTGATCCAGAGAGCATCTGGACTTATTCAGGGGGTTCAGACCAGTCCCTCAGTGATGGAGATGGATGGTCTGGTCAATAGGAATTAGACTCCACTTTGCAGTGGGGTTTTGCTGCAGTATTCATGAGTATAGCAAAAGGACAGAAGAGTCCCTCATTGAAAGAGGTTGTATAGGGGTTAGTGAATTTTTTAATCACATGAGGCTACACTAGTATGTTGACGCATAAAATTAGGAACAATCCATTGGTGCAGACTTCCCGAAGTATGGTTCTCCTAAAGCACCCTGATGGTTTGAATAGCATTGCTGTGTTGCTGATAGCAATGTCCTTTCCTGCGTAAGAGTACCAGGATGTGCACGGATGTTAGGTTAGGCTCTGATCTCTTAATCAGTTTCACGCGTTTTTCTTGCAAGCTAAGATTTTTCTCACCAACTTTGGTGGGAGGATGTGGGAAAAGAAAAAGGAAAAAACCTGGGGACTATCCTTGAACTCCATGTATAAATAATCTAGACAATCTTCAGAATCGCAAGCTAATCTTTCTTCTTACAATGATTTCCTTTGCTGTTGGAGGAATATTTGTAACCAAACGTCCCCCGAAGAATCTCTAAGGCCCGATTATTCTGTTGCCTTGCAATATTGGAAGCTAATCTGCTCTTTTACTTTGAGTAATTCTTTTAAAAGAATTAAACTGAAGGATGAAAGGATGAAAAGCAGAGGATTGGTTCAGACTGTCATAGATATTTAGGCAGCTGTTCTGCACAGCAATGTTTAATTAGATGGTGACTAGGCACCTAAAGTTCTGTGAAGATCTGTGTCTTAGTAAATAACATTTAAGATGTGACTTGTTTCTTACAGGACATTTCTTGCCACTTTTTCTTGTTAAGTGTTAGATAACTCAAATAATGTGACTGCCTTTACAGTGTGACTTCTAGTTTTTGTCTTGGGTTTATTTCACAGCCTACTATGCCTGTTAGCACATTTTTATTTTTATTTTTTTTTTTACTAAAAATAAGGCTATTGTTACTAAGATTTCTCTAGTAGTCCACAAATTTATTCATGGAACCAGTATCATTTACACTGCAATGCTATGGTTCTCTGGCAAATCCTCATCCCTATGCCTCATACCTTCCTCTCTGTTTTTAAGCTTGCTTAAACATGCTTAAGCCAACAGTACGACCAAAAGAAGTAGTCCTACACTTGCCCCACCTTTAGACATTTGGTCTTCCCTCCCTCCCCACCTGTGTTCGTGCCAGCATATGTTTGCGTAGTCACAGCATTAATACCAAAATAGAGGGCTTGCTACTGCTTATCAGGTGAAGGTGACAGTAATAAGAGGAGGTAGGTAATCTTTTCTTTGTTACGAGGTCCAGGGTGTGCTATGTTAAGCTTGGGCAGAAGCTCTAGCTCCTTTTGTACTGTCCAGGAATATATAGCAGATAAATAATGCTAGCTCCTACAAGGGAAGTAAAAATAGTTTTGTCAAGCACTATTTAAATATACTTTACGTACAAGGAATAACAAGGCAGCAGTACCCTGAAGAACTGACCACCACTACTCTGTTACTCTGTGTCGCCAATTTTAAGGCATTCACTTACTATTTCCTTAACTTACTCTCTGCCTTTGCAGGTCCAAGGCAAGCACAGTGTAGAGGCTGTTGGGTAATTGAACAGTGGGAGGAAGTGATTGAGGAGCTATGAGTAAACAAGTTAGTATTAATGCAGTGTTCCATAGTGTTGGTTTCTCCAGTTTCTCTCTCAGCAGCAGATCTTTATGCAGGCCTAGGGAATAAACAACTATACTTAATTCACTATGCTACAGAGACCTGTACATTCTGTCTCCTGTCAAAATATTGCATTCTGGCAGGCAGAAGGGGAAGAAGACAGACTATTAGCACGATTATGAACAGTAGCTTAGTATATTGCACAAATAATTTGCTGCAGTTTAGATTAGTCAGCACTGGTGGCCACTTCACTAATTTTGCTGCTGTCTTACTATTTTTTTCCCTTCATTCCCAAGTGCTGCATGCAGACGTATTTTAGGACCGCATTTCTAACAGATGCCTCATGTATTAGTTCTGTCTAAATGAATAGGTGTTCAGTTGAAAGCTGCTGCCAGGACACATTTATGTTCTGACAGTGGTGAAAGGTTTCCCAGCCTCTTTCTGTTTACTTGGTCCAAGTGAAACTGCTCTGTCATTCTGTCTATGATGTACTATTGTAACATCATTTTAGTGTTAAGTACCGTATTTTTTTCACTTTACCCGCTGTGAGACACTGAATGTTGCTTGTCATGTTACCTGTCATGCAGTTTATGGGTTTTATAAATAAAAAGTATCTGATGTTATGTATAACTTTAGTGAATGCGCTGGAAGGTCTTCCAAATACTTTCAAAATGCAGCTTGTCTCAAAGACCTGATTTAGCATTCCTTAGATAAGCAAAACCTCCATGGGAACTTGAACAAGGATAGTCTCTTTCACAGTTACTGTGATTAATGTTACAAGACAAATTCTTATGCCTGTGGTTTGATAAAGCCATTTTTATAGTCCATTTCACCAAGCATTTAAATTGTGTATTGCCTTATTAATCAAGGTGTTGTGAACCTTGAAGTCGCTGTATTCTTACAATCTGCTCCATTTGAAATAGTGTCAAAGATAGCGCTTAAGAGCACCCTTCCTAGGGAGGTATGGATTAACGGATTTTAATAGTATTCAACCAATAGACTATGAGATTCAGATATAAATTAGTCTCTTCAAGGGAGAGATTAAGACAGAAGGTATTCACAATCTGGATAGTGTTGTTCAGTGCCGGTTTGGTAGGAGGATATAAATGTGCAGTCTTGCATGCAGAAGTTAGCCTTTGTAGCTCGAGATGCTCAGCTGGAACAGGGTTCGGAGGTCCTGTGCTGCTTCAGGCAGACAAAAGCAGGAGGCCATGGAAAAAGTGCAACAACTAGTTCTGTTGGCCACAGAGTGAATAAAGCCAATGAGTGGGATTTTTCCTTACGTTCAGTATGGGTTTAACTCTCGCTGAAATTAAGGCTTAAATTCTTACTGCTTTCTGTGCTGCCAGACAGCCAAATTCTGAGCTCTTTTGTAAATCTCACCCCACATTCTTTTAGTTGTTTCCAGCTCATTTTGTGGGAATTCTGGAGGATTGGCCTTGCAGTCCTGGGCATATCTTTATGTTATGGTATAGTACAGTTCACAGGACTGTATTTCCTTTTTCCATCTACTCCCCCCCACCACCACCACCCCGATCCTTCATCCTTTTTTCATCCATCTTATGTCCATCCATTTTCCAAGTTTGATAACTGTTTGGGGTTTAGTTTGGTTTTGGTTTTGAAGGGCTTCCCTTTTCTTTCCCTCCCTGTACCACTGTTCCCCCAGAACACCATGTTAACTGAGGTACCTGTCTGTCTGGTGATTTCCTGCGCTATGTCTCCCTGTAGTCTCAGGACTGAATGCTACAGGTGCAGCAAAAGAGGCTGTGGACTTCCCATATAGTTTCTCTCTTTCTTATTCTAAAGGTGGGTGCAATCCTTGTCTTAAAGAATTTTACAGTTTAAGGAACTGCTGTCTTCCTGAGAGCATGATATAGAATAACATGCTGATAAATATGGCACACGGTCTTAATCTACTGTGGATTTATTAAAGTACAGATGGCGTGCTTTCTGAGTTCCTAGAATTACCATAGGAAGTATGTGGTCCTCAAGCTGTTCGTATATGATTAAAAAAACACCCCTGTTTTTCAGATTTTGGCCAGCGAGGTTGGCTTTGAGAACATCTAAACTCTTAAGGGAAATGCAGCAGAAATTTCCCTATTTCTTCAGTTTTATGAGTTCAAGCCAACAGAATATAATGTGGTTTCCACTTCAAGTTCTCATCAAGCTTAAGAGTTTTCAAAATTAGTTGAGTGTAGGCTGCCATCTGTGTTAAGTGCGTTATCTGATTTCATTGCAGAAGTTTTAGTGCAGTTCTAAGTATTGAACAAAGACTGTTATCCACTAGGTCATGGAATTCATTTCATAGAATCATAGAATGGTTGGAAAGGACCTTAAAGATCATCTGGTTCCAACCCCCCTGCCATGGGCAGCACCACTTTCCACTAGACCAGGTTGCTCAAAGCCCCATCCAACCTGGTCTTGAACACTTCCAGGGAGCGGAATGATGCCTTACTTAATTGTCCTAAGTGATCAGAAATCTAATATGAGTCTGTCTGCACAATTCTGCAATGAATAATGCAGAAGTCTGGACTGCCCCTTGCACACCCCTTTTATCTGAATGCAAAAATCTTTCACTCACGTGAAGCAGAGGCCACTGTGACAGTGAAACAGAAATTCAGAAATTTAACTTTTACTAGAATAAGTCATTGTTTTTCATGTCTTTCAAATAAGTTGTTTTGGTTTTGTACCATATAAAGAGCATTGAGTAAATTTTGCATGGAAAATGCCACAGAAGAAGCATTTTGGTGATCTATCTTGTGCCTGCATTATATGGATAAAGGATTCAGATTAAAATTGGTGTCTGATTTTCCCCACAGTTGTGCTATTTTCACCAATCTTTACGTGTGTAATGGAAAGCGAAGGAAAGACTCCTTATTCTTTTTTTCTTCCCTTGATGGCTGTAAAAGTGATTGTCAGGATTTAATGGCGAAAGAGAACAGAGATTTATTTTGATCATTCTTTGTCTGACTTCTTCCTTTTTTTGAATTTTTCAAGTCTTGAAAATGTGTACATAAAAAGCAATTACAAATTAAACAAATGAGGCAACTTGCTTCAGTCAATCTTAGTGCTAGGAATTTCAGAAGACTAAAAGTCTATTGAGTAAAGCTCGTATTTGGTTGAGAGAATATTCACTGCCTTCACTGATCTCAGGACATATAGTAATAGGAAGCTGTAAGGACCTTGTAATGATTCTGTGCACAGAGTTGAAATCTACTTGGGAAATAATGTTGGTTCTCCAACGATGCCTGCAAACCCGCCTTGCAGCGAGCTGGTCCAACCTACCTGCCTGCTCTGACCTGGTCTTCCTGGCAGACATCGCATGTTAAAGAAGGTCTCCTCTAGTCAGCTGCGGCTCAGAAGGGCTGGGGCCACTTCTCAAATCAGCATCCAGCATCTTGATTTTTAGTTGTAATGAAAGACTTATTTGCAGCAGTAACATGCACTTGGAGTATGATATCAATAGTTATTTTTTTTAATGTGCTGTTGTTTATACAGCTAACCTTTGCCTATAGCGATTTCTCTTACTTTAAGCTGCAGCTGCAGAAGAATCATTTGAGCTTACTGAGTTAAAGAAGTAAGAGAGAGGAAACATGATTTAGTGCTAACTACATTTGTTTGGGAACCGGTATTTGGTTTGTTTGTGAAAAGGCCCAGCTGATTCTTTGATGTACACAGAACCATTCAAAGCTGCAATAAACCTGTGTGCATAATTGGTGTAGGCAGAGTATTTGCTCGAGTTTACTCGCTAAGATCTGCTGAGTTGTGTGCTTGATCCTCTGAACTGTGTGCTCTGAGAGCCTTCTGCCCTCACATTTGTATGTCACTTCTTGAAAAAGAGTTTGATAAGGAGCTGTATGCAAAATCAGCCAAGGAGCTCTTGGCAGGTGGTGCCAGCTGTTACTATCTATTAAAGTCACAGCAGAACTGAAAGGACGGAGGTTTACATTGTGTTGTCTTACCATTGCCCTCAACGAGGGGCGTGCAGACTGCATGCTTCCTTAGGGGCACTGAGTGTATATACTGGGAAGAAGTTCCTGATGGTGGAAAGAAAGGGAGAGAGCTGATCTCTCTCCTCTGCAGCCTATGAGCTGGGTGAATTACACCTATGGAGCGACTGATTCACTAGAAAATTAATGGGCAATGGAAAGAGAAGGAAACGTGCTTTGTTCCTTTTCCTCCCCTGTCATAGCTATGAACATGCCAGTTCAAGCATTTATTCTGCTCTTTCTTCTTCAGTCAGTCATCTTCTCATTTGTTTAAGATTTTATGTGTTTAAGAAGAGAAGGCTCAGGGGGGACCTTATCAATACCTGAAGGGAGGATGCAAAGAGGATGGAGCCAGGTTCTTCTTAGTTGTGCCTAGTGACAGGACCAGAGGCCATGGGCACGACCCGTTTCTACACAGGAGGTTCCCTCTGAACATCAGGAAAGACTTTTTTACTGTGAGGGTGACTGAACAGTGGTACAAGTTGTCCAGGAAGGTTGTGGAGTCTCCATCCTTGGTGATATTCAAAAGCCATCTGGACATGGTCCTGCACAACTGGCTCTAGGTGGCCCTGCTTGAGCAGGGGGTTGGACCAGATGACCTCCAGAGGTGCCTTCCAACCTCAGCCATTCTGTGACTTGGAAAGGCATCTTCCCCAAGTAAGAGCTTCCAAATCAGCTTGACAGAAATCTTGCTGATAAGTAGTCTCTGTGTTTTAACAGGTGAATGCAATGGAGTTTTGGTACTTGTTAGTAACAGGAATGGTGGTTCAGAAGCAGAGCGCATTGTGTACAAAGCAGGAAGACCCTTTCTCTGTGTGTGTGAGTGCCTCTGTACAGAGGTGGCTCGGCTGTTCTGTGTTTCTAAGAACAGCACGGGTTCTGTTCGCTGCTGCAGCTCACATCAGGAGTGAATGGCACGGCATCTATGTCTTCCGTGTTTCTAGTTCTGGTTTGGACAGATAGGTTGCAGTGTCCAAGTGCTCCCTAAGTAGTGAATCAATGGAAAGAACCCAAAAGAAACGGGGCGAGGGTAGAGGGGAAGATGGTGAGGAGCAAGGAAAACAAAAATGCTGGAGGAAAAGAACTTCATGATAAATGACAATATGCACAGCAGAATGTCAATGCCAGAAGAGGGTGATTGTATGAGGCTGAACCTAGGTACAGGGTGAACTGAGGTGAATGGAGTAAGTCTCAGTCTGGTGAGTGAGTAAACGACTGGTGTCTCATAAATTTACTAATTTTTGTCTTAATCTTCTACTGGGACTGCCAAAACAAGAGGACCACAGAGGAGTTTGGTGAAAATAAGACAACAGGAATTAAAGATTGCTGCCTGGCACTTGTCTTGGTTCGTTTTACAAATATTTATTCTCACTGTGCAAATAAAGAATAAACAAGAGAGGAACTACTAAGCTTGAGTCAGTGAGTTAAGGTTCAAGTAAAAAGACCCACTTCACCTGTGATGTTTCCTGTGCATATCATATTGGCTCTGAATATTACATTTCATCAACAACTTTACGAAATCACATCTGCTAAATATTTTACTGGTGAATATTTTAAGTATCTTCAAAACATAATGTTCAAGAGGCTTCCCATTTAATTTCTTTTTTTTAAATTACATTTGCTCATTACAGTGTAAAGCAGAAAATATAATTCAGACTATGAAATAGGGTGGCTTTAAAGAATCAAATATTTTATAGTCGCTACAGTCACCAGCAGCAAACTCTTTTTCATACAAGAGCTTCACAATAGAAGTCAGTAAGATTTCTTTGGTAATGTTTTCAGCTAAATCAATGTTTATTAATGTTATTGTAATAGCAAAGTAAATATGGCAGCATCATCAGAATATGTTCTCTCTTCTAAAGTTTGTTGCTTTTTCTCTCCCGCCCTCTTTTTAACAGAACAACTGTTAATAAAAACGGAATTTACCAGTTTGAACAGGCTTCAAAATGTAAGGCAATTCAAGACAACATTTTGTCGTCATCTATCAAGAAGAAAAGGTAGGTGCTTGCTGTGCTTTCTGCTTTGTTTGTTTTAAATAGAAGGGTAGAAAAGTGTCATCTTTTCCATAATTCTCGATGATACTAATATGGAGCTATACAAAAGGAAACTGAACTTGTTCAACCAATGTGTGCCTGCATTTTTTCTTTCATATAAATTAGATTTATTCAAGGTTGGATTTTTATTTTTATTTATTTTTCACAGTATAAGTCAACAAGATTTCTCCTTGCCAGTTAGCAAAATTTTATTCCAAGATATTCACAGAAAGGTTTAACAGAATCTGTGAGGTATAATTTCATTCTTGAGTGTCTTTTTCCTGATTGGTGAACATTCCTGCTATGAGCAATCTCAGTTAATGGATTCTTTTCAGCATATTCAGTAGAGGAAGTATGGAAATGTACTAGTATAAAAACTTGCTAATTAATTGCACTCATTATAATAACTAGTCCACAGGAAACTAATAATTCAATTTTAGATACACAGAAAAAAGACCCCAAATTAATTTTGAGTTTCAACTTGCTGTTCTGCCTTTTTCTGACATGGAAAAAAAAATCTTTGGTATCAGCCCTGCTCAAATTCCTTGCCGCTTTCTGGAGTGACAATGGGAGAAGCAGCCCATTGCTTTTGACATGTAACACTTTTCCTTTATGAATGCACCAATTAATAAAACAATGTAAATAAGAAAGGCTTCCCATTAGGACTGGGTTCCAGCTGAAAATTAATTATGTGCCATGGTGTCTTTAAAATTGGACATTCCACAGCACCCCCCACCCCAGTTTGTGAAGATAAGAGAATCAAAAGCTCTGCTAAAAATAATTATGTGTCTTTCTCCATTCAAAGGACCAGAGAAGTAAAAAAAACCACAGATACAATATTAAATGATGATTTTAAAACTTCTCCTGTCTTTTCTACCCCCTCCTCACTTTCTTATTGACTTTTAAGATCTTTTACCTGTTTTTAAGTCCCAGCATTCTGTCTTTACTCTTTTACTTCTTTCTTTTTTTTTTCTCATCTATAACCTCTTCTCCCACCAATATTTCACCTCATCAGCAACACTATCTTTGAAGTTTTTGCTCTTCAGTAGATCACGGTGTTACTGATGCACTGCTAGTGAGAGCTGAAACAGAGACTGGCAAACAGAGGTCAAAGAATACAGCTGACTGAAAAATCGAGTGATTAACACCAAGTGAAAGACAACCAGTCACTGTATTGCCTCCAAAATCCTGTTATAGCAATATAAATGCTGTTATTTGTCCCATGTGTTACAAAGTCGTACAGGCTGAAGCAATGCAGACATGTTCATATCTAGAACATTTTCGAGCTGAGATTGTAGGAGAAACTTCACGCAGTGTGAGACCTTCATTCTGTGGCTAAAGAGAAAGGAGCTGCGCCATTTAACAAGGCAGAAGATGAATTGGGCAGGTAGGAAGGGAAACTGATCCTTGGAACAAAGGAGCAAAGAATTGCTTTGTGCCATGAGTATTGCAACTCATTGCCGTTCATTGAGAGGCGCTGTAGGGATCTTTGTTGCTTTCTCAAGGTGTGACCCACAGGCATGGTATATAAATGCTTTATATTGCAGTTTTGGACTTTCAGGGACATTCTGGACACTCTTCCCTCTTAAGTTGGCAGAAAGGGATAAAAATTACTAGTTTAAACCTTGTCAAATGATTTGATAGTAAAAAATGCTATGTAAGTGGGAAGTTGTTATAGCAGGTATGTGCTGGTGGTGATAAAGAGCCCGAAATGCTGAGTTTTGCTGCCAGTTTTTCCATTTTTATTCTAGAGCAAGCCCTGTGCACGCTCTCCTGAGGGCTTTGAAAACTGATAGTTGTTTTGGTAGTATTAAAGTGTCCAAAGGCAAAAGGGATCCTCCTTTTCTCTTGCATTTCCTGCCGATGTTTTTATTTGTTTCTTTCTTGGATATAAGCTGCCAAGTAGGAATATCTCCTTTTTTCACTCCTGCTGCTCAATTTTCCTTCTAATTCAAATAGCTTTTCTCCAAGTAGGTGTTTAGTTTTAGCAAGTAACCAATGGGGCTGCATGTGTCTCTCTGTTCTGACATTTTACCTCTTTTCCTCCGACTATCTCAACACTTCTGTCCTTGCTGTTGTCCTCTTAGATATCTGTGAAAAATTAGAAGATACTTATACTTTGTCAGTGCCTCGACTGTGCATAATAATTCCACCTTAGTCACTGCAGTTAATGTAGAAGGTCACTGCATACCTGACAAGTACTGTAGGCAAAAAGAACCTTCCAGGTGTTATTTGTCAGCAAGGCTCATACAGTATAAGTGAGTTTCCTACAAGAGCATCTTATTATAATGGTTGTGGCGCAGGTGGCAGACAAAAACAGGACGAAATGTGTTTCATTCACTATTCTTAACACTGTAATTATTGTCCTGTCCATGTATTTTTATAGTTCAATTTACCTGAGCTTTTTTATCTTAATAATAAAACCCTTTTAGCATCAGTATGTGCTGTAAGCTCCTCGGTGCCAGTGGAAATATATGTATTGTCCCAGCTCTTTAAAACGGAACAGTGGAGAAGAGGACTGTCTGGGTTATAACAGAGCCATGAAATGATACCCTGACGGCTTTCTGGACTGATTCCATTGGAGGAGTGAGTCCCCAAGGCCTTCTTTAAAGCAGGAAATGCTAGAATAGGCTTTCTGAGGGGAAAATAAAGCTTTCTGGACTGTAAACCCAGCTGCAGCAAATCCCAGAGCTTCACTTTGAGTTCTTAAAAAAAATTAATCTATGGGAATATTGTCTGTATTCAAGTAGAGTTTGTTTCATGGAATATCGCTGTGAGCAGGTGTGGTGGCTGCCTTGCAGACCTGCCGTAGCCCGGAGCTCCTGTCCCCCAGGACATGCTCCTGGATTGTCTCTGCTGCTTGCCACACTGTGCCTGTGCTGGCAACGATGAGTTACGGCAGTCTGTAATGTCTTTGTAAGTCACGAGGAGCAAAACTGGACACATAGTGCAAGCACAGGTGTTGTTCTGCCTTGTGAAGGCTGGTAAGTGGTGGTTTTCTGGGTGGCTGGTGAGCTTAGACACCTCTGAGCAAGAGTGATTCCATCCAGTAGAGAGCACTGAAAAGGCAGCAATGTTCTGGCATTGCAATCGGTGTTTTTACCGTAGGTGCAGCTTCTGTTACATGTATAAGAAGGTCCTTACAGTTTCTGACAGTGAGTGCCCATGTTTCTCATGAGGCCTCAGAACTAGCATTACGGATGATGTTTTGATTTTTCTCCTTACCAAATGTTTCCCTGTAACTTGCTAATAAATTGTCAGTCCATGTGATTTAATTCTGAGATGATGGTAATTTTTCTTTTCATTTCTGACTCATCTTCATCTTATCAATGTCTTTAGGCTAGATTTTGCTTTTTCTATATTTTTTTCTCCTAGGTAATGATAGCCTAAGTAACTCTTCATGCCCTGTCACTCTAATTCTTGGAATTTTTCCATAAGTCCCAGCATCTAAGAGTTATTTATTGTTTAGCCTTAAGGAATAAAACTAGATGAGTGATTCAATGTAAAAGTAGACTATTTCTGTACCATCCTCCCACCACATGCGCCCCCTGTCCTGCCTTGTGCTGGTACTGACACTTGTCTGACCCCACAGTGAGCCAATTTAGGTAGCAGCTTCAGTAAGAAAGTAGTTCCATTTTCTCTGGCTGTAGTGCCAAGGCTGCTAATACAACATAACAGTAGCCAGATGCCAAAATAGGAAGCCCTTGTTCCCAGTTTCTCGCTCCCATCACTCCTTGCTTATATTGGCTGTGGTGTTCAATGGAATCTTTCCTGATCTGGTTTAACAAATTAAAGAAGAAAATGTATATGCTTTTTTTTTTTCCTTCTGGGTTATTTTATTGCCATAGTAGTGAACTAAAGTGGCCTATGAACGCATTTGACAAGTGCAAAAGTTGGCAAAAATAAAACAGAGGTGGAGTCAAGTAAGTACCAGCAGTGGCACAAGGGAGAGAATAGATTTGGAGGAAGGAGGAAGAATGTACTGTACCAGGTCAGATCAGCTACAGCTGCAATGAAATTAGTTTTGCTCTTCTCCCACTTCTGCCCATTCATTCCTGCTCTTTTGAGTTGTGCAAAGGCTCAGTAAAATCACTTTAGTCACGATCATCTAGTTCCTTTAAGAGTTTGCTGAATCTGGAGAATTAAAATTGTACACGTTGTTGCAGGTGCAAACTTGAGCCGAAGACCAGCTCCAATGCAGTATTCATTTTAAGTTTCATTTCTTTTTCTATGTGGCAATGGGACATGATTTTATTCAGAGGTAGACAAACAAGTTAACTTTAGCAGTTGCATTACTTTTATGAAGCAAACAAAAAAAAGGAGTTATTTTTTCAAATGTTTACCATAAAGCTGTGGTACTTAAAGCATGTTCAACACAGAGAAGGAAGCTTTCAGGTTGTTGACCTCTGTTGCTGCAAGCCACCACAGCCTCTTTTATGTTCCTTTTTCTCAATTCTCATGCTCCATTTAAAAACAAGTGAGGTTTTTTTGCCATCCCAACTCTTGTAAAACTGTTCAAAATACACACTTCTAACTTCCAGCTTAAATAAACTTACCATTTGGTTTTTGACCAACGCTAAGCCATTTTTGCTAAAATAATAGCATTCTTCATTGTTTTGACTTACATGTTCTGAAGTATTTCACACATGCACAAATTTACATCTCTTGAAAGGGTTTAAAAGGAGCAGAAAGCTCTTTGGTTACTTATGCCGATGTAACCGCAGTGCTGGTTGATGTAAAACAACAGATTGTTTTATTTGAGATAATTTGAAGGAAAACTTAAATTTGTAAATATTGGCCTGTGGTCCTAGATGATTGAACTGAGCTTTTGGGACTCTGTAAAGTAAATGAAAGAAAAGGCATAAAAAGTATAATTTTTAATCTTGGCTTGCAACAGCCATGTTTCAAAATATTTTTGAAGTTTAAACACGAAGTACAAGACAGAGCTTTTTTGTATTATTTTTTACTTTTGCACTTGAGATTATTTCTAATAATATCAAGATATTTATGGTCAAATACTTAAGTATGAAACCCATGTACTTTTGAAAGTTTATGAAAAGAATAGTTCATTAGGACATTGCTATTAAGAAGCGATGTTTAATAGGTCATGCTAATTAAATGAGAATAGTACCGTTACAAATTACAAGAATAAAATAGGTCATGGAGTCCTAAAATCTATCTATTATATATGCACCATGCACATTATTATTAATGCATGCATCATTTGAATGTTTTAGAGACTGTTTCTAAATATACATACATATATATTCTAGTGTTTGATGTTGTTGCCTTTTTTAGATATTCAGAAGATTATTATCTTCACATAGTCACAAAACTGCAGAACTGCACCTGGATAAAGAGACCAGAAGAATCTACAAAATTCAGGTAATTTTCATTGTCTCATTTAGAAAAACTGTTTACCCTAGAATTGTCTAACAAGCCATAAATTTAAATCTTCCATTTTGAAAAGATAATTCTGTATTGCTTTTAGACTGCATTCGTAGCTATACCTTTCTATTAATCTTTTGGTGCTGGAGCTGCTTGTTTTTTTGAACTGAACTGCGCAAACTGAGTAGCATAAAAGAACTACACAAATGAAGTAACTTCACCTATCTCCACTATAATGAATAGTTAACTAACTTAAGTAGAANCTACCAAAAAATCTACCAAAAGATTTTTTGGTGCTGGAGCTGCTCGTTTATTTGAACTGAACTGCGCAAACTGAGTAGCGTAAAAGAACTACACAAATGAAGTAACTTTACCTATCTCCACTATAATGAATAGTTAACTAACTTAAGTAGAATGGATTAAAATATTCCCGACACAAAACATACAGTATTAAAAACAAAACAAACAAACAAACTTCGGTAATGTGTTTTTGTCCATCTGAACTGGCGCTCTGGTAAAAGACTGTGTAATGAAGCAGCACATTTCTTGCTGCAAGACTATTGCTTCTATTACAGAAGTGCCCAAGGCACTCATTAGGTTTGACACTGCATGTCATGGCCCCTGAGCATGTAAACACGTGATTACGTCTGTCCTTGTTCAGGATGGCACATAAATACATGCTCAGTAGGGACAGTGATCCCTGAAAAGCTTCCACTCTCACTTGGAAATGCATCATGCTGGGTTTAGAGAACAGCTTCACTGTGCCAACCCTATTTTCTCCAGGGGGAAATACTCCCTTGAATTACTTTATTACATGGATCAGAATTAAAGATTCTGTCATGATCATTAAAAATAAAAACTGATGTACCTTCCAACTCTTTGGAGTTAACTAGTATTGAAAACTTAATATCGACATGCTCAGCATGATACCCTTGGAAGAGGTGGGTTTGGGGTGGAGGGGGGAAGCTTTTTGTGCAACATAAATTGCTGTTTGCTGTGTATCATAACTGACTAATGGTGTTTCCCAAAGCTGAGGAAGGAGAATACACAGAGTTAAGGTTTGAGAAACTTTCAATTAACTCAGGTAGGCTTTAGCTGTGCACAGAGATAACAGCGTGATAAGGAGCTGTAGAAGTGGCTCATTCTGTTTCAGAATAGGCAGGTGTCTAGTTGGCAAGAGGTGAAGCTGCTCTTGTTAGCTCTTCACCCTTCTACATTTAGAGTTTTTGTTTTCCAGTCTTTTTTTTAGCTTCTCTTCTTCTGAACAGACCAGCCACCCTTTACCAGCAGTTTGCCACTTGTGGTGTGCTAGGTGTGTGAGTCAGTGGCAGAGTAACCACTCCTTGTTCCAGCTTGACTTCTTCATTTATGGCTTCTGCAGTCTCCCTTCCACTGGGCCAACTTCTACATCTTCTAGGCCTATGGAAATAAAACATAACGCCCTCTATCTAAATCATCATATGAGACTGTTGGACTTTAAGTACAAGATATGTACTGTTCCTCTTGCTGTGATTGCCTTCTAGTAAGGAGTGTGGGTCCTAAGTAGTCAAGGTGGTGTTGTGGTTTGAGCCCAGCCAGCAACAAAGAACCACACGGCCACTTGCTCACTACCCACCCCTCTACCTCTCCCCCTCCCCCAGGATGAGAAGAAAATGCAACAAAAACCTGGTGGGTTCAGACAAGGACAGGGAGAACTCACTCACCACCTATGGTTACAGGCAAAACCAGACTCAGTTTGGGGAAAAAACCCAATTTAATCAGTTATCAATCAAAGCAGAGTAGGATAAGGAGACATGAAAAGCCAGATCTTAAAACACAAATAAATATCCTTCCCCTCACACCTCCCTCCTTCCAGGGCTTGAGTCCCCACGCTCCTGATGTCTCTCCCTCCTCCTCACTGAGCAGCGCAGGGGGACCAGCAACGGGGAGGGGGGGTTCAGTCAGTTCACCAGAGATTCTCTGCTGCTCCTTCCTCCCCAGGCAGGGAGGGCTTCTCACACGCTTCCCCTGCTCCAGCATGGGGTCCTTCATGAACCCCTCCATCGCAAGTCCTTCCCGTGTGGTGCAGACCCTCAGGAACACACCGACCCAGCACGGGCTGCCCACAGAGCCACAGTCTGCTTTGGGAGCAGGCACCTCCCTTGGCGTGGGGTCCTCCATAGGCTGAAGGTCCCTCTCTGCTCCTCCGTGGCCCTTCACGGGCTGCTCCACTGTGATCCTCCACTGGCTGCAGGGGCACAGCCTGCTCTCTCCCTGCGGGCTGCGGAAGAATCTCTGCTCCAGTGCCCTCAACTCTCTCCCTCCTCACTGACTCCAGGTACCTGCACAGGTGTTTCTCTCAGCTCCCCCTCCTCCCTCTGCTGCAGGTCTCAAGGACTGCTCCTTTGTCCCCTCCTTAAATACCTTATCGCAGAGGCGCATCTATTGTCACTAAATGGCCTGGCCTCAGGCTGAGGTGGGGGTGACTTGGAGCTGGGGGAGCTTTGAGCAGCTTCTGACAGGGGCCACCTGTCCGTGTAGCCCCTTCCCCTGCTACCAAAGCCCCACCACACAGACCAGACACAGCTGGGTTATACAACCAGTGGTCACACTGGAAGTATTCAAAAGTGAAAACTGTGCAGTGCACTAAGCCACCTAGAAAATGTGGACTGTATGAACCTTGAGGTGAGCTTGCTAGCTTTAACTTAGCTCAAATACCAAGAAAAATGTATTTTTGAAACTTGTGGTTCAGCACAGGCTGTACAAACTCATTACTTAATTGACATTCAAGGGCTGTAGTGGTTTCATTGCTTTTTAAAATCCAAACTAGCTAGAATGTTAGCTAGTTCATAAGTATTCAACCCATACTGCAATTCTGATGACAGTACTGTATATTCTTATGTCCCTATGAAATTTGATCTGTTTTGATTTCATCCACAAATTCTATTGATATGACCAAGGACTGCTACTTTGGTTTAGGGCATTGCAGATTATTATTTTATAAAAGGTTTGTGCTTTTGCATAGGTCTTTTCTTTCTTTTTCCATTCTCTTAAACTCCTTTCTGTTGTTTTCTGGAAATAGGATATTGAAATTTTACAGTTGTCCTTGCTCCCAGACCATACTTGAGATCTTCAAGGCTCTTAGCAGTTGGTCAATAGAAGCTTTTAAAAAAAACTTAAAAAAAGAGGAAAAACACATTCAGTATAAAATTTACTGTCTAAATCTGTATACTCTCCATGCTTACAGCATGCCAAAACTTATTTATCAGATTTAAGGACAAGAGCCTGGAACTAGATTTGCAAGGGCACTCTGGCTGAGAAATGATGCCTTGACAGAGCTCTGTGGGGAACAAAGCTTCTAGAAATGTGGTGAAGTAAAGGAATTAATAATTCCTTGGCAGTACATCTCTTCCTTTTTCTAACTTTGCCTAGTGTCAGCAATGCGTAATAGTTGTATAATACAAATATTATTCAGTTCTAAAAATCTCATTAAGTAGGTAGATAAACACACCCATTTTGCAGAAGAGGAAATTAATTTCAGAGGGGCTGTGCAGCAGGAAGGAACTCCACCTTCAGGAGAGCTTGTGTCATGTTACTCACTTGCCAGTGCCACCAGAAGTCTTGCCTGCTGACTAGACTGCTCAGAAGCTGCTTGACTTCTTTCCCTGTTTGCCCATCTGTTAAATGGAGTGAACACTTACATGCTTCTCAGGCATAGTGTCAATTGTATGACATCTCTGTATTCTGGAGTTATAGGCATGCATATTCATGAGGGATTTAATGTCTTATGCTTTAGGGCATAAACTAACCTCTAATTAATAAAGTTCAAAAGCAGCTTCCCGTGGGGTAGTGAATTTCTCAAAGAAGCTTTCTTGTGTTTTCTGTTGCAGCTTTTGCTGTTGGCTGCCATCATACTGGTAGTGGAGTGAATGAATATGTGATCTGAGCCAGTAACTCTTATGTTCCTAGAAGACAGCACTGTGTGCCAATGAGTACACGTCAGTTATCTTTAAGCTTCACTCCCAGCAGATCCAGGCCAAATAAAAGAATATGAATTAGAAATGCAACGCAGGGAAGAAATTCTTGGTTTTGTATTTGGCAAAGGGGATACAGCTGACAGCCATGAATGGCACAAACCACTGTGTTTTTGCCAACCCGTTGTACAAAAAGCAGAGTGCAGGATCCCAGGTTGACCCTCTACGACCTAGCTCAGCTTTGCCATACAGCTGTGCAAACTGTGTCCGTTTGTTGTCAGAGAGCTGCCCTTTTCTTTTTCCAGATGGCTTCCTCTAAAGCTACTCTGCTGTGCACGCTCTCATGCACTTGACTAGGTTGCTGTCTGGCAGTGGTCAGTGGTTCTTGACAGCTATGTGATGTTTACCTACGTGTTTCTCAAAATCAAGGAGAATCATGAGGCAAGGACACAAGCCATGATGTTCTCTTTAATACCTCCTGTATCCACAGTCACCCTTCTCTGGTTGATTTTTGTCCAGCCTCTGTTGGGGAACCAGTCTGCTGGCCCTTCACTTATTTCAGTGTCTGTCATGCTGACATCAAGTGTAGGCACTTGGTTCATTGCTCTTGCAAGCTAGTTAAGATTTATTGTGTGCCGCATTAGTGTTTGTCAGCCATTGCTAAAGAGGTTTTATCTAACTTCAGAACAGATGCTAGCAAAGTTGATGGATCTTCACCAGAAGCAGTGTAAATGGCATCCCACTAAGTGATTTAGGGAAAGTCTTCTCCAATGTTTACTGCTACTGACATATAGAGAACTATTTAAGTATTTTTTATTCAGATGTTTCCTTTTTGAAATTCAGCCGTGCTTCTCTTCTTTATTTCTTTTGTTATTTATGGCTCTACAATCATCTAGTGTCTCTGCATTATCCCTTTGTTTCTAAGCCCACCTCAATTATTCCTCTCTTTTCAGATTTACATCAGGTCTACCTTGTTTTAGACAAAGCAAGTCCTCAGATTTCTTGGTTATAAGAGAATATTGGTATAAACTTGGAAAGGGAGGGGAAATAATCTCACAGCTGCCTGGAAGCATCATTCTTAAAGCTCCAGAAAAAAGCCGTGTGGGGTAGCTTCCTCTGCAAAGGCTCTTCTAGCTGCATTCAGTAGTCTCAGGTTCCCTCGGTAACCTGAATATTAATTATTATATTAGTATTCTTCAAAGGTTTTCTACTTGAAAGAAATGTTTCATTAGTGCAACAAATTACAGAGCCCAATTGGGTGCAAACTGTAATTGTTTTTTACACCTCCACATCTCTTTGCTTTACAGACTTTTAAGCTGGATTTATTCTCATTTGGGCTGTATACCCGTAGTGGCAAGTAATCTGCAGGTTTTCCAAATAGCTGCAACTCCTGTTTTTGATAGAAGCTAACAAATAGCTGAAACAGCCCTCAAAATGACTTGGGGGGGGGACGGGAAGGGGGATATGGAGAAAGGCTGAGCAGATGCAGTGTCTCAGAGAAGCTTCTGGCTATTTTATTTCTGGGCTGTCTCACTGGGCTTGGAGCCTGGCACAGCAATGCAACAGTTCTTCAGGAGTGGTATCATACTGGAATAGCCCTGTGTGAGCTGTGGGTACTGAGCCCCCTCCCTGTGGAAATACCATTCCTGACAGACCTTATTTGCTTCTGATAATGAAGGGAGAAGGAAATTCCTATGCGTAAAATAGTTTTTAAACCCCTGATGTTACACTGCAGTCTAGCTGGCACACTGCACCACCCCACCAAAATATTTTTAACTTTTTTAAAAAGAAAATATTACTAGTTCAGAAAAAGAACCCTGGGTCTTGAAAAGAATAGTTAGAAGATCAACTCACTTTCCTAGTCCAGTAATTTCCCCTCCTGCTTTTTATTCCACTCGACCTCTATTACCCTTCTCCTGCTTTAATATCTCTTCTGAAAAGTGTGTTAAACATTCCTGCAGATTATAAAATCCCACTGCTTCTTAAAGAGATGAATTTGTAGTGTGCTACACTCTAACATATATAACAGTATTGCTTAGCACATCTGTGTGCTGCAATGAACCACAGCTGAAACACAAAATACCCTGCAAGGTCAATTTACGCTTAAATAAGCTCACACCACCACATGATTAATAGCTTTCCTAACACTAAACAGATCAATAATTCCACTGGACTCTCTGAAATCTTCCATTCCAGTATACAAGAAAATACGCAGAACTCTGAGATTACAGTGTGATTTAAGAGTACATTTGCTGCACAGGTTTAATAGATCATATGTAAAATCAGGAGTACATATTCAGATACATATTTCTATTTCAGAAGAGAAAAAGGAGGAATAGTAATTGATGACTGTTTGGATAAATAGTTGAATCTTTTAATTGCTCAACAGAGTATGTACTTTCCTAAAAGTTGGAGGATTCCTATAAGGGGAACCTAATTTTGCATCAGACTGAGTTAATTGTGTCTTGATGGTGGACTCTTTAAATTGTTTTGGTTTGAAAATTTTATTACACTTTTACATATTTGGCCTTGATTTCAGATTCAACCCTGTTGGCTTTCATTGTCTTAGACATTTGTGGTGTTACTTCATTTATAGACAGTTCAAGGGCTGTCAGTGTACCATTCCCCTTCAACATGTTCTGTTTCAGAGATCAGATTTAACTACTCTTTCCTAGAAGATTGGAATATGTCCTAGTTTGCCTCGTTGCACTTTGATGGATTGACAAAAGCCCGGAGAAACCCCTAGCATTGTCTAGAGCCCCTGGTGCAGTACAATAAGATAATGGCTGGCTTATTATAAAATATTTCATCAGTGGACATAGATAAAAGGTAGTCTCACTATTTGTAGTTGCACCCTTGAAATTTTGCTGTTATATAGTGGAATTTTTTGTGGGTTCTTCTCTGTACTGTGACAACAGTCTCTTCAGTATGAAACCTCAAAGTCTTTGTTGTCTTCACATGTATGGTACAGTAGCTCACATGAACTAATGATTACAAATACTCAAGCTAGGTGAACTATTAAAACAAGGTATTAGGCAAGCATAGGCTTTTTATGGTTATTAGTAATCCACAAACTTTTGTTGCTTGGAATGCTTTACCCTTTCATTTCATTTCATTCAAATGATATTAGAAACTGTGCTGTGAAATACACTTAGCATCAGGCTGTCATGAGTTACAGCTTTAAATATTTGCTGGTCTTACTTTGTGTTCGGTTATCTCTTTTATGTGTGTTGGGTAACTGAAGCTCCACAAAGAGATATGTCTGTGTAAGCACTGCTGGTGTGGATAGTGTGCAAGTGCTTTATAACAGGACTGATATATTCTTTTTGCAAACAAACACTTGCTTGTATAAATGTTTGTAAAGGGTAAAACCAGGACAGAATCAAGTGGACTCAGACCATTACTCAAAGAAGCTTGGGCAGGTATCTATTAAAAACCTTCAGATGTTGAACTTCTGCACCTTGCCTAGGCAGCCTGTTTCAGTGTGCTTCCTAATACTGAGCTCAGCTTTCTTTAGTGCAAATTAAGATGATTTTCCTTGCCCTCCCCACCATAGCCTTAGAGGACAGTTGAACATCTACTATTTAAAACAATGTTTTGCATATTTTGATACTTCTGCAGTGTCCATCCCCATCCACTTTTCCCCTCCTCCCGCCTCAATTTAGTCCCATGTATGATGACAGTGAAGTATTTCACACTGTCCTCAGTGGTGAAGAATGCCCTCTGGCCCCAGGTCTACACATACTGGTGTCACACTGAAGCGTAGTCTACACAAAAGAAATACTGCTAAGTTCACACAGTTTTGTCAGATTCTGCCGGCTTACATGCCCCTCAGGGTACTGCAGCTTCTTGAGGATCATGGTTAACTGCGTTGGCCCAGTGGTCCAGCTCTAGGCTGGAGTGGACAATTCCAGTGGTATACTTGCTTTCCTGTGTCTCAAAGTACAAGGCTGTGTAAAGTTTCGGTGCAGAAGCAAGTGCCTTTTCACATCCGATATGTGTCTGAATGAAATCTTTTAAAAAATACAGAACAATATGATTTTAGCTAAGCATTTGTAATGAGAGAAGATATTCTGAATAAAAACCATCTGTCACAGTTTAAAGCTGGGCTGGCTATTAAATGGATGACACGCTCTTTGTTAACTCCCTCTTTCACTGAAATGGGGGGGAGGGGAGAAGAGAAAAGGGAAAGACTCTTATGGGTTGGAAAAGTTAAACCAGCTTTAATCTAACTACAATAATAATAGGAAAATAATAGGAAAAATAATAATGAAATATATACAAATATGTACAAAACCGATATCGAGCTCCCCCCCACCGATGATGACTAGGTCACTCAGACGCTGTAGGGCACGCCCTGGGAAAGTCCCGGACTGTACTCAGCAGCAGCAGGCAGGAGCTGGATTCAGGAATGCACGGATC
>VZSC01010752.1:558551-576927 GCA_013398225.1 Steatornis caripensis
TGGAATACTCCCTTTGGTCAGGTTTGGGTCACCTGTCCGACCCGCTCCTCCCCACTGCAGGGTCGCAGGTGTGACCACTTCTCTGCTGTTCCAGTTGTGGCGCATAAGAAAGTTAGCAGAAGCAAGCATTGGCTTTGGTCTCCATAGGGATAACTATAAGCAAGAGCCTTTCTGCATTCCATTCCTACTGATGTTCCCACACTAACTATAAACGTCGAGCCTTATCCCTGCTAGAAGCAGCTACTGTCTGGAAAAACATGCAGTTAATTTCAGAGAGTGCAGCTTCTCAGAAGAGACTTAACTGAAAAAATAAAGTTACTAAAAGAAAATTGGTTCTGTCCTAGCCCAAACCAGGAGGACGCAGGCAGGATGAATCAAAGGTCCTCTTGCTGCTTGTATCAGTTTGGAGGAGTAGGGAGTTTTAAACTCTGTGGAAGCTCTTTCCATAAAGACAAATTTCACCCTTACTATAGATTCTTCCAGTTCCACTCAGGATAAGGGCAGTGCTGGCTTTTGGACCAGCTGAGAAACTGTACTAGCCCTTGACTAGCTGTTGACTGGTTTAGCACTTCTGGCTCGTTTGAATTGTGTTGTTGGAAGCAAGATGTTGAGACGTTTGCAGTCCCTTCAGGATGTGTGCATACCATGCCTTGTTGGCAGGCACGTGCAGCCTGTACGTAAGCGCTATACCAGCTAAAATGCATATATTCATATTAGTGCAGAACCAAGCTGAGCTAATTGATTTTGTTGCTCGGAAGGTTACAATGGTTCGGGCTGAGCTTCTTGGCTACAGAGTTGCTACAGGAGGTGCAAAGAAACTACAGCAGTGTGTTTAGATGCAGCAGTTACTTACTGACTTCTCCTAAATAGAGTGGACTACTCGGGTGAAGTGTTTGTGCTATGCAGAGGCATTCGGAAACACGTACAGTCAAGGCAGAGGTCCTGTATTACTGCCCACAGTTCCGTGTGGACTAACTGCATATCAGTTGGAAAACAACATTGTTCCTTTGGCTTGCCTCAATCCTTTGATAACGTGCTTCAGAAACTGGGATTTTCTTAAGTTCTCAGCAGCCACAGACCTAAAGAGATTATCTGGATGCCATGTGAGCTCAGAATTTTGTTCCAGCTGATCTCAATACAAAAATGGGTCCAGTGTCCTTGGTCCACAAAGGATGAAATTCATCAAAAGCACCTGCTGAACAACAGAAAACAATCTGCAGTGCAAAAATGACTCTGTGTTGGTAATACGAACAAAACATCACAGACAAATGCAACACACCGCTCTGGTTAGGTTATTGATTAAGGCTGTCATGACTGTACTTAGTTCTAGGAGGTATGTATTACCATTCCAAATGGTGTAGTCTTTTTCCTGGTACTGATGTTGTTCCTTACTTGTTACAAGTGAAATTTCCAGATAGTGTCATCAACTCCCTTTCTGCTTATCTTGGCATAAGAAATATCTGTGGTTGATGTTACACCTCAGAATTTAAAAATAGCTCTTAGGTCTCACTCCACTTCCAGCTGCTTGCAGGAGAAATGTTGGAGAGCAGGCTTCCTCCAGATATGAAACTGGCAGTACCAACCTGTACTACAGAGGAGATGCTTTCCAAACCTAGGGCCCTACAAAACCTGAGTACTTTGACTCCAGCTTCCTTCACTCTGGACTTCTAATGCTGTAAGTGGATCATAAAACCACTTTGTTCTAGGGCATTGTCCAGGTCTAGCAGCTCTATTAACAACTAGAACTTAAGCTTTCTTACCATAACCTATATCCATGTTCTTAAACATGTCTGAGGTGGATGCTCAGCCTGTTAAGTAACATCCCATCTTCCAAGAGCTGCCTCCATATCTCAGTGTTTTCTCCCAGTCAGAATAGACTGCATGGATCACTTTCTACCCTTCCAAAGAAAATACAGAGTTTGGCTTTAAGGTGGTACCATTCACTGCTGTTAAGATTCTCACCTTAAGATTCTCTTGTCTCTTATCCCACCATCTGGTTAGGAACTTCTTTGTATGGTAAGTTTTAATAATTTCTCATTTCCCATGTGGCATGATACATGAATTAAAAAGTCATCTTGGATTTGCAACACCTTACATAGAGCACTTACTAAAAGAATTGGCTTGTACAATATGTGTTTTAATCTTATAAATTACGTGCTCTTTAGAGTGTCATTACCTCATGACAGAGACCACATACGACATTAATACTATGATGACGGTTGCAGTAATTGATTGCTTGCACTGCCGAGTCTCTACCCATTCCTCATTGTTTGCTGTCAGTTGTAGAGGTACCATGTGTCACAGCTTGTACAAAATCCTGTATGAACAGACTGCTAAATATGTTGCCAGAGGGTATTACTGTCTGCAGGTTATGTGCGTTCCCACTGAAGCTCTGTAGATGAATGCTTGGGCATCGTGGGATTCTGTGTCATGATTTGATCTAAGTAAGAGGATACTATTGTTACCTCTAAATTTTTAGCACGTATGTTCTTAGGTAACATGAGAATATATATAATTAATCAATATGTATTCTCTTGTTCTCACTGCATTTCTGAAGTAGCCTGGCTCTGTTTTACTTCCTCAGTGGATTCATAATATTAATTTAAACTATTACTTTCTTATTAATTCTGATACCTGTTTTTCTTCCAGACGGTTTCTGCTCTTATTGAACACTTGTTCTTGTTGAATGAGTAACAAACAGCAAAAACACGTCATCTGTATTAACAAATGTTATCTGTCATCAGTTTGCTTTTCGGGTTCTGGTAGGCATCACACACAAAACAGCTGTTTTACTAAAGCTGGACAAGAATATTCTGGCATTATTCCTTCTCTTCTGAAAGTTCCATGGTTGGCATAGATAAAATTTAGACCTGCTTCATTTAGCTTTAAGAAAAAATTAAAGGAAGTCAAAACTGAGTTTTGTGATTCCTCATCTCCATGCATTGCCAGGGAGCAGTGAGGACCGGCTGCTCCCTAAGGGGCAGGGAGTGGGATCCCAGCTCCATGACCTGGCCAGCAGAGCAGGGACTGGCAGCTGGGAGTGGGGCAGCCCTAGCCCCAGGCATCCGGCCCCTCCCTGGGGACGGTATGGCCACAGCTGGAGACTGGCCGTGCTACAGTGTCACTGGGGCACGGACCGACAGTCCGGGGGGGGATGAAATGGAGTTCTGGGCTGTGGGTAGGATGGGGAGAGGGGCTAAGCAGGGGCAGTGAGGCTTGGTGGTACCCTCAGGGCCTGACAGTGATACCTGAGCCCTCTTATTACTGCTGTACTTGTTAAGGTTAGAAAGAGCTGGTTACAGAAAAAAGTGTACAAGGAAGAAAAGCAAGTGGACTCTAGTTAAGAGTGGTTCAGTAACATCCAGTGTTCCCAGACTTAATCATTTGGCTCTCCCGCCTCATTGCTCCATTTGTATGTTTCCAAATGTTTAAAATAGGACACTATATGCCCAGAGCAGTTTATTTCACTGTGTGTGCATCTCCTGACTCACAAAAGCATAGTGTCAGTTCCATCCCTACCCTTGTACCTAGCGGTTTTCATTGACCACAGACCCCCCTGCCCCTTAAGGCTTCGAGCAGGGCAGTGGGAATCACTGTGTTCAGGGAGCAGAGCTGAATATGGCTTGTGGAAATCTGAACCCCACTGTTTCCTCCCTCAGGAGTAATATTTCCCATTAACATTTCCTGGTAACTCTCCTAGTATGATTATTGCAGACCTGTGCCATCCCAGCACTCAGTCATTCCCAGTGTTCTGCACACATCTGGAAGCTTTGTCTTTGAGGAGTTTCAAAGCTCAGTATTCAAAACAGGTTAATATATACCAGTGAGCCATCTGATAATTGAAATGGTACTCTTTCCTTTGGTGTTTTATGCATGAATCAAACCAACCTTCCCAATGTTTTTTTCCCCAATTTCAACCATTATTCCAAGAGAAGTGAGATTGGGAATTATCCCAGACCTATGCATTCTCTTCCCTGTCTTCCAAGAAACATAATCCTTCTGTTCTTCTGGTTTCTTCTGGGTTCTTCTGCGTGCTAGGCTATGCTTCATTTCCATCAGAAATAAAATTATAGTATTAGAATATTTGCTCTGTGTACATTGTTGACAAAGTCAAATGAAGCAACTTCTCTTACCTGTGTCTTACCCTATTAAAGTCAGCTTACACTGAGCCACAATTTGGCCTGTATTGTTTAACTAGTTCCAATGGTTTAGTTTACCATACTCACTGAAAAAGTATGAAATAAAAATTTTCTGTTCCTCTGGCTCTAACTGTAAATATGTTTTTTTTTCTTCACAATTAACCTTCAGTGTTAGGACAGGAATTTTTATCTTTTCCCTGCTGTGTTATCTTCTTCAAAATTCCAAGCAATTCTGCCATAAAGGAATTTTATTCTCTAAATGGTTAGTAGTTCTCTTAGTATCTCACCTAATGAGATAGCTGTGTCCTACCAATTGATAGATAATGGCTGGCCATGAATATTTCAGCCTTACAGTCTGAAAATCTGATCCAGTGGCCGCAGATAGAACATCGTTCCCTAAGGCAAAATAATTGATAGTGTTTCAGGTCTGATGGGGCTTTTCATTGCATTTCACTGTTAATAATATAGGATGTTTACACACATAATATTTTTGTAAGCTTAGAGGTGACAGGAATTGTAAGATGGGTGATAGCCTTCATTCCTACATAAAGTTTGAGTAAATCCATTGCACTCTTACCTAGTTAAGGACTTCTGCTAGATGTTCTGGGGAGCAGCGAGGCTGGCTGTCTCTACAACAAAGATATCCATCTTCTTTATTTGCAAGTTGTGTTGCAGTTTATTTAACATCTCTGATACTGTGCACAGGAAAACTGTACTGAACAGTTGCAGACATGAATTATTAATTAATTGGCTTGCAACCATCTAGCTGTTCACAAAGTAGTGTAGCCAGTCCTCCCCATCACCATTTCTTTCATGTCCTTGGTTCTTTCTTTCTTCAGCCTTCTAGTTTCTTACAATCACTCATTCTACATTAATCGAAATCACGTTGTTAATTCTTTGGGGACTGAAGTCTCTCAGTGTTTCTGTAATAATCTTAGCAATTAATAATAAGGAGAAGACTGATTACAGCTTTTTCTGTATGGGAAAGGGAGATCAAGAGAGAAAAACAAGAAAATGAGTTCTTGATCTGATTAGTTTCTGAATATTTGCTGTGAAAATGGACTTGCTCTTCAAAGCAAGTCAAGGGAAATGATGTTCTAGAGGGTTCGTATACCTTTTTGTTGCTTAGTTAAATAGAACTGGTTTTGATTCATCTAGTTCTCTACTGCCGCTCTCCTACTTATTTGCCTGTCTTTGAGCAGGTTTTGTTTGGGTTTTTTGCAGGTCAGAATTAGCTTCCTGCTGTGATGCAGTTCACAATTTTATTGCTTCTCAAAACAACACCCCACTGGGAAGTAACATGAGTTACGAAGTGGACAGTAAAAAGACCATCCTCATTACAGAGGACATTTTTAAGATGCTGCCTGTGGTAAGAACTGTATCTTTACCTGTTACTATAATTGCAGTATCACATATATTTTGGATTAGTACTAGAGCTGCTTTGTTTGATTCATCTGGAAGAGACCCTTCAGCCCCTGTATGCACTTCTTCATTCACCTTGTAAGACCTTTTATTTTTTCAGCTTCCTCTGCAGTAGTGGAGGCATGAACAGAGTATCATAGACCAGACAGTAGGTAGAGTTGCTACAGAACACAAGTTGCAGCCTGGCTTGGCAGCCAGATGAATTCAGGAGTGACTCCTCTGAAAAGATTTGCCTTGCTTTTCTCATTCCCATTTTCAAAGGTATTTCAGTCTGGAAAAACATTTCATAGTCCTCGTATTCCCATGCCATTTCTGCTGCAGGCTTGGGCATATAACTTATGAAAGCTATTTTGGTGGTAAACCTTATAAAGAATAGAATAGAATAGACCAGACCATTTCAGTTGGAAGGGACCTACAACGATCATCTAGTCCAACTGCCTTACCAATTCAGGGCTGACGAAAAGTTAAAGCATGTTGTTAAGGTCATTGTCCAAATGCCTGGTACTGGCAGGCTTGGGGCATCAACCACCTCGCTAGGAAGCCTGTTCCAGTGTTTGACCACCCTCTCAGTAAAGACATGCTTCCTCATGTCCAGTTAGACCTCCCCTGGTGCAGCTTTGAACCATTTCCATATGTCCTATCACTAGATCCTAGGGAGAAGAACTCAGCACGTCCCTCTCCATGTCCCCTCCTCAGGAAGCCGTAGAGAGTGATGAGGTTGCCCCTCAGCCTCCTTTTCTCCAAACTTGACAAACCCAAAGCCCTTAGCCACTCCTGACAGGACTTCCCTTCCAGCCCTTCCACCAGCTTTGTTGCCCACTAGGGTGGGGCCTTTGCAGCCAGAAACACAGGTTGAGCAAAGGAATCAGATTTTGTAGCACAGGACTTATAATAGACATATAAGCTCTGGAGACAAAACAAAGAGGGGCACAGAGATGTACTTAATTTCTCAAAAGTAAAAGCACACGGGAGCCCTCTTATCCATCTCTGGCACTCTTGATTTGTGAGATCCCAGCTACCATGAGTCTGGTCCTTTCTAATGCTGCTGTGAATCACTAAAAACTTCATTGCAATAGAAGTTACAGTGGTTCCAAATTTAGACTGGATGAAAGAAAGAAGTATAATGTTTTATGTGCATATATACTTATGAGCTAGCCAGAATTGTCTGGTCTTTGTGTTTTCCTGCCGTCTTTTCAGAATTGAATAAGATATTTGAACATGTTGTTTTGTAATATATTGCCAGGCAACGTGGTGTCTGCCACTTTCCTCAAACTTTTTGCCTTGTTCATAGCAGTGTCCCTTCCTGCTTCTCTTTGGGCAAGCTGATGAGAGAAGGATGAAGGATAACACTTTGTCTAAGCAAGTTTTGACTCAGTTTTACAAATGAGTTCAGTTTCTGCAGTCAAAGTAGCCCAGCTATTGGCCTCTCGGTTTAATGTCAGTGCTCCCACAGCAGGAGAGGCTGAACAAGATGTACCAGATGTTTCTGAGACCCTGGGATAACAGCCAACTCTATTAATGTCAAGTGAAATAGCCAACAATTTACATTAATTTGCTAGGTTGTGATCTGTCCTGGTTCACAAGATGCACTTAGCTGCCATTCAGCTTCCCCGCTGCAAGACAGCAGCCTCTAACAAGAAGAGGAGTAGAGAGGGTGAACAGCCAGAAACAGTAACCTCTTCAGTTAGCCGTCACATTCACCATGAGTTAAGCTACGGCCCATAATTATCCTTTACAGCATCTTCAGGTTCCCCTAAATTCGTTATTGTACATCAAATGTAATTGTGAAATGACAAACTAATGAGCATTTACAAAGTTACCTTTTATTAGCCGACAAAGTCAATGACTATGTGGCAACCCCCAGTCTGTTACAGTACAAAGGAAAATGGGTAAATTTAAACTATCTTCAGTAGTTTCTTAGCTTATCAAGGATTCAGTCCGCTACTAGATAATTTTTGTGTTAAGTGTATTTAAAATATATTCACCCAGCTTGAACAATCCAGTGTAATTCCCTCAAAATACTGATGACAGAAGTAGCGGTTTTCAGTCTGTTGGTGCCTATTTTTGGCTCTTGGCTGTCCACGCCTGGCAACCCCATCTGCTAAATGGTGAATGCTTTCACTGGGATTTACCGGATTAAACCTGCAAGGACAAACGACTAAAGATGTGAAGAAACAATCAAAAGATTTATAAGACATTGAGTGTGTCTTTTTATTTGTTTGCAGTCCTCTCCTCTTTCAGTCTATCCCTTCAAGACTTGTGCCGTGGTTGGAAATGGAGGCATTCTGAAAAATTCCAGCTGTGGAGCTGAAATCGATCGCTTTGACTTTGTGTTTAGGTAAGAGATGCTTCATCTTACCAAGGGTGTTGAATGTTTCTAAAAACTTGGCAGGCTTGGAAGCGTGCCAGTGCCAGTTTGTAGCAATGAGGAAGGATCTTGACAATTCTTATTTCTGCCTCTCTAAGGATACTCCTTCTGCTTTGTAGGTTTCAGAGTGCTGCTTCCTAAGTAAAGAGAGGGCTGTATGGATACATGTGTGGTCTATGCTTGGAAAGATACCTTGCCAGTGATGTGAAACATGATTAACTGAGAACCTGAAATTTCTGTTCGTTTAACATCCTTTAAGGGAAGGAACTATTTTTTCTTTCTTTTTTTTTTTTTAGTTTTTAATTAGGAGAAGAGGATAATGAAAACCTTGACATTGAAATAATAAAGACTGGTATTGAATAGCACGTGTTTACCTTTACCTCTGGTTTAACAAAGGTTTTGCTTAGCTATAGGTTGGTTCACTAATGCAGTTATTTAACTGCTGCAGTATTTGTTTCACCTTCTGTTAGCTATCTAAAAAATTAAGCATCTAATTTAAGTAGGTTTTTTTAGCTCCCTCTGTAGACTGGAGAAAACCAGGCATACTCAGAGTGTAATTTGGCCCACTCTCTCAGTACGTGACTCACACTTTGTAGTTCCTGCAAGGGAACAGAGTAACCAAGTGATGGTTCTTCTCTCAGTGATGTCCAGTCACAGAGTCTGCTGGATTTAGTTTCCTTTCCCGCTTTTACTAATACTTGGCCTTTTCAAATTTGTTTTTTTTTTTTAAAAAAAAAGCTTTTCAGTTAGAAAACTGTCTTAACAAAAATGGGAAATTTGCATACTAGGATGCTAAACTTACGAAGTGACTGACTTTAAAAAAATTCTTTCTTTACCTTTTACAGAAACCACTGTTTCTGCAATTGGGCAAGTTATGTTGTTGTTGTCTCATGAAACAGCTGTCAACATTACTGTGCAAGCTGAGGGACTGGTATCAATCTGACTGTTTGAAAACAGAAAATAATAGAAGACTTTCAGAAGAAATGCATTGTTTAGGCAAGAGGGACAGTATTTCCTAGCAGCTAACATAGAGCATTCATAGACTAGCTCCTTCTGGGATTTTAGCTTTGCTCCTGATTTGTGAGATGATTTATGAAAATGAGCTCTCTGTGCCCTATTTTAACCATCTGTACAGCAGATTAAATATTTTTACTAGAAGTACTGTAAGCCTTAGTTAATATTTGTAAAGTGCTTAGAGATCCCTGGGAGCTGACGTGAAAGTGTCATTGCACAAGAGAGGAATTTGCAAATAATAACTGTAAAGCATTTCTGGTGTGCATATGTTTAAGTAAATGTTTCTCAATTTCAGGTGTAACCTCCCTCCAACGACGGGAAGCATTAGCAAAGATGTTGGCAATAAAACAAACCTTGTGACTGTTAATCCAAGTATCATAGCACAGAAGTAAGTACTACTGCAAATCTCTTTCTGTGCAATATTGTATAATTGTTTGACATGATTTAGAACTTGTTGGAAATCCATTGGGATACCAGCACAGAGAGCAGTGCATGCAGATTACTTCATTAGGCCTTAGTTCCCGTGTCAAATACGTACCAGTCTAAATGGAAATCTGTTAAACCTGACCTTTTTCGTAGCAGAAAGGGGTAAGCAATACCTAGATTTGCAAGTGCCTTGGTTGGCACCAGTCCACAGTTTATGGCAGAGTAAAATTGATGATTGCAAGTCCAAGCCTCTTCCTTTCTCCCCCATGACCCTCATCACCCCCAACATAAGAAAGGAATTGTAATCATAAATCAGGCAAGCTTGGGAATGCATGTCCGACTCTTATCAGTAGAACTCTAAGCACGTGTTCTTAGGTAATGTATTTAGAGGCTGTTCTGATGAAGGCTATTTCCTGAATGGAGGCCCAATTTCAGTAATCCATTTGCTCACACATTCTTCTCTAAGCAAAGGGTTTTTTTCACCTTCTTGATGAAAAGAAAATCTAATAAGGCCAGGCTGACTAATCTGACATCTTCAGCAGGCTGGAACTGCAGCTTATCTATGAAAAGGACTGCTGTGGCGTGTTATTTACTGATTACTGATCTTACTGTATCTTATTGTCTGTCATACCTGTATTTGTCAAATAGACAACATCAGGCAAAGCTTTTTTTTTTCCTTTAAAGGAAGAAGGAAAAAGTACAGTGAGCATAGAAATGGCTAACAGGCATTTGCCATTGATTCAAGGGTACAACTTGATTTTTTGCAATGAGTACTAACTACCTTGATGCTTACCCATCACTTTTTGACTTAAATGAAGATGAATTACTGCTTCCTGAAAAATAGATTTAGTTCATTGATCTTAGTGGAGCTGCACAAGAATATGAGAAAGGAAAAATTTTGTCCAGTGACTCAGCATCATTGGTGACTACTGACCTGATGCACTGTTTGTCTGGGTTTGATCAAAGTGTTCTGCCACAGCTGCACTCAGCCAAATTAAGCCACATCAGGGTTAATAGGAGTTACACTGAAGGAAATAGGAGCTAAACCTGTGTGAGGATGAAATGAGATTATGAGAGGACGTTAGGATTTTAAAGAATTAATTATTTAGGTATTCAGAGAGCACTGTAAATGCTTTTGAAGGAGGAGCAGGAAACAGCTTGGCACCATTTAGCAGAACTAAGTTTGTTTTTTCTCTCAGAAGACCTATTCTGACTTTATTCACTTTAATTTCTATGTCTGTATTTGGGTACTGAGTTAGTCTGATGTTATTATTGGTAAGGTTAATCAGCTTTTGAACTGTGTCTGTCAGGATGTACAGTGTAGGTGAACTCTCTTGGAGGAAAGAAGCACGGTTCTTATGTGTTCTAATGGAGCTGGGCTACACTGCACCTTACCGTGGCAGAGCTGGAAAGGAAAACAAGACAAGGTTGAGTTGTTCAGGATTCTAGCTAAGGAACAACAGAGATCTGAATTCTGTCCTGAAGGCTCTTTGTGTTCTTTACATTGAGTAGAAATAGAAAAAATTGTTGGAGTAGAGGCCAGAAGTTCACCCTTCAGCCGCTCTTCCTAGACATAGGCTCAGGCGTTTTTTGCTTGTTTTGGCTGTGCGACTCCTGCATGCACAGGGACCCAGGGTCAACAGGAGGGGCTGAGTCTCATTCATTTTGTTTCAGAGTCTGGTGGCAGTGGCACTTTCCTGGGAAGCAGAAGCTGTAAGTTTAAATCTCTTCAGGCTAATAAAGGGTGTATCACTCCTTGCATGAGTTCAGTTGTGCAAGAGGTAACTTACAAGAGGTAACTCCTCTGTGAGGGTTTTGAATGGAAATGGTGGTGCCTGCGGTCCTGTCTTCAAGTGCTGCATGAAAAGAGAGTTTGAACCTACTCGAGTTGTAAAGAGAAATGATGCCAAATTTTCCGGCTCCTGCTGGAGCCATTTTTGAAAAGTGGGCTCTGTTAGCCCTTAAAAGGTGAAAATAACACTGCTCAGGTAGACAACCACCTACACAAGAGGACTCAGTGCTTTGAATCCCAGAGGGGGTGCAAGCACCACATGTTCAGATGGTTCAGACAACTCAGATCTATAGAGGAAATGAGTTGAGTGTCCCCCTTGTCTCTTCGTGGCTAACTCTGGAAGTTCACTATTCAATATTTGGGAGCACGAAATTATCCAGTGGTGAGAACTAAGTTCTAAGAACTAAGTAAGAACTCTTTGCTGGTTGTTGGGCAACCAAACCATCTGAGGGTAAATCCTCTTCATTGTGAAGTTAGATCTCTCGGTCTTTACAGATCTCCATGTGTTCCCTTTGTAGTCGAAGGACACAAACAGACATGCCTAAATTTTCAGCTATTTTACAAGTATATCAGAAGCAGCTAAGACCCTGCAGAACTTGAGCACACAGTGACGCTCCAAGACTGCTCACATACGTACTTGTATTTCCACACAAGGCAGACACCCAGATTTCGAAGAGAGATTATCATATACCTATGGATGTAAGAAACACATTTCACACATGCGTGCAGTACATATCATAGTGCATGTATTTTTAAACAGAGAAAGTATAAATACAATCTTTTTACATTCTCCTTTGAAACTTCTTGAATTGATCATCAGGACCTGGTCTCATTAGCAGTGAATTTGATCTGCTTCAGTAGCTCCTGTGTTGCCCATTCAATCCTATGAAGTGTGTTCTTATTATACAGTAAGGCCAGATTTTCATAACTGCACATATGACAACATATAACAGGTTGGTATAAATTTGCAATGTAGACATGCTGAACTGGTGCAACAGAGTTCATAACTCATATATGCAAGTGCAGTTGTGCTGTTTTTGGTCTGTAATGTTTATATCAATAGCACATTCCATTCACTCTTTTCCTAAAATGTTGTACTTTGCAGATACAACAAACTAAATGAAAAGAAGACGGAATTTCTGGAGAACATTGCAGTCTATGGAGATGCTTTCCTTTTATTGCCAGCATTTTCCTTCAGAAGCAACACAGCCACTTCTTTCAAAGTATATCACACTCTGCAAGAGTTCAAAGCAACCCAAAGGGCAATATTTTTTCACCCCACCTATCTGAAAAGTCTTGCCCAGTTCTGGAGAACTAAGGGTGTGAAAGCCTACCGGTTGTCATCTGGTTTTATGATCACCAGTGCCGCTCTCGAGCTGTGCGAGAATGTGAAGCTCTATGGCTTCTGGCCTTTCTCAAAATCCACAGAGAAGATGCCAATCAGCCACCACTATTACGACAACCAGTTGCCTAAACCAGGTTTCCATGCAATGCCCAAAGAATACAACCAGATCCTTCAGCTTCATGGCAAAGGCATTTTGAAGTTGCAGTTTGGTAAATGTGAATCAGACTAAAAAAGGTAGGTCAGATTCTTACCACATAAAATGTCTTTAAGTAATGTGTCAAGGGAAAACTTACTTTGCGAATAGTGTGGGTCTGTTCCTCCTTAGAGAGACATTTCTACCAACTCAATGAAAGTTATGTTCATAAATAAGTGAAAGGTTGGAGTTTTCTGAATAAAAGTTGAGAAATGTTTTCTAAGTGTGACCTTTAGATGGGCAGCATAGCTAAATACACATTATCACCATAATTCACAGTCAATCAGTAGTGTCTCCTTATCTCAGATATGTGTCTACCAACCTGTGTTTGGTTTGGTATCGATTTTCATGAACAAGCCTCCTTTGTGAATTGCTTTATTAAAGGCAGTCACGTACTGTGATCTACAAGAGAAGACAGCTAGTCCTGGCACAGCCTTTCCAGATGTATACAGAGGCCAAAGTAAGAATTGAGATTGCCCCGTGAAGGAGTAGCATGTATATGCAGCCTTATTCCCTCTTGTTAGGTAAAGATAAGTTTAGAGCAGTACCCTTTCGCAGCCCTGGGCTGCAGAACAGCTTGTGGACAGCAGTGAGGAAGCTGCCATACACTACAGCAGATCTTGCTGAGGATTTTACCTTGAGGCAGCTCAGAATCTGGGAGTTGCAAACGTAGGATGAAGTGTCGTTGCCTTTCCTCTGTCCTTTCTAACTGTCCCATCCCCCCTGGACCTGTACCTTCTGTGTATTGCCTCAGAGAAATGCAACACAGAGTCTGGCCTCTGACCTTGAGCCAATTTACTGCGTACAGATTACAGATGACTTTGAAAAGATTTGTCTGCATGTTTTCAATCTTGATTTGCCCTGGTGACAAAATAAAACCTATTTGGATAAATCCTTCTTCATCTTTTAAGATAACTCAGAAATTCCCCGGCTCACAATGCTGTCGTCAGATTTGCTTTTCACAGAATTCTATTTTTCCAGGGGATTCAAGTTAATATAACACTAAGTGAAATGTACGGTAGAAGTACCATTGTATACAATACGTTTTAATTGGACTTGATGTCATCTCACGACTGTATTACTCAAGTTAAATAAATGAAAATAGCATCACCTTATTCAAGGCAGCAATTTTAAGTTCAAAAGCTAAAGGCTTTTCTTCTGGCTAGGTTCTGAAATGTATTTGAAAATATCCTTTGATGGTATTTAGAAAACGTGCTAGCAAAGATACATTCACACTTCGTTAATTGTCAGAGACTGCTAAGTTTTAAATGAGCAGATTGCTAGTACCAAGAAGGCAGAATTTTATTCAGTTTCAGTTTATTTGAAGAAATAGAAAAATAAACTGCGTTCGTATATTATTAGAATGATATAAAATGTGTGAGAAGGGACCTAGAAGCCATCTAGTGAATCCATTCTCCTAGTCCATGGCAGGAGATTACCTAGGAGGAGGTGTGTATGTATGCAGTTTCATGTGGCTAAGGTATGCTTTTTTCGCTTGTAAAAAGTTGCAGCGTATTGGAAAGGTTAAGAAGTATGTAATGTGTTTTTCTTAGTGGCTGAGTGTCTAGTTTATACTCTGCAGTTTCAATTGTATTTATTCTTCCTATAATATAAATCACTAGAGACATACCATGTAATTTTAATTGTAGTAACTACACCAGCTAAGAAAATGAAAGGCAGCTCTTTATGAACATTTAGACTAGAGAGAAGCAAATAGCTGCCACAAAATTGTTTAAGCATGTGTGGGTTAATTAAATGCTGTCCATGCTTGACAGACTGAAAATCACTTCTGTGGCCAAATTTGCAAAATAAGCTGTAAAGAAAAAAAACAACCAGAAGGATAAGTTGTGCTGCCCTAAGATTTTTCTCCACTATGTTAATCACATAGATTTGCAAAGAGAAAAGTTAGCCTTTTAAATCCAAAGAAATTAAATGCTTTCAGTATGAGCTACCATTCTGCTGCTATTATAAACTATCAGAGATAATTGAAATTCTGTAATGAGTATATTTCACTGAAAATGACCTTTTCTAGAAGTTGAACAATCTCCTTTCTCTTTTCAGTTTCCCTTTTATGTTCTTCTCCCTTCTCTGTGCTTTTCCCTGTTAGTGGGTAGCTGAAGGTTCCTTACACCACTGTGTGCCTGTAGAAGTCTCAGGGAGAACATCCCTCACGCTGCTGGGACACGGAAGTTTGCTACTATAAATAAGAAGCGAAGGAAGCTGCTCTGCTGCAAGCACCTATATTGCAAGCAGGTAGCAAGTTCTGGAACAGTATAGGGAGAGCATAGTTGCATCCCAGTGAATCGTTTTGGCAGTATAGCTGCTAAACACCATCCTTGCCATTGTAAAGGTGAACTTTCCTAATTGGATAGAGAGAATTGTCAGATAGGAGATCCCCGTAGAGCTGGTGCTGAACAATGTGGAAACTCCACCTTCCTTAGTATCTGCTCCTGCACCTTTATGATTATGCTCAACAGACATGTATGTGTTTTCACTAAAGTAGGTGCATACCTATCACAGATGGTAAAACGGAAAACGAGACATCAGCAAAATCTTGAAATGTGATTAAAACTATCTTTATTATTTTGTATTAAATTACCAGATCAGTTTTGCTGTAGCCCTGCAGCTGAAGGAAGTCTTGTTTGTTCATTGGTTTAACCTGATAAGCCTGAAGGGCATGTCATTAGCTTCAAGTAAACATAGGATCAAGGAGGGGAAATGGCCTGGTTCATATTTAAAAATAGACAGAAAAATTTGATTAGAGAAATTGTCAGATGATAAATTAATCAGACTGGCAAAAATTTGATTGCCCAGAAGCCTGGTTAAAATGCAAATTTTGTCTGACCAAGAATCCGTCAGGTTTTGTGTTTGCTAGAGACAGCAGGGAAGATGAGTATGTGTTGCTTGGACGTACAGCACAGTAACATTAAGCAGCTGCTCAAGGAGTCAGTCAAGAGAAAAAAACACAGAAAGGAACAATGAAACTGAGACTCCCTGAGCCTGGGGAAGAGAATAGTGCTCAATTGTCCGAGCAGAAGGTCTGCAGGAGGAGAGCTTGAGCAGAGATGTGCTGGTGGTTAGGGAGTAAGAACTGCTGAACCTTCAACTGAGTGTGAGTGTATCTTACCTGGAAAGTAAAAACTGAGACTGGGCTTTTTAATTTAATTCCAACCAGATGATGAAAAGCCATCTGTTTCTGACAGAGAGAGCAGCAGTGCAGCCCTCCACTCAAGATGGAGCTAGCAGGGCAGCAGCATCCTGTAAAGCAGGTGACTGCCTGCTTGCTTGCTCAGGAATTACCATCGAACAGAATAATTTTGTTCCAAGCTCTATCAGTGTGTGATTTTTTTTTAATCTTGAAAGTTTGCAATCCAAATAAGTGATAAATACTGTTGTAAATAACCTGCTTATAACAGTAGAATATCAACATGTGCTTAAATTGTGCTGAAATTCTTTTATGCTTGTGATATCTCAGTGTAGCTAGAGAAATACGAACTTCCCCACAATTCCCCTTTAATTATCTTGAGAAAAATGATACCACATTTTGAAAATAAGGACATTTCTGGATTCCTGTCAGGCAGCCAAGTTTCAGCCTGTCCTTGACTTGGGCAAGTATTGTCCAGTATGAAATTATTAGATGTATACAGTGTTGAAAGAAATGTCTTCTGCTTTAGTAGTCATGCAGTTTAAGCACACACTTTGCTCATGTGTTTAGCCGCTAACTAAGTTTAAATGTTAGGAATAATGTCAGTAATGAAACAAGTGGAGATAAGTTGCTTCTGGTTTGGTTAAAACCCGCCAGAATAGAAGGATATAGATTAAATCAGATAGAATTTATGTTAGATTTCAAATCAAATGAAAATGTATTTATAGATCTAGAAGGGTCTTGTTTTCATTTGGTTTGTTTTTCCACAGCAGACCTATCTTGTTTACAAAACAGAATAATTTCAATCTCTCACGATTTCAAAATATGATTAAGATAATATAATTTAGAACATACTCATATCATTCGGATTAGCAGTGGATGTGTCCCATAAAGATACTAGTTAGACCCAGCTTTGGTTAACTTAGGAAGCCTGAAGAGAGTGGTGCAGGTGGGGTAAGTGTGAGTAGTTCTGGGGGTATTCAAATGAAGGAGTCCTCCTCTACAAAGAGCATATTCTCAAGCTAGATCAGGCACTACCAGTCCAGCTTACCCAGGAGAGTTTTGTGAGTCTATGATACTGTACAATAAATGTCATAGACTCCCAGTCTGAAATAAGGATGAAAAAGCAGATGCAGAAGGTGAAATGCATACACGGAAGACTAAGCTATTGACTTATTTTGAATATAACAAGGAGCTTTCCTACTGTACGAGAAACATCAATAATATATTTTATTGTTTTTAATTCCAGGGTGGTGATCGTAAGGAGACAATTTGTGTGTATCTCAGCAGTTCGGTGTTGGATTTGATCTCATGTGATTTTGTGAGCATTAAACTGCATTATTACAATAGAGAAATATTTTACACTTGGGGAGAAAAGGCAGTGAATTTTTCACTCAGTGACTGCTACATTTCTGAATTTTGAGTAATCATTTTTTAAAATACAAAATAACATTTATTTGGGAAATTCTGGAACTCCTGACTATTAATGTAATTGTAGCAAAGCACAATCTCAGGATGGTGGCAATATGCGACATTCTTCATGTTTGGCTTCTTAAAGTGTCATGAAAATATTTTGACATAAGATCTCTGGTTTTGTTAATATCACGTAATACAGGCAATAGTCGCTGTATGGTAGCTACATGAGTTGGCAGTGAACATTTTCAATTAAGAACTTTATCCTGTAGACACTAGCATTTGTCTACATGAGAAAGGTGATGAGAAGAGCTGCAGAGGACTAATGAATTCAGAGCTGTGTCATTCTTAGTTTATCCCAGGGTGCACAGATGAAAAAATCCCTCAGGTTAGAGATAGTCAAGAGGTTTATGGCCTTTCATTTTGTGGGCAGTAGATAATGCTGTGGATTTAATGGGATCACTTATGTGAGTGATGTTAATTTTGTGAACAAGTGTTTGAAGAACCAGAGCTGTATAATTGTCTTTAAACCCCTCTTCTTGCTTGTGTTCCTGTCTAAGGTCCAGTTCAGCTCCAAATGAGGACAATAAACTAGATTCTATGCTGCAATCCCCGGAGTCCTGGTAGGGCATGACTTTGCACACATTTCTGCAATCCCAGCTCTGTATCTTGGCTGACATACGAGGCGGACCATTCATTAGAAAAATGATCAGTACCAAACCTATCATTTCTTCTATTTCTTTTTCACCTAGCATAGCTCGTATCAATATGTGACTGCAGATAAGGAAACTGCATTAAGCATTGTTAGAAGAAGGTTCCTCTTACAATCAACCCCAAACGCTTCTCCTATACCAGGACATATGAGAAAAGAACCTACAGTCACTTAATTAAAACCCATGCATTTCTTGTGCTTCGTTTCCATATGGTCCAGGAATACCTGTGGAGCAACATCCTGTGATGAAAGAAAGTGAAATATCAGTCCAATGGAAAGAATCACATTAGCGTTTACAGGAGCTACCACAAACAGTTTTTCCCCTAGCTATGGCTACTTGTATGTTATTGCTTATATGCTTTACTGCAGGGAAAAAACCCAACAAAACAAACAAACACCGCCCCCCC
>VZSC01010752.1:577081-595440 GCA_013398225.1 Steatornis caripensis
CCGCCCCCCCCCCACCCCCCCCCCCCCGAATTTGTAATAATCAGTTTCTGTGAAAAGAAGAGTTTCACTGGCTTTTTTGAGAATCTTTTGAGTGATCATTTCAAAGAAAGGAGCGTTTTTACAGTCAGATACTATCAGGTATTTCATTTACTAAAACTCCTCTCCCCATTGTACCATTAAATCCCCAATCAACTGATTTAAAGAGCATTCAATATTCCACACTCATTGAGGATTATATCTTCAAAAAAATCCTACTTAAATGAATTGAACCTTTTAAAAGCGAGGTTCAAAAAAACTTCTAAGCTGATATTTTATAAGAGCATTTCTATATTGTAATATTTGAAAGCTTACCTTGCAGCAGTTTTATAATCCCATGAATAATCCTGGAAGTATTAGAATCAATCGTTAGGGTTTGAGGTCTGTTAGTTCAGACACATTCAATGTCTTGATCCATTTCCAAGATAATATCAGGAGCCATTACTGCTCCCACCCAAGCAGAAGTGTCCCTAAATCCTGGCTGCATATATCAGCAATAAAGTCAACTTTTGCAAAATAAGACTTTTAAAAAAATAGATAGTGCTTTGGGGCACTGAATGACACCATTAATACACGAGTGGACCTCTGAATATCAGTAGGGCCTTCAACAGAAACAAAGACATCAGAATTGAGTCAGTGGGTACAGCTGCTTTACTAGCTGGTGACTGAAAGAGGCGAGCATAAGGGTTTGATTTGCTGTGATCTGTTACGGTTCCAGCACTACACGTCTACGTTTTGTCTTCACCAGCAGTTAAATCTGTGCCAATTTCTGGCCACAAGCATCTGCTGCTCATGTGCAGAGATCTGGCTGCTGCAAGACCCTACATCCATCTTATGAGTGTTATGGATGATTGCCTACTTACTACAAGACCCTAGTTATAGATCAGAGACAAAGTTACTTGCAAAAGACCTCCTGCTGTGCCAAAAATCACTCACGTAGACTGTCCCTGAGCTTTTGTAGCTGGAAGCTGTGCAGAGTGATGTGCTTGTCCTTTGGTTGATGCAAACAGCCTAGGTTGAGGAGAACCACGTCATATTTCATCCAGAGAGACAAAGACGCACCTGTGTTCAGGCAGGGACTGTAACTTACTCCAGTTGAGCACAGTGCAATGAGATGATCTTGGCTATGTAGCAGCTACATGGTTTGACTTGGAAAAATTCACCCATCTTTAAGAGACTGAGAGGATCTTGCATGGTATCTGTAACAATTGCAAGTGCCTTGTGTGTACGTAGAGGTGATGCAAAGGGTATCATTCATTGTCCGGATTAAATTCAGTGAACTACTCAGAATGAGTAAAGTGGCAAAACCTGGTTGTGTGTAAGTAGATGTGGAGAGGAGAAAATTAAATTTATTTGTAGTGCACAAGCAGCTTTTTTCAAAAGTGTTTGTTTGTTAGCACTGTATTGCATTATCTCAGTGACTAAATGTATACAGTGTACCATCACACACCATAAAGAGGAGAAGTTACTGTGTGTCTGGACTATGTCTGTGCAACTATGTTATCTATAACACACATGTATTAGTAACTGGAAAGGTTATTGAAATACATTTTAAGAGAGGTTTAGCCAAAAAGAAGAAACCTATTCTAGTCTCCTTGACAAAAAGAGGCCTTAACTGAAGGAGTGTGATGAAGCATTCGCAAATGAGAGCAAACAGAAAGCTCTGTAACATGGACAGACACTTTGACACTTTAGCGCTGTTTCAGCAAAGTGTCAGCTTAGTACTGACCTGAAGACCTGATCCTTTATGCTCTCAAAGCTCTCAGTGATTTGTGTGGAGCACAGAACTGACAAGAAGTGCATGGAGGAATTGTTAACCTTTCCTACCCTTTCCTCAAATACTCCTAACTCCTCACAGAATAAAAATACTCTCTACCAGACTTTAGATTAAGAACCTATTTTTAATGTAACTTTCTCAGGCCTTGCTCGAGGCATTAAGTTATTAGGGTTATTATGGTGGTTGCATCCACTTCACTCCACAGGAGTGCAGATCTTGTACTCAGCTTTATTACAGCTGCTGCTGCTGCTGTGTGCTCGGTGGCTAGGTTGTGTTAATTTGTGCACAGGCTGGGCAAGTTAATAGCGGCATTTCTGCGTGACAGGGTACAGTTAGATTGATCAAGACTTGCTGAAGTACACTCACTGTGGGAAAGGGTGTTCCCTCGAGTAACCGTAGAAATTATTTCTCATTTATTTTACATCTGTGATTTTTCATTTATTTTACGTCCGTGCCAGGTTAATGATGAATAAATGGATTTTGTACATGGCTGGAAATGTTTATGACACTTTTGCAAGACTGAGCCAAGTGCAGTTTTGATTAAGGAGTCTTGACCAAAGGTTAGGAAGGGCCTTTCAGTTCTCACATGAGGAATAATCATTTTTAGGGTTTGTGAGCCTCCAATGCTGTCACATGCTGTGAAGTGAATATTGAGATTAAATAGTTTTCTAAAGATAGAAACACTGACAACGTGCTAATGGTTCCATTGCACCATTGCAGAGCTGACAGTGTCCTTGCACATGACTGCTTCACAGCATCGTTAGATTGAAGCCTGCTTGACTGCTTTTATTCCTCTTTCTCCTCTGAATCTTTAATGCTGCATTTTGCTTTAGGATCCAGTGCTGCCTCGAGCGGGTTATTTCTCTCCCCATGTGGCGTGTTATGTAGTCCCGTTTACTGTCTGTTAGGGAGTTTGTATGGCTGTGAATCAACCACTGCTGTGCTTGCGGCATAGTAAAACATAATTTAAGTGGCTTGGTTTACATCTCAAGGAAGGCAGCATGGCGGGCTATTCATATTGCCTAACTGGAGGTGCTAAATTTGGGCTGTAGCTCCATGGTGACTACAGCTGTAACGGCTGGCTATGCAGTCTAGTCCTCTTTCTTGCACTCCAGCCCTTCCTTCATGCCATCTCTGGCTCCTATGTGATCCTACACTGAGCTGTTTTGGCACACTGAGCTGGCAAAAACCTAACATGACAACAGAAAGGGAAAACTGGTTCATGCCAGCAGAGCCGTGGGAATTTCAGAGTCAAAGCAAAGGAGGGAGTGAAACCACGCAACTGGGACCGTAGGGGTACAGCGAGGGCTATTTTTTATCTTATGGTTGTTGGACAGGCCCAGCGGTCCCCTGAAACCTCGGTCAAGTCAGGAAGGTAACGTCTCTCAGGGCCTCCCTGGTTGAGAGGTGGACTCGTGCAAGGCAGGATCACAGCACGGCGGCTGTTGTGGTGGGCAGGAGCCCACCTGTGTTGAGAGAAGGTGCTTAAGGACTCTAGGTGGTTATTGCTCCTCCTCCTCTCTTTCCCATTACAGTCATTTTAACAAGCTGTTCACCACCAGCGGTTTCAGAAATGATAACTATAAAATAAACCCTTTGATTTTAAAGACTGTTTCTCGGTTCACCGACAGTAAACTTGCATAAGCTTGCTCTTTTTCAGCACACCTGTGCTTTCAGTCTCTGCTAATCCCAGCATCTCAAACAGCATCTGCAGAGAACAGAGCTGCGAAGGTCTGGCAGTTTTGAGGCCAGTTAATCTCACTTCGATTCTCTTTCCTTTGTACAGTAGAGAGATGTCTGACATACCGCCATGCTTGAGTCAAGATGAAATTCTCTGTCCTGTGTGATTCAGGAGAAGAAACTAAATGATCTAGGTGACCTAGCACAATCTGTGGGCTCCCCAAATTACTGGCAAAATATTCCTGTTGTTATGTCTTATTTGATTTTATCCAGTGCAGGTGTCTGGATCAGTTAATTAGTCTGGGTCAATTAATCACTTTCAGACCTTGAGCCTGCACAGGCTCCGTGGTGGAGCTACAGTCTGACTGGCAATGTAGATTTAAAAAGTGTTTGACCTGGAGATCTTTCTCTGTCCTGTCACTTGCTCTTACGTGACAAATCTGTGAAGTGGGATCCTGAACATCTGTGCAGTAGCTCCTCCACGGACTCTCAGGTCCACAAAGCACACGTCCACTTGTGTACAGGCGTCTGTGTGAGATCAAGCCCAAGGAATATTCTGTGGAGTGCTTTATACTGAAGCAGCTTTATTTCAAACAGCTGATAGACACTTGTTGCACGCTCTGAAGCATAGACTTCTTACTCATGAGCCTGTTAGTTAAATATATCTAAGTTTGAAATATTCACAGCCAGGTAATCCTTCATCTTGCTTCAGCAGCTGATCTCTTTCATCTGTAGGTCTGCTAGCCAAGAACAGTGACACGGGGATGTCTATTTACCATATAAAGCCTGGCTCTCTTGATTTTGAATTCTGTTATTTCAGGCAGGAACATCATCCTTCTCTGAGTTTCTGGACAGCCAAGTTTCAAAGGCTGCTGATCACTCAGGGTACTCTGGAGAAATCATTTGGGCCTTTCAGCTACAGCGCACAACGAGTGGGCAGATTTATATTATATTTATTAAGCTTTGTTCCAGATTTTCATAAAGCATTTCTTAATTGGCTCTAAATTATCATAATGGTCAAGTAGAGCATGAAACGATCCACAGCATGCCACTAAACAAAGGAGCTGTTGCTGTTATTTAGTGGTCTCCTTTTATAAAGTTGCGTTTCAGAATAACTCCCTGTTCTGGGAACCTCGGCTCACCAGGGGAATGACCCCGGGTTACTGGGTTACCGTGCACTGGTCCAGCCTGGGTAGCAGCCTGTCGGTACGCTCTGTGTCGAGCAAATTTGAGCAATATGACAAGAGCTTAACACGATGGGAGCACATCAGCTTGAGTTTGCCGTAGACCAAGGAGTAAACTTAATACTGTGATACATGGCAATTGACTGAGCTCACATCCCTCTGTGTGTGAGCAGTAACTGCCCTTTGGTGGCAAGTTGGCAAATACTGGTTTAAGGATTTAAACAGTCTGGCTGTTGAATGCAAGCAGGAGTGGCATCCTTATGCTGCCATCAGATAAACAGTCAAATCTGTCTTTTGCTAAATCCTGATGTAGCTTCAGCAATGCATTGGTGTTTGTTGCTGCACCTCGTACTGCTGTGTCTTGTCTCTTTTTCATCCCTCTTTTCTCCAGCAAGGGAGAAAACTCAGACAATTGTGTGATGGAAGTATTTAATGATCCCACCATGAATTCACAGTATTGTGGCAAGAGGCCGTCAGAATTAATCACGCTAATGGTTGTGACAAGGTAGTCTAGTCTAAGACAATATTGCTGGTTTTAAATTCTTCACTATTCACTTTGGTCTCTGACAAGAGGAGATTCTTCACAGCAAGTCTGTAGTTCAGTCTGCTAGGCTTCTTGGCTCAGCTGTGAGGTGATTCCCTGAAACCACCTCCTTCTTGGTGTGTTTATCGTTAGTGCTTATGATACAAACCCATTTTTAAATTCTTGTCAAATTGAGGTATAGCAGCGGACATTTCTGCATGGTTTATGTGCACATTTTTTATAGTAGCTTCATATGTATTCCTTATGTTAATATTCTTAATATTCTTTTCTTTTAGTATCTAATTAAAATTATTTGAAATATTCACTATATTTTATGCTACAAGAGTAAACTGCAGAGGAGGTTACATAATGTCACCTAAAACCCGAGTCATACAACCCCAAATCATTTTTAAGGGTATATCTGACGATTTCTGGAAGGGTATTTTCATTAGTCATTTGCACGGTTGCTTCTTAGCTTTACCTTTCGAAGGTGAACCTCAGAGCCCACATCTGCTTCTGATTCAGTTGAACGATCTGCAAGTGAGAAGATAGATGAATGGAGAGGTTCCTCACAGGGCTGCTCCTAAGGGATGGCAAATGCGTGGTTTTCTTATCAGAGGCCGTTCCATGTGTCAGAATGTAGTTCCATAAAGTTTCCACGATAGCTTTTGCCCAGAGGTTTCATTGCCTCTTAGAATGTGTATTGTTTGCGTTCATTTTGGTTCCATGCTTCTCAATGCAATTGTCCAAGCAGAGCTTATCCCCTCTTGGAGCTGGTATAATTGTGCTCCTCCACATGCACCAAGCTCTGTGTGAAGCTGCTAGTGTAGGCTCTGCTACTGCTGTTTCCAAAAAGGTCCTCTCAAATTCTCTCAACGCTGAACTTATTTATGTTTTCAGATGTGAACTTGATATTGTCTGAGTAGAATGTGTGCAGCATAACATAGAAGTGTCTCTGCGCAGGATTTAGGAGGAGGCACGGAAAGCCCCTCAACCGTGTGTGTGCTTTTATTACAGAAAACCAAGATGAAATTGTATCGTTGGGTCATCTGTTACGGCTGGTTTAATTTGTACTTTGTTTTCATGTTTTAAGTGCCTAATGATTTTTTGTCAAGGAGGCAATGGCTTCACTGTTACAATGCATACTTAGAATTCTGCACTTGTTACCTGTTCTGTAATAGAATATTTTTGCAGTTTCTGTTTGGAAATAAAGACTTATTAGGCATAATTGTGATTTTTTTTTCTTTTTTGTGTTCCTGAGACTTAATCAAATATATGTCTTCTGAGACACAGCAGTGTATGAAATACATTCATCTGATTTCTCTACAGCAGTGTTAGCAACTGACAGTAGAGATCTGGACAGTTCCTTAAAATTGTACAAGGAAAAAAAGCAAGCTGTGCTTAAAAACAGGTATGGCGGGTTGGGACATTGCTGCGTGTATAAATATATATTGCTTAAATAGTACCGTAATGTAATTTCAGTCTTTTCTGTTCCTGTATGGCAACACAGTTAACCATCTTCTTTTGTTACTTCTAATGACTTGAAATAATTTTTTAAAAATTGTTTGTTGAAGGAAAATGAAACGGGAAAAGAAGAAAATAAGAAACAAAAATTGTTACCATTTTCCTCTAAAAATAGCTATTAAATTTGAAAACTATCTCTAAAAATAACTGAATATTTTGAAAACAATGATTAACTGACAATGTTAAAACCACTGATACAGATGTTTTTCGTACAAAATACTGACCATGAGTACACATCTCATAGATGTGTGCCTAGTAGACCTCTAGACGTGTTTTAGTGGCTTGCGGGTTTTTTTCTTAATATAGGTTTTGGTCACATACACAGATACCTGTAGTGAACAAATTTCAAACAGGTGAATTTCAAGAGAAGGCATTTTTTTCCTCAAAGCATTTACTTTTTACTTTTGGCCAGAAGGCAGCCACATGGCTTCTGTGCTGCTTACTGTGACTTCTCCAAATAGAAGCTGACCATCTCCTCAAATCAGGTCAAATGTGTACATGCAGCTGTTTTGTGATGTGGACTGTTGTCCTTTAGGGCCCTCTAGGGACTGAACTGCAATTGCAAATTTTATGGCAGCCGGAGCATAGCATTAGAACTGGAAGGTTTTATTTGGCCTCACAGACCACCAAATGGATTCTGCCCAAAGATTAAGATCTGGATCTTTGTGGCCTCCCTCCTTCCCATAGTGTTTGAGTCTTTCATAGATGATCAAAACCAAAGCGTTTCTTTTGTTTGCTGTGCTGCCAGCTGGAATTGCATACATGAGTGCTGCAGTTGGTGTCCTCCTCATAATCACAGCAATTTCTAAATCAGAAGTGTGATTTCTGCTGTGGAAGGTAAGTGTCTTAGAATGATCTTAGCCATCTCAAATGTTTAGCTGATGAACAGCTAAATGGTGAAAGAGCAGCACTGCCTGGTGGTTAGGACTGCTTGGTCCAGGTACAGAATAAGTGAGTGCTGCCCCAGACAAAGCATTGCCTTTTCCTCATCCCTTGCTTAGAAGGGGAGCAGACTGGGAAAACCTGGCTGGGCAAGAGGAGAGTGGGAAGGAGGTGGTTATGCACTGAGGTTATGCCTATCAAACAGCTGCAGTACCTCTGGATCACACCAAGCACAAACCATGCTCCTAGGGGCAGAGCATCTCCCGTGAAGATGGCACTCCTGCTGTGGGAAACACATGGTCACTGGTCTGGGAAGGGCTTAAGAAGGCATTTTCCCAGGAGCAACAAGATTGTCCGAGACGAGGTTAGGTTTTCCTCCTGCTTCAAAATACTGTTAGGCAAAAATTGCCATGTGAAGATGTTACAACGTAAGGGCACTGGGTTAGTCCAGGAGAACAGAATGGCCAAAGAGTCCACAAGCTGAAAGCCATAGCAGTGGGCTGGGGAGCTGGGGCATGGCCATATCATAGTCGGCAGCTGGAAAAATACGCACATGGGCCGAGGAAGACCATCAGCATTTTAAAGAGAGAGGAGATCGCCTCCACTTCAAGTATCCCAGTGTGCCCCTGTTCCAGTATCTGAATATGCCTGGATTTTGAGATACATGTCTAAGTTTTAGCTTGGCTCTTCCGTCATGTATCAAGTGTCTGTGTCGTCCTCACTCTGCAGCCAGAGCCAATTAATAGTGAATAGGAGAGGAGTGTTAACATCTCACGGCCTGTGCAGAATCATAGATGGAGCCATCTGGTTAATGGAGATACTGTAATGAAAGCATTAGCTCTTAAGTATATAAATGCAGATGAAAGTCTTTTATCATGTAAGTGAAAAAGCAAAAAAGGCCCAGCAAGGACTGAATTTAAGCTGCTGTTTTCTGCAGCACAGGGAAGCAAAGCTGAATTAGTGCAGAAGCTCATGTCCTGCCACTGTCATTGGAGGAAGAAATGTGCTGGGAAGAAGATATAAGTATTAGAAATGGAATAACATTCACCTTTGAAATTACTTTATTAGGTATTTTGAGAGACTTTTAGGTCAAAAATAATCTGACTGAATTCTAAGTGCAGTGGTGCTTGTGTAACTCCAAACCTGCAGGGGCATTAGTTCTTTTTGTTTAGTTTTTAATCTCCTTTGTAAGGACAAAAATTGCTCTTGTATTATGTGTCGAGTTTTAACACAGTAAAAACACTCAGTAACTGTCCTTCAATTTGAACTGCCCCTCTAAAACCGATACTTCACCTTGAACAATATGCACTGCACAAAACCCACTGTGAGCCCAGGCAGAACCCTGGGAGTGGGCTGCAGCCCCGTGCTTTCTCTCCCCTCTAACAGAGCACGGGCACAGTTCCTGCCCGTGGGCTGCTACCGACCCCCACCCAGACCCATCAGCAGGTGGGTGCCTGGGTCTCCTGCCAGGAAGGTCGGAATGACAGGTCTGAATCACCTGCAGGAGGGGAAGGAGTTGAGCTGGGTGGAATGGTGTCTCGGTAAATGTCCTAAAGATGGATTATGATATAAAAGAGGAGCAAAAGGACTCTTACTCTAGCTGGATTTTTAAATGAATTGGTTCTACTTTTCAAAAAATACAGAATTGTTACACTCTCAGGAAAGGTTTCAAAGCTTGATCCAAAACAGACAATGATGTCCTCTGAGGCATTGGAATAGAAGAGTAAGAGGCAGGATTTAAAATAGTCTGGATATGCTTGTGTATGGCACATCATGGACAAATGTTCCGAAGGAAGAATGAGGAGGATGTGATTATTAAGCAGCAGATGCGGTGACCTAAATGGGAGATTACAGTACTGTGACACTAAATACAGTTCTCTGTCAAATGCTGGTGTAAAATAACTTCCTTTTAAAAAGCCAGACATGTTGAAGCACTGGATGGGCCAGAGTGGGAGGCAGGTCTGGCAGCTGTGACACAGGTCTGCCATTGTCCTTGGGAATCTCACCTTGCTGGGTAGCTGAGTGAGGTAGCAGAAGGAAGTAGCCTGAGATCCATCTCACCAACCACAGTCTCCAGTTCAAGGTAGGGTGCCTTCTATGCTAGACTCCACAGTCCATAACTACAGGATGCTACCTCATAGTTGGAGTGACTACTTCATATATAAATTTCTCCATCATAAACATCTATGCTTTTTAGATCAGTCGCACCATTCCTGTCCTACCCCTTTCTTGTCCACATTGAAGGTTTTTTAGCAGTGCCTTAATCATAGAGCTCTGAACTCCATTGGCCCTATTCGCTCTGCTATGATACATGCAATAATTTCTTTTTCTGAATATTTTTAACATCTTTCAGAAGAGTCTAAAATAGAAACTCTAAGAACATTAACTTAGAGCACTTTTCAAGTTCATCTTACTTGCAGTCCATTAAAGTGAAGTGACAACTGAGGTGCGACATGAAGTAATTATACTGATTGTGTTGTATGTGCTCCGCAGGAGCTGAATGATTTGCTGAGGGTATTAATTTCAGAAGTCAGACAGCAAGAGATCAGATGAGATGGAAGATCACTGACTGCAAAGTGACCTCAGACCAGGATTCTCTGAAAGAATCTGTACCTTTGTGAATACCAAACATAGTGAACTTTTAATTTCTTTGCTTTCCAAAACAGTTTTCATGGCCACAAGAAGTTAATCAGTTAATTGCAAGAAGTTAATGTAAAAGCTCTTTATCAAATGTTCACTGTTAAAATCAGTATGGGATTTGTGTACGCGAACTGCTGTGCAGCCCTGAATAGATACATTAAAAGTAGTTTAATCCAATTGTACTTTAGCTTTAGCTTAGTTCAGCAATCTAGTAGTGCAAATAAAACTGCATTCACTTAGGGATTGTTACTGCTTCACTTGGTTAAATTCATTAGCAAGACGTAAAGTAACTGTGAGTCTGAGGGGCTTTGGGAGCCATTGACTAGATCTTCATGAGAGAACCAAAAACTGGAGGTAAGTAATAGGTAAGGTCTTCAGTGTAATAGAACATCGATGAAGAGGATGTCATGAAGCTTGACCGGGCAGCATATTCCCTAACTCTGGATATTCACGCTCAGAGAAAGAGGTAAGCAGTAGCAAAAGCATGATTCTGTGCTAGCAGGGGCCTCCACACTCTGTCGGTTCCACGCAGCTTCATCTGCTGTTTGCCAGAAAAAGTGATAAACTACTTTAGTTGCACTGAAGTGTTGGCTCAGCCAAGAAACAATGTTTTGTCACATCCAGACCAAAAGAAAAGGCTGTAATCATCATGGTCATCGCTGCTGCTGACTCATAGATTTCATGGAGAAATACAGGCAGTCCCTGAGCTGAAGGCCCTGGGCTCAAGGGCCCTGAGCACATGTCCAAGGATCCCTGGTCCCTTGTGGTTTTGGCTGCTAAGGCTCAGCCTGTACTGAAGAGGAGACTGGCCTACACAGCCTGCCCTAGGCTAACCATCTGGGCTAATTTGGCTGCCTTCTGTAGTCAGTGGACTGTTGGAAACGGGCCCTTTATCCCATCCACCATGGTGCTGTTATGCCTCCGCTGACAACAGAGAGCCGACTTGAACAAGAGGTTTAGGTTTTTGGCAGCTAAGGTGAATGAAAGGGTCACCTTGCTCGCTGGTTAAGGTTGTATCCTTGCATGGCACCGTTAACTGCATCTGTACTCCAGCCTCTGCAGCACAGGCATCATCCACAGGTCTTTTGTGGAAGTGAGAAGGAATGTTAACCAATTTGTGGCCATCAGGGATCTTTTCTCTTTCCACACACCTGGAAATGAGGCAAGACTTTGCAGTTCAGAGGGAAGGATGCCTTTTTAGGGATCTTTTCTTTATAATCTCCATGTAGCGAGAGTAGAGAGCAGTCCCGTGATTTCTCTGTGGCGAAGCACTTAGTCTATTACTCCCTCCTGAAATGGGGACAGCAATGCTTGGTCCTCTCCCAGTAGCATTATGGGGTTAAGTGCACTACATCTTGAGATCTGTTTACGTTCTGCGTGTGGGAGACCATGCATGAACTGCAGACAGACAGCTTTTCCTCTCTTTAAAACCTGCAGTTTATCTCTTGCTGCTGTTTCACAGCTCAATCTATGCTTGGTTGGCCATGACATAAAGCACAACTGGACAGTTTAGATGTATAGTATTATTACGAAATTTAAATTACAGAGATAGAAAACAAATCAAAAGAACAAGGAGAGAATTTAACATTTTTTTTGATCTGCCTTTCTCTTGCACTTTCTTACTATTTAATTTAAACCAAAGCTGTTCCTTTCCTCCTGTAGTAATCACCCATCTCCAACAAGTGAAAATACACTCGCAAAACTAATAAATGAGAATCTATTTGCAAAGATATTTATTTATGCGCCTGGCACTTCAGGGTGTTTAGAGGGTAATCTCAAACTGTGAGGTCTGCACTGTGTAAATTTAGAAGCGATTTTTCTAAATGTCAAGAATTTATTACATGAAAAAAACATTTGGAGTGTGGGGCACGTCCCCAGTGATATACGGTGCATTTGGGGAAGGGCTTCTTGGATGAACAGAAATCATATTTGAGAGACGAAAAGCAAATCCTCTATTTGAAATTGCTTTGTGTACATGGAAAGGAGATTGAACAAAGGTAGAAGGCCAGCTCAGTATTTTACTGTGGCTGCTGCATAAANCTTTTCCTCTCTCTAAAACCTGCAGTTTATCTCTTGCTGCTGTTTCACAGCTCAATCTATGCTTGGGTGGCCATGACATAAAGCACAACTGGACAGTTTAGATGTATAGTATTATTACGAAATTTAAATTACAGAGATAGAAAACAAATCAAAAGAACAAGGAGAGAATTTAACATTTTTTTTGATCTGCCTTTCTCTTGCACTTTCTTACTATTTAATTTAAACCAAAGCTGTTCCTTTCCTCCTGTAGTAATCACCCATCTCCAACAAGTGAAAATACACTCGCAAAACTAATAAATGAGAATCTATTTGCAAAGATATTTATTTATGCGCCTGGCACTTCAGGGTGTTTAGAGGGTAATCTCAAACTGTGAGGTCTGCACTGTGTAAATTTAGAAGCGATTTTTCTAAATGTCAAGAATTTATTACATGAAAAAAACATTTGGAGTGTGGGGCACGTCCCCAGTGATATACGGTGCATTTGGGGAAGGGCTTCTTGGATGAACAGAAATCATATTTGAGAGACGAAAAGCAAATCCTCTATTTGAAATTGCTTTGTGTACATGGAAAGGAGATTGAACAAAGGTAGAAGGCCAGCTCAGTATTTTACTGTGGCTGCTGCATAAAACAGTGATTTTCCAAACCTTTTACAACCAAGCCTATACCAATCTGTCTTTTCTGGGTCCTGTGGCACTTCTACCAGCTCTGCTTAGATAACTACTGTCTCCTTCTCACTCCCTCAAGAGCTCCAGCAGGCTCTGTTCAGACTGCAGGCAAATAAACCCTGCAGAATTTATTCATGTAGGATTTTACCCGCATAATACCTTACCTTAATGTCAACATATCTCAAAGCGCAAAGTAGTGAAGTGCAACTCTCCAGCTGGAGGCTGATGATACGGAATATAAGGGGCTCTGATCTATTGTGAGAAGCTTGCGATGCCTGTTTGTTTGCTTGGAAATACCAGCCGGCCTGGAAGCTGCAGCGATGTGAGAACCAGGACAAGCAAGGGAAGAACGCAAAAAGTCTAGAGCGTTTTAAACCAGGAAGTTTTTTCAGGCTGGTGGGTGCACAGAAGCTGAAGGACTGCCTACGTTCAGACCCTGCTCTTGGTTTTGGTTGTCCATAGTCCATGGGGTGATACAAGACAAATCCCTAGCGCTTGGTGGACTATTTGATCTGCTTTAGGGGTCCTTCTCAGATGTAGTATCACAGTCATATACGTCCTTCACCACTTTCCTCAGATGTCGTTAGCGAGGATCTCCTATGTCTTTCTTTTGGTACGCTGCTTTATGCTGGCTTTTCAGTTAGTACTCGTGTTATTCACATGCCTTTGCCTCGACCTCTAATATTCTGCAAGAGCAAAATATCTAATGTAGTTGGTTCTTTGTGTTCAGCCTAGGAATTAAAGATGCTTGCTATCAGTAGTAGCTCTGTAAATGTTTCCCTTCTGCTCTTAAGCCCCTTTTTCTCTTCAGATAAATCCTCATGTTCTCATTTTACATTGCATTCAGTGCATATTCTGAAGGTGCCTGGCTACTGTTTTGTCTGCGAATATCTGTGGTGTTTTTGGAGGAGCTAAGGAGACTGGGTGGAGTGATGAGTTACACGCCACCTCTGTGCTCTACTGAGCACTACATGCCTCTCTCCCACTGCTTGGGAGGGCAGCAGCACAGGGAGCTAAGAAGTGTCAGGCTATGCTCCAAAATTGCCATCTCCCTATGGTCCACCTCACTGGTCCCTTCAAAGCGATGCAACCTGCTGCGGAGACCCACCTGTGAGGAGACTACAAACGGGATCTTCGTATGGTACATGCAGGGCCTTCGACTCCGCAATCAGCAGAGAGATCTCTTGCTCAGTCCTTCAGAGGCTTGTCAAATAGCAAAGCCGATCTATGGACTCTGGCTAGGTGACAATGGCCGAGTTATGGCTGGCATCAGGATACCCAGCTGCATTACAGCCAGTGCTGCTCTCCTGGTGTTGGAGGTACCGACAAGTGAAGGTGTAAATGAGAATCTCGTTCTTTGCTCACATGAAGCCAGAGTTCCCACATGCCCTTGATGAGTGGAGTGCCAGGCAGCCAAGGGACAGCAGGAGGGAGGCTTTGCTCCTCTGCTGCCTCCTCTGCTTGTCTGAAGTCTTGGTGGAGCTCTTGTCTCAGGAGCAAAGAACAGGGCAGGACCTTCTGCAATATCCCCACATAGTTTAGTGTTGGGCCCTTCTGCAAGAAAGGGGTCTGCCTGCATTTACGCAGAATTTTAGGCTGCTGTGTGGGACAGAAGGAGAGTTGAGAGGTCAAAGGACATATCAAGGGCCCCAGAAATTGAGTAAGAAGCAAGAACGACAGCACACAGCTTCAACAATACGCGTATATTTGCTCATTTGAAAAACAAAAAAGCAAGGACAGAAAAACCCTATAAACACAACAAAGGTAGCAAGGAATGACGGCTCTAACTATTTCCAAACAAAATATTTGAGGTCCTACAGGGAGGCATTAATACAGGGTGATGGGGCTAAGGCCCCTTTACATTATCCCCACACCTCTCGGCTGTTCCCAGGGGGTGCTGCCCCCCACAGCCTCGCCGCTGCTGCTCTGAGGGTGCATGAACTGCAGCCAGGCAGACACCCGTCCCCTCTACACCACGGTGGAGAGGCCCCACCTGGACTGATGTGTCCAGTCCTGTGCTCTCCAGTGCAAGAGAGACATGGACATACTGGAGAGAGCCCGGCAAAGGGCCACAAAGGTGATTAGGGATCTGGAGCACCTCACATGTGAGAAAAGAATGAAAGAGCTGGGATTGTTTAGCTTGGAGAAGAGGTAGATCTTATCGGTGTGTACAAGTATCTGAAGGGATAGTGTAAAGATGACAGAGACAGACTCTTCTCAGTAGTGCCCAGTGATGGGATGGGAGGCAATGGACACAAGCTGAATCACAGGAGGTTCCCTCTGAACATCAAGGAAACACTTCTTCACCATGAGGGTAACCGAGCACTGGCACAGGTTGCGCCGGAAGACTGTGGAGTCTCCATCCTTGGAGATATTCAAACCTGTCTGGGCATGGTCCTGAGCAACTGGCTCTAGGTCACCATGCTTGAGCAGGGAGTTGGACCAGATGACTTCCAGAGGTGCCTTCAAACCTCAGCCACTCTGTGATTCTGTACTGGGGCTGGGCTGAGGCCAGGCCAGGCCATCAACACCAGGGTGGGTGTCATGGTTTAAGGCTGGACTGGCTATTAAATGGAGGACAGGCACTCTCTATTAACTCTTTCCCTTCCCAGAGGGGAAAGGGAAATTGAAAAGGGAGAGAGGTTGGAAAAATTAAAACAGCTTTAATGAAACAATAACAATTAAAAAGTATAATAATATCAATGGGAAATAATGGAATATATGTAAACATATATAAAACCAATATCAAGCTCCCCTGATTATGATCACATCAGCCCAGATGCTGCAGGGCAGGCCCTGGCAAAGTCCCTGGGAGTCAGCAGCAGGTGGGAACTGGGTGCAGGAATGCACGGATTGTGATCAAAGGCAGAAGAAATGGGCAGAGTCCTCCTTGGATGCCACCATAGAAAAAGAGGGCATGACCCTTGTGATCCCTCAGCTTTATGCTGAGTATGTTGTGTACGGGATGGAATACTGCATTTGGTCAGGTTTGGGTCACCTGTCTGGCCCACTCCTACCCACTGGTGGGTTGCCTGTCTGTCTCCTTTTCCGCTCTTTCATCTCTGGCACATAAGTTTAGCAGAACCAAGCAGTGACCTTGGTTTCCATATGAATAAGTACAAGCAAGAGCCTTTCTGCATACCATTCCTATCGTTACTCCAGCAATAACTACAAACATCGAGCGTTATCACTCCTAGAAGCAAACACTGTCTGCAAAACATGCTGTTAATTTCAGAGAGTGCAGCCTCTTAGAAGAGACTTAATTGAAAAGTAAAATTACTAAAAAGTAAATTGGTTCTGTCCAGGACAGTGGAGATCAAGATCAGGCGCAGTGAGGGGAACTGGTGTCAGACACAGCCTGTAGTTCCCTGGGTCCTCCTTCTTGCCTTTCTTTAAGATAGGAGTGACATTTGCTTTCATTCAGTCTTCAGACATCTATCCCAGTCACTATGATCATTCAACAATAATTGAAGGTGGACTCACAATGACATCACCTAGCTCCCTCAGCAATTATGGATACATCCTGGCAGGCCTCGGGGGTTTATGTATGTCCAGCTTGCTCAAGTCGTCTCTGACTTCTGATCCTTTTCTGCCAAGGGCACATCTTCTTTGCTCCAACATTCCCCCTTGGTCTCTGGGGATTCCTGAAGTTGGGCCTTTCTAGCAAAGACTGAGGTGCAGAAGACAGTATCTCAGCCTTGTCCATATCCTGCGTCATCAGGATCCCTGCCCCTTTCAGCAGAAGGCCCACATTTTCACTAGTCTTGTTTTTGCCCCTTATTTCTTTATGGAAGCCTTTCTTGTTGCTCTTGGCATCCCTTGCCAGACTCAACTCACAGTAGCTTTGGCTCTTTCCTAACCATGTCTGCATGCTCAGACAGTGTCTTTGTGTTTTTCACAGGTTACCTGATCCTGATTCCACTTTCTGTATACCTCATTTTTACGTCTGAGTTTTGCCAGGAACTCCTTGTTAATCCACACAGGTGTTCTGGCATTTTTGCTTGACTTCCTCTTCTTTGGGATGGACTATTTTTGAGCATAGAGGAGGTGATCATTGAATATCAACCAGCTTTCTTGGACTTCTCTTCCCTTTAGGGTCCTATCCCATGGGACTCTTTCAACTGGATCCCTGAAGAGGCTGAAGTCTGCTGTCCTAAAGGCCAGGGTTGTTATCTTGTTTTTTGCCCTAGTCTCTCCTCTCAGGATCAATCCACCATCTCTTGGTCACTGCAGCCAAGGCAGCCTTTGACTTCCACATTTCCAATTTGCCTTTCCTTGTTTGTAAGTGTAAGGTCTAGCAGAGCACCCCTCCTTGCTGGCTCCTGTATCACTTGGGTTGGGAAGTTGTCATCAATGTTCTCCAGGAACCTCCAAGACTGGGTTCTCTCTCCAGCAGATATTGGTGTGGTTAAAGTCCACCATGAGGATTGGAGCCAGAGAACATGAGGATACTTTTGGCTGACTGTAGAAGGTCTCATCTACTTGTTCTTCCTGGTCAGAGCAGACACCCGCTACATCAGGTATCTTCTTCCCCAAGGAGGTGCCTGATGTTGTGGGCTGGGGCTGCCCCCGCCATCCTTCCACACCAGCCTGACCTACTCCCTGGATGGGGGATGTGGGATGGTGAGGTCCTGCCCTGCCAGCCCGTGGGAGCAGCACCTGCAGTGTCCGTTCATCTGATGACAGTGTAAGTCAAGGTTTGTGGATAGGGGCCCTGTGTTTTGTTAGTCCATCTAATAACATTGGGGGGAAAATTGACAAGATTTCGTCTGAAAGCTCTTCTTTATTTCTGAAACAGATGCCATGAAGTTCAAAGCAATTACTCCAAGTTCAATTAGGTACATAGGAGCTCCACTACCTGAAGGAAAAGGCAGGTAGATACCTATGGGTTAAAGGAGAGAAATGCTAAGATGTCTTGCAAAGGACTGAGAGAAAGTAATTTACAGCCTGTGTGGAAATTGGAGAGTTTAGTGGTGAAGAGGATGTAGCCATTGCATGTACTGAAATTCAAAGTCAAGCCAGGAAGGCAAAATAACCTGGAAGTCTGTTTCATAGAATCATAGAATGCCAGGTTGGAAGGGACCTTGGGGATCATGAGGTCCAACCTTTCTTGGCCAAAGGGTGGTCTAGACCAGATGGTCCAGCACCCTGTCCAGCTGAATCTTGAAAGTGTCCAATGTTGCAGAATCCACCACTTCCCTGGAGATATTATTCCAATGGCTGATCGTTCTCATTCTGAAAAATTGTCCTCTTGTGTCCAATCGGAATCTCCCCAGGAATAACTCGTACCCATTACCCCTCATCTTTTCCATGTGAGNTGGGGATCATGAGGTCCAACCTTTCTTGGCCAAAGGGTGGTCTAGACCAGATGGTCCAGCACCCTGTCCAGCTGAATCTTGAAAGTGTCC
>VZSC01010753.1:9923-172789 GCA_013398225.1 Steatornis caripensis
CGCACCGAGCCCGCCCCGCTCCTCCACCGGGCAGCGGGCAGGCGGCGGCCGGGCTCCGCTCGCTGCCGGGGCTCGCCGGCTTTAGCAAAGTATTTAATTAGCCTCCACAAACTTCTTTTCCTCGCCTGCAGATTATACTGAGTGGAGGGTTGGGAACTATTTTACACCTTGCCACTCACATGTTAATTAATCTCTATCTAACCCTAATTGCAGTTTATTCAAGCACCGCTCAACAGCTCACCCACACAATAAACACTGGGGCTGCTTTTATCCATATTACTCCCCGCTCACACGTTGAGTAATTAACTCCAGTACCAACTAATAGTGCAAACAAATATTTTCTGTAAACGAGATGATTTCGGGCAGGATAAAAGAGGGCTGCGGAGCGGGGGCCGGGAGCTCGCTGCCAGCTTCCCCGCGCCGCCCTCGTCCTTGCCGGGGTGTTTTCTGGGCCGGGTCTCTCCCTCCTTCGCTCCCAGGCCTCGGGGGCGGCTGCCGGCGCTCCGCTCCGCGCCCACCGCCCTGCTCGGGGCAGCGGGGCCCGCAGGCCTCGGGGCTCCCGGGGGCGAGGAGCAGCGGCGGGGACCCCGTGGAGCAGCCCCGGGGCCGCCTCTTTCCCGCGGAGCCCCGAGAAGCCCCCGCGGAGCCGGAGGCCGGGTGCCGGCTCCCGGACCGGACCGGGCTGTGCCGTGCCGTGCCGTGCCGCTGCGTCCCGGCCGGCGAGGAGCCGGGGCACCGCACGCCTTACTGCTTCGGGATCCCGGCTAGGACCCGGGCATCGGAGCTCAGGATTTTAATTGAAATCGCAGGTTTAGGCACAGCTGGAGGCTGTCGCTATCGATTCCACTTCTGCTGTTCCGGCCAGCGCATTAGAAATGACTGACTTTGAGACAGCTGCCCCAGCCCCGCCGCCGTGCCTTCGCCCCTTCTCTGCGCCGTGAGCGCTGAACGGGGCTGGCGGGGTTAGGGGGGGGGTCGAGGTGGGCCAGCCGGGCTTTGGGGGGCAGGAGCGGCTGCACGTCGGGCGGGCTGCGGGGTCCCGCATCGGCGCCGCTTCCCGGCTCTCCCGTGGAGGCTGTTCTCCCGTGGGGTTTTAATCCTTCAACATCACTCCCCCACCATGCCACTCCCGACGTTTGGAGGGCAGAAATGGTTTGCGGATTTTTCCCGGCAAAGCCTCTCGCAACGCAGACGCGGTCGTTCTTACGGTTATTTCTGCGCGGCTGCCCTTCCCCGAAAAACGGCTGCGGGGCCGGGCCGGGCTCGCCCCGCGGCTCCCCCAGCGCCTGCTTTCATCGCCTGGTCCCATACGAGCCCGGCGGCCCCAGCCCCAAACGCTGCCCGGCCGCTGACATCGAAAACCGGCGGGGTTTTCCCTTTCGCCCCCCGACAGCCAGACCCGCTCGGCCCCGGGCTCCCGGGGCTGCGTCCCGGGTGGGTCCCGCAGGCCCGGCCCGGCTCCCCGCGCCCCTCGGGCCGCCCCCGCCCGGGTCGTCGGCGCTGAGCATTTATGGTCCACTGGAAGATAACTTAGGATCCTCCTGGTTATTTAACTTGGCAGCTGCTTAAACTCCGCAGTGGAAGCTGCCGAAAGTTGTTAGCATTATGCTTCGATCTCTCCGAAATGGTGGCTTTGATTTCTATGCTGCTTTGCTTTTTATATGTAACTTTTCCAATTTATTTATTTATTTATTTATTTTAATAGCAGAAGGTGACGGACAACCGGGCAAGCCACCAGCCCAGGCGATTAGGACGGGGCTGCCTTTGTGAGCCGGAGGGGCAGCTTCTCATGTAGCTTTGTGCCTGGCGCAAGGTGCGGCAGAGGGGTCCGGGCCCAGGCTCGGGCTGGGGGGAGAGCTGGGCTGCCGTACCGCCCGGGCCCTGGCCCCACCGTGCTGGGTTTGGGTCTGGCTCGGTGCAGAGCGGCGATTACGCCCTCAGAGCGCTGCCCAGGGACGTCCCCAAGGCGCTTGGCCGGAGTTCGGTTTGCGGTGGTCAGAGACGGATGCTTTTTGGACAAATTAGCAAGCAACGAATGGGGAAATCAGGAGAGCAAAGTTGGGGGCTGGGGGGAAGAGGAGGTTGTTACCCATCTGACTGCTTCCTGTCACCCCTTTGAAACCGCGGTACCTCCTGTAACGGGAGCAGTACCAACGCCTCAGCCTCCACGGGCAGGGCCCTTAGGGGCGCTGGGGTGACCCCGCTGCCGCGTCACCCAACGGAGAGTGCCGCGAGCGCGCGTGGGGCAGGGGCAGTGCATGGCAAGGCCACCTTGGCTGGAGCAGAGGCACTGAGTCCCTCCAGACTATTCTTTCAGCCCGTTCACTGAGTCACGCATACATTACTGTGTATAGCAGTAGGCAGATAATTTTTCATTTTTATTTTTTTAGATTTTTTGTTTTCCCCGTAATGAAACACTACTGAGGAGCTGGGTTTTGGAACGCTGCATGGGTCCCAGAGCAAACGTGGTTAATGGGATTTCGGAAGCACACTGGCCCAGAGTCCTTGCGTGGCTGTGCTGGTCGACTTTGTCGGTGACGGCAGGGGTAGCATTGACATTTTTAACCTGAGTCTAATTTTAAGAGCTGGTATCTGCCCTGCTCCTAAAGCTGTTTGAAATTGAGCCCCACTGCCGAGCAACCGGCAGGGCACCGTGGCAGGAGCTGCACAGAGTGCCTCGATGGCAATCAAACTGGCTTATGTAATTCTAAAAATGGCAACTCCTTACTTGCCACATCTCTTTCTGTCTATGCGGAGAGTCCTGCAGAGCTGCCAAACAGAAGCAATTGAATGAACTCTTTTCTCGGCTCATTCCTTCTTCCGCAGCTCGGAGAAAGTGAGCCAGAGCCTATTCTAGTTTGCCTGTCAACAGGAACGGTAACTAACGGCTCGATCTCAGCCAGGCTTTATGCCCCAAAAACACTGCCTGCCTGCGAGGAGTGGAGAGAGACATCATGGGTGAACTCTAGTGCCTGGTGCGAGACCGGTCTGGCCCAGGAGGCAGTCGAGGAGTCAGCAGAGTCCACGTCGTGTCCAAAGTCAACCCGGCCAGTAAGGCAAGCAAGAAATTGTTGAAGGGGTGAGCTGCTGCTCTCCATCCTTGTTGTTGGAAATAGTCATTCTTCGTGTCGCAGTAATGGAGCGAGCTATGCCGCATTTCATTTCTGAATGCTGGAACTAAAAGATGTCCCTTCCTAATGTTTTGAAATGTAGTTTTTCGTTTTGAAAGAGTGGGAGCTTTTAAATTTTTCTGGTTTTGTGGGTTTTTTTTCCCCTTATTTTCTATTTAGGAGAAAAGGTGGGAGGAAGTAGAGAAGGAGAATATAATGGGGGGATGGCCTTGTTCTCACTTTCCTACTGAAAACGTTTCAGAAAAAGGAGCAAAAAGCAGTGAAAACGAGTAGAAGCCCACTTCAGTTTTGTGTTCCTATTCCTTCCCTTTTTTGCTTGAAAGAAGGATGGCAAAAAAAATAAGTGGGACAAACCCCACGTGTTTTGAATTATTCTCCCCTTAATGAGATGATAGAAAAACATCTCATTTTCAAAATTACTTCCTTTTTCAGTGAAAACAGTCAGAGTCTTTCCAAAGCCGATCTTTCCACTGTCTTTTTGCAGCTCGCGCCCCGCTCAGTGTTGACCAGCTTTTCTGGCTATGCCACATGTTACGTTGTTTGAGATTTGTATTTGCCCTTGTTCGAACCGTTGTCACAGATGTCCTCATCCGCTGCAGAGCGGGAGTCCACAGGCTGCGGGGTACCGAGGTGACGGCGCACGGCAGCACGTTGCCCGTTTCCTCCGGGGCACGTGGGACCAGCTGGGCTGCAGCATCCTTGTGCCTGGTGGTGGTGGCTAAGTCGGAGAGAGCCTGGCAGGACTCCTGGGTTGACTGCTGAAACTGCTGGTGTGCCGCTTGGGCACAAGAAAAGCGCCGATTTCACCCCAGAAGACGTGATCTAGAAGAACCGCTAAAAATCCCCCCAACAATCGGAGCCCGAAGTAAAAATCCAGACCTTGTTATTGCAGGAAAAAACTTCAATGCACGACCCAAGTATTCCCTGAATGTTCAAGAACACCCACAAATTCTGTAAAAATAGCTGATAATTTATTTATTTGATTTAATTATGAGCCTAGCTTGTGATTTTGGGGTGGGGGCGGGGGCGGGGCTGAAGTTAGTAATGCTGAAAAACCAACTTAGAGAAAAGCCCAGGCGAGTCGTCGGCTCTGGGGAGCGGCTTAGGCTCTTCCCCCTGAAACGCAGAGCATTGCAGAATCCACCATGGGCTCTGAAACTTTTTGGGTGAGGAGACCATCACCAGGGTGACCGTTTCTCCCTGGGGTTGCTGTAAGCTGCAGCCCACCGATGACGCTGGTGTCCCACAGCCACGGCCAGTGTGCGACGGAGGGACTGCTTCATCTTTTCTTGCTTACACACCTGGGCTGACCAAGGGTAGATCTGTCGTGGTGAGCGTTACCTGCCCCTCAGCAGCTCGTCCTTCCTGTCCCCGCCAGGCCTTCCCTGTTAGCAGAGTTAGCTGCGACGTTCACTTCAAGCCTTTGAGCCATTTCTCTCCTCCTTCCAGCGCGTGCCTCTCCTCTCCAGCTGACAGCCTGGGACAGCCCCCCGAGATCAGCTGCTTGTGGAGCGCCGAAAGCGGTCCTAAACGGTGTGGCCTTTGTTCCCCCCCGCTGTTGTATCCTCCGGGATCGGCAACAAGTCCTCATTTTACAGACCCAGTCTTGTCAGTCCCCAATCTGATCTGACCACCTGGTTTGTTTTTGAATCGAGTGCTTGAGTCATAACATTTCTGTTTATTTCAACAACTGTATTCCTTGCATAGGAAATGAGCCAAGATGGTCTAAGGCGGGGAGAGTGAAGCATGTCGTGGTTGTAATTGCTTTTGCTCTCCCAATATCAAATTTTACAGTATAATCAAAATCTTATTTTTGTACTGCTGGACTCTGTTATTGACTTAATCTTCTTAAGTGCTCCTATTATTCCAGCGATTTCATCGTTGCATGTTGATTTTAATCTTTTGATCTCCATATTAGCTACTGCCTGCAACTAATTTGTTGCTCAGTGTTTTTCTTTGTTTTGACCTGTGAGGCATTTTCCTCATGGCACACAACTCTGCTGGCAGATTGCATATAATCTCTGCACTTTTTTTCTCCCATATTTTGCATAGTTACAACAAATGCAGATTTACAACTTGAAATGGAATATGCATCTTTTAGAAAGGCTGAGGGAAATATCACTTCAGGTTTAGCTCAAGAGCCTAAACGTGCTTGAATAAAGGAAATACGGCTGAATACAGCTCACCGGAGAGAGGCGTCACGCAGGCTTTTTAGTCCAGCAAGTTCAGAATGGGTGGCAACTGCAATAATTATAACTTACATTGTATGCAGTCGGGGATCAAAGAGTTTCTGAAAGCATTGCTAGACCTCAGATGAAGAAGGCTGGTGTGTGTGAATGGCTTAAGGAACTCTCCTAGCTGGACTCGGCTTGATGCAGCGGTGGCTCTGTTGAATCATGACACCACGGAGCAGGTTTTTGAACAAGCGTTGGCGACAGTGGCGGTAGCGCAGAGCCGTGAACCTCACGAAGCGCGGAGGTTGAAATACGGCTCAGCTGCGTTTTGGTTGGCCGTGAGATGAGTGCTTTCTCCATGGGTAGTTGACGGTTTAACCTGTGNGTGGCGGTAGCGCAGAGCCGTGAACCTCACGAAGCGCGGAGGTTGAAATACGGCTCAGCTGCGTTTTGGTTGGCCGTGAGATGAGTGCTTTCTCCATTGGTAGTTGACGGTTTAACCTGTGCTGATTTATCGTGCGCTTTGTTTGCTTTAGCTTTTTCTTTGAAAGCTTGGAGAAGTGATTTTTGCCTTAGGTTTGCTGTGAGTTTTTTGAAAAGAACACAGCCTGAACATTGACAAAATCATCTTTGCTTTGCTGCGTGCCTGTTTATGCTTCTGAACACAAATTGTCTTCTAATATTTTTGACGTTTTGGTCACTAGAGAGGCAGAAAAGCAATTTCTAAGATGCCTATGGGCCAGGAGACATGCATTACAGCAGAGGGGAAAGAATCTGTTAGTTGCTGAAATATAAAACAAATTGGATGAACAGCTGCTGACACTTGTCAGTCAAATAGTTGATAGCATTTTCAGTCTCCATGCCACATGCTTTAAGTAAGTCTGTCAAAAAAAGGATATTTTCGCTGGACTTCCCTGTAAATACGAGAGAAGTTTTGGCCTGATCTATCCTTTAAAATTTTGCTGGCAGAAGAATGAAATTTTCCTCTTTCCCCAAAACTGATTGACATAACTGTACTGGCAGATTCTTCATCTAGGTGCAGTTGTACTGGCAGAAAGTCCTTTGACTGTTGGAGCTCGTTCCATCGCAGCAATGGGTTGAAGCGAAACCAGAAGCAGACCTTTGCGTTCCTTGGCTGGGTTTGCCGGAGTGCTCCCATCCATCAGCAAGCTCTTTCAGATGCTGCCCGAGGTGCAGCCTCGCTCTGCGGGAGCCTGAGTCGTGTCCAAAGCGTAATCTGCGGCCAGTAGAGCTTTAAACCCGGATTTATGTTTTTCAGACAAAACCAGACCATTTTGGATTTAACATTGCTGCAGGATTAACCCAAGCCGGCACTTCTCGCTTCTGGTACCAGGGTGCAGCACCCAAACAGGACAGGGTCAGGCTGCCAGCACCCACATAACTGTTTGCATACATAAATTCTTCTCCTCGCTCACACTAGAGTACGTAACTTGAAGCTTATCGTTTGGGTTCAAACTCCTTAAAAGAAGTTAGCTGGCTAATACTTCCTTGTTTTGAATGTGTGGTCAAGCCTGACGTATCCTCAGAGTCTCTGAGGTGCTTTATTGGGGTTTGAGGACATGCGAAAAGCTGTCCTGCGCTATAGGGTCATTGCTAATGACAGAGGAACTCAGACAAGGGCGTCCGTCACTGCTGTCTCGGGGAGGCCCCTATGTGCGTTAGTGGTGCACAGCCAAGGACCATCTCCTGAACGCTGCGCCCACACCCTTTCATTCAAAAAAACTGAGCAGGGCTCACTATTTTGAAAGGTGGCAGGTGGAAGTGGGCTGTGTTTTTACCCAATAAATATTTCATGTTAAAAAAAAAAAAAAAGAAAAAAAGAGAGTGCCAGTTCCAGAGCAGAATCAAGCTGTTTCTCCAACTCTGCTCTGCCTGACTGGGAGCAGAGCCACAAATTTGGGTCTCCCTCAGGGCTCTTTGCTATCGGCTTGGTGACCACCCCGGACAAGGCTTTCCCAACGCCTCCTCTTGGAGCTGTTGCCCTTCGTGTAAATATTTGGGATAGCTGAGGGAGAGGATGAAGAAGGCACGAGCACACGTATGCATCAGTACGTCTGTGGGTCCTAAGTGGATCTCAACCACGCAGAAAGAAGGGACCAGGTGGTGCCTGCAGTTTGTTCATTGCTTTATGTCTTGAGAGACGCATTTTGTCAGGCAAGTCCTACGAGGGCTTCAGGGTGTGACTGAAGGCTCCAAGCATAACAATGTCAGGATACAGATGGTTTTTGTATGCAGCCCAGTGACGGACCTGCAGAGGCACCTAAACTGGTTTTAGTGGACTCAGTATGACTTAAACACTCTACTGCTGCCTCAGTTCCTCTGGTGGTTTAGGACCCAGTATTTGCACAGGTGGAGGGTCAGTAAGAAGGGGGGAAGAGCTCCCCGTGTCAGTGGCCACAAGGCCGTCTGCCTGCCCAAGTCCTCTGAGGTGGCTTTTCTTCTCAATGCTTCCCTCTACCAGCATCATGGAGCAAGATAAAAGCCAAGAAGTGGTCAGGATTCAAAACTTGTCTGTCCTAGTGCATCAAACAGCTTATCAACACCTAAGCGGTGCTAAATGTGCGTGCCTACCACCCACTCCTAAAGTAAAGACCCTGCTAATGTCCCTGTTGCAAGGCGGGTGGTGTACGCAGGTCACTGCGGGTAGGTGGGTGTTGAACGCGTACGGTACGGCTGTCCAGATGGGGCTGCGGAGCCCCTCCAGAGCCAGGTGCTAAACTCTGCCACGGAGGGCAGGGACCTTACAAATCCAGCATTGCCGGTGAATGTGCTCCAGGCTCCATAACTATCCCAGCCCCATTTGGGACTCAACAGCCCCTCCACAGGCTGTTTCCAGATGTCCCCTCCTCCTCCCCGGGTACGTCCAGGGAGTGTCTCAGGGCTCTTGGGCTCTGGAAGATGGTTTAGTTTCACAGTTCATCACGTCAGGCAGGTTCGGCCAGGCAGGATGTTTTTCCGACATTTGCCCATCTTTTTTATTTGTGGGTAGTGAACATTTGTCCTCATTCCCCAGGGTGGCAACAGGTTGCTGTGCTTGGGGGTGAAGGACATTGGGTCTTCTGCTTCTCTCTCTCCAGTGACTGAGAACCGGGCTAGCAGGAGTAATTTTCAGTTTGAATTGGCTGCTGGGAGGGAGTGACTGCAAAACCGCTCAGAAAAATCCTGACCTAAGATGCTTTCCGTCAAACCAGCCTGCTTTTTAATTTCAGTGAGCGGTTTGCCTCGTGTCCTGAGTTTGTAAGTGCGTGCCCCGCAGGCTGCTGCAATTTGCTGTGCTGGGAGAGGTTAAAATACAAACCCAGGCCTTTTGGTGGAAGGTAAGTGTCAGGCAAGGCTGATTCCTGTGTAACAACAGGGGCTGTACCAGGGCAGGCCACGAATTAACCATCCAGAGACAGATCATGGGGTGGAGAGCGCAGGTAACGGTGGAAATAACTGCGGAGGTGACAGCAGAAATGGCCTTGTACCTGGGGAGCAGACAGTCTGGTCCCACCCTGACCTCAGGGAGCAAATCGGGAAACCGTCTTCCCAGTTAATAAACCGTAAAAACACCCATGAGAAAAGAAAATGCCTTTATTCTGAGAGGTGGGGGCTCTTACATCTCAGCTCGTAATTTTTTTTTTTTCCTAAGGCAGACATAAAAAGACTCCATAATTTATTCTTAGGACATCTGAATAGTTATTTATTGAGAAGCCACAGTTCTCACACTTTTACAACTGTCGGCTTGTATAAGGCAAAAAAAGCAAGATGGATCACTATTTTACACAGAAAGTAAAAGCTCTGGAGGGGGGACTAATGGACATGCAGTTACTGGTCAAAATGCAATGTACATGACATATATAAAACCCATTGTGAAACAGAGGAATTGTAAATTATGGTTACAATCTACTGAAATAAATATTCAATATCTTATTATAAACACATTTGTATAGTCTAAGATTGTAAATAAAGTTGTCTTTGTACATACACAGTTATTTGAAATTTAAACAAAAATGTAACATTTAGAGGAGCAAACGTCAACATAAAACAACTGCTTTGGACTTGTAATGTGGCATGATATATCCATAATGATGGGATTAATCTGGTGTGGCAATTAGAATGACTCATCCTTTGGGATGTAGCCTCTATGGAGTTAACTGCATATTGAAGGGAAGAGCGTGGTACGTGAAGAAGGATGCAGAGTGATTCAAACGGCTGTCTGGGTTTGTTTGTTTTCTGATTTTTAAACGAACAGAGAGAACAAAAAAAATCATTTGTAATTGCCTCGTTCTTCTTTTAAAAACAAAGCTGATTTTTTTTTTATTAATTTTAAGCAGTTGGCATCCACAGAAGAGAAACAAAGAAATGAAAGGACTCGATTCACTCATCTTCACGACAATTTACCATCAATGTATATACAGTACATTAATGAAGCATTGTTTAAACTTTAATTATAACAGGGACACACCTAGCATGTTTTCTATGTAGTTTTTCCATTAACGGTATTAAACAATGGTGTTCCATATTGCTTATGAACATATAGATATGAAATTAGGAAACCGATGAATCAAAGAGAGGTGCTAATCTTATTACCACACAGCTAACATGGCATTTGTATTGGTAAACTTCTCATGGGCGTTTAGAGCTGACATAAAAATTCCTAATGTGGCTAACTGAGTTACAGACGAGGTACATGCACGGATACCAGGCGACCCCCAGCCGGTCCTCCGGGCCAGCTTCCCTAGTCGTCCTCCTCGTCTTCCTCATCACTGTCCTTCATGGTGATCCCCTGGAGCCCTCCGCCTTCGCTGACCGACGCCGTGGCCTCCTCTACCGTCAGCCGGTTCCGGATGGTCTCGTAGGTTTTGCTGTTTAAGGTGGAGTCCAGCACACCTTGCAATCGGAAATCCCGGTACGTTTTCTAAAGCGGGGAGAGGCACGGAGGAAGGAGAAGACAGCATCGAGGTCAGGGCCGACACCGGCTCCCCTGCTTCGCTGCAGGAGTCAGCCCGTGCCCCCATGCCCGGGATTCAGGGCCACTAATGGAAGAGGCTGGGACACCCGTGAAATCCCCGGCCCCGGGGACGTTTTGCATTGTCCCGGGCAGCGTAGAGGCCACAGAGGGCCGGGGGCGTCTCTGCCGGCCATGGCAGAGGTCCCTTTAGGGTGCCTCCAGCAACAAATTACAGCTCTGCGACTGCATCCCTGCCTTTGCGGGGCCCGCGGGGCGGCCGGGCTCTGCGGCTGCGTGCAGGCTTCAAAGCAGGGATGTACTGGGGGCTGCTTAAGGGAGCTTTGCGTATGGTAGGCTGGGGGTCTAAAAAAAAAAAAGACATCGAAGCCACAGATAGGGGCTCTGCCCCAACTAACTTTCCTTGCTTCTGGATGCATTCATCTGCCCGTAACGTGAGTTACTTTTCTTCACGCAGCAGAAGCTTATCGCTCGTAACCGCAGACGTGATTACACGTTCCCAGAACGCTCTGCATTAAATAATCCTACCTACAGTATTGGGATTAAATAAGCTAAGTCCAGGATACTGGGGAAAATTGTTGATGTATAAACATAAGCACACGGCGTGTGCTCCTTAAATCTTTCTTTCTTCACCTCATTCTGAAACTGGGGTTGTATTTCCATGGTTAGCTATATTTCCCTTGTTATTATGATTAATATCTCTCATTTGAATTTATGTTTAAAAACTTCTCGAGACCATGAGATAAAACTCTGGCCCCGTAGTTCACTTAATTCTGCTCTGTGCTCTGCGTGGAAACATGTACTGTTCTGCTGTTTCAGAAAGTCCTTGGATTTGTTGTAGCTGCTTCTGAATGTAATACTGGTATAAATAAAACACAAGGAAAAAAGCCTTCCTCAGCTAGCTGACAAGTAGAAATAATTTGTCTGTGCCTGTTGTTTTCACTTATGAAAAGCACATTTAATACATTTCAATTTTAATTTATTCATGCCTTCAATGTGTTCACTGCACACAAGACCATAAACATTATAAAATACTAGACCAAAAAACATTAGATAGAACCTAAAATGATCAAAAATATATTTACCCCCTTCTGTGATCTTATTATTTCATGTAAACCACTGCGATTTCACACTGAAATAATTATCATTAGTCCAAGGCACGCACACACACACACACATATACACATACACGTGCACTCAAGGAAAAAGATGTTACTTTCAGGGTATGTTATCTCACCTTCGTGATCTCTTAGAGTTGATTATGTACACCCATTGTAAAAGAAACAACTTCAATTAACTATGAGAACAATCCTCATTTGCATTCTGATGATAATCACAAGCCATAGCTGGGCTTAAGTGTTTCTAGTAAAACAGCGTTAAAAACTTTTGGTTTGATTTAACCCATTTTAACACTGGCGTTCACAGGTGCGATCAATGTGTTTGTCCACAAAAAGGCGAGCTCTGGCGTGCTTGTTGTACAGGTAGAGCCACACAGCAATAGCGTTTCGCTTTTTTCGTGCCAGCAGGTACTTTGTTCTTATTCGCACAACTGTATTTTGCAGCTATATGCATTTCAAGTTCCTGTTTGTCCTTCTCTGCGTGCCATACACACAAGTGTCTTAATTTTTAAGAATCTTAATGAATGGCTTAATTTATGACAGTTTGCTTGAGAGAACGTGCCACACGCATGCAGGCATACACGCACGCTCCTTCCGACAGCAAGACGGTATCGAAAACACATCGGGTGATTACCTTTACTATCCTAATGAGAGTTTTCAGTTGGTAAATGTGAAGCTGCAGGTCCATGCGGTCTGTCAGCCAGGTGCAGACAACATTCATCGAGCTGGTGTACCATTGCTGCAAGAGAGACAGGACTTCTCCAGCAACCACCTTCGGGCTGCGTGCTGCGCCCTGAATAACGCAGGCTGCCCCCAGCACACAGTGAGCACCAACCTTTCCCACTAGCCGGCCTGTTCATGGGATGTGACGGACTTCTTAGAGGGGGAGATAGGCACCCTCTTTTACACAGATTTTCCATGCATGAGCTTTTAAATTTTAATAATAACAGCAACGAACTTATTTGGCGGGGTGACGGCCACCAGCGACACCACAAGGTTTCTGTAATCGGATTTTGCCATTGATGGGCCTTGCCAGCGGCGGTGTGCTCGATCCATTTTTTAATCTGTTCCGCCCCCCCCGCCACCGGTGAGAGCACAGTCCTGCCTTTAAGTGTGTCAGACCCATGCTCGAGCTACTTACCGTCTTGAAATTCAACCATAACCAGCCACGGGGCGAGTCTGGTTCCCTGATGGCGAGCGGTGGGGAGGCTCATGCGGGGCAAGGTTTGGCTGCGGGTGAGGATGCTGGTGTAAGCACCCACAGGTGCTTACCTGTGCCGTGTGGGAAATGCTTTGGTTTCACCCTCACATTTACGAAAGATGGAAAAGCAGCAAAGAAATGAGCTCGTTTAAAGCTGCTGAAGTCACAGGGCCCCTCCGGGGCTGAAATTTTGCTGACCGTCTGTGAAAAAGGCTTGCAGCTGTGTGGCGGCAGCCTGCCGGCCCTGCAGCGCAGGAAGCCTCCGGTGGGCTGTGGATCAGAGCCCCGCTCACGCAGGGCTGGCATTGAGCGTCTGACGCCGCACAGACCAGCAGCGAGCCCTCGAGGGAAGGGAAAGCAGGGGCTGTGGTGGTGGTGGGGTGCATCACCGAACCTCCCCACGGCGCTCAGCGCAAGGGTTGGTTACAAAGTGGTCTGAGACAGAAACCCATCACGCCGCTGGATGCACAGTCGTGCCCTTCTCTCGCAATCTTATACACACACGCAGAGATCAAAACCTATACTGCAAACCAGCTGCGCTTTATCTAGAACCAGTTAAAGATAAAAAACCCCCACCAGACCATTTATAAAACTCCCGATCGAGCGCCATCCAGGTTCGTCTGAACGGCAGCTCCCTCCCAACTGGCCTAAAACCTTCCATCAGTCTCAAGCAGGTACTGTTGCCCCATTTCACTGCACCTTGGGTGGGGGTCTCCGACGCAGAAATGTGCCCCCTTCCCTCTAGCCGCTGAAGCTGCCAGCACTGCTGGTGGACGGACACAATGGAATACTCTGCAACTGCAAAACTTAGGCCCGGTGACTTGTTACCGTCCCCCCTTTAACACTGGCCAGCGCCTGCCTGCGAGCAGAGTGCGGATGGCACTGCTGCACGTGCCGCTCCGACACCATTAAGTTGTCACTGGGTAGGTCTTAGCTGGCCGCGGCGGGACCTGCAGCGTTGCTGTCCTGGAGCACCAACAGGCTGGCACAAGGAGCACCAAAGCAAACGCACAAGTCCAAGCTAAACCTGCCCAGCATGACAAAAACGTGGGCTCAACACACATTATTGAACTGCAAGGTAACGCAGACGGGAGTTGCTACCTTCCGCCAGGAGCAGACAGCACAGGCTGGTCATGCTGCATGCAGAAGGGTTTTTCCACCCCCCTCCACTTCAATGAAGATGTTCCTGTACTTCTATTTGTACGCCACCTCTTAACAAAATGGAGGACGCAAAGGGACAGAAGAGTCACCAGAGAAAAGGCACGTAGCGATCTCTTGCTGGATGCGTACACCTTGTGCAACTTGTGGGCAGAGATTCCCGCTGGCCTTTCATCTGCAGGATGGAGACCTGGCAAGAGCTAAGAGCTCGAGTGAAACTCATCGAGACAGGCAAGCGGGAGCACTCTCCATAACAGAAATCAAGCTCGGATATTGTTAGCTGTCACTTCAGGTCCTGACATCAGATTGGGGTTGAACTGTGAGTGAAGCAGCCTGGTTAGCTGGTGTAGGCCTGACCAGCGTAGTAGACCTGAAGGTCTGGTGGGTCTTCATACCTTCGAATCTCTCAGGCTAGTCGGAGAGCTCACAGCATCTCTGGATATCCCCGGAGAGCCCTGGGTGCCTGTGGGTGCTGGGACAATGACTCAGGACAGGCAGCAGCCAGCTGATGGGGTGGCACAAAGCGACTGCTGTCACCGGGCGATCTGCCTGGGTTCCCCTGTAATGCTGGGGGCCCACATGGACAAAGCAGACATCGTTAACGTTTACAGTGTTACTTTTCCGCAATCAGCATGCTTAAATGAGTTATGCTCTCGGATGACATTAGCTGTGACCCAGGGCTGCGCTGGCACACGGACGCCCAGCTCACCCAAACGCCTCCTTGCACCACCTCTTTAAATCAAAACCCACAGAGGATCGAAGCGACCATACATTACATATGCACACCCTCTGCCTTCCACTGCTGCCTCTCGACTTCCACGAAATGATCTGCTGGGTGTTTATGATGTCACCTCTAAACGAGATGAGAAGTCCCCGACGGGGGCAGGTCCTGCCATTTCTGTTTGTCCCATGCCACGCACACCTACACGTCCGTACGGGTCTGGAACAGAAATGATAACCTCTTCCCAGAAGTTACCGGCAAGGCGACTTTGCTGCTGCGAGACCTTCGATCAGCCAAATTAAACATTTTGCTGTGTTTCTGGTAGGCGCTCCAACACGCTGGATGCTGGGGAGACGCAAACTCCTCCAAGCCAGATCCACATCGCACCCCTCTCCTCCTGAGCACCGGCCGACAGGGGCTCAGCCAGGCGTATTGCTCGGTTGCATGAAAGGAGCTCTCTTTCTCAAAGCTAAGTTACTCCAAAGACTTTCTGCTTTATGAGAAAAAGACAAAGTCTAATTCATTGATCTTGATACACAAAACCGTCACGTCACTTCATAGAGCACACACCAACTGCTGAATTTAAGCCCTGCATATTCATAAAAATAAGTTAGCCCATAAATTAAATGTTCCCTTTAGCTATCACTAGTGTTGATGTGCTATAAGACGCACAAGCCCTCTGATTCATGACTAACCTACCAAAGAAGATAACATTTGCATATGATTATATTATTAAAAAAACAACAACAGAGCCAAATGCTCTGAAACAGAAACATGATCGTTTCAGACAAAAGAGCGCAGCGTGGTCCTGTCGGGACACCAGCCGCCTCGCGCCCCCCGTGCGGTTCTGCCGCTCCCTGAAGGGCAGCAGGGCACATGCCAGGGACACGGCGTTCCCTGGGGGCTCCAGCCCTGCGGTTTGTCGCCATACACAAGACGCAGGCAGCACAGTCCAAACGCTCCACTTTGGGGCCTCACCATGGGGCTGCAACACACTTCGGGCACAATTCTGGAGCGCCAGTGCCAGCTAAGCTGTGGCGTGGGCACACCGACGTAACTAGTATAAATGTATTTTCTCAAAACTCCTCACACCTGGTTGTAAAGAATGAGTAGACCTCACTGATGCTCCCAGGTCCACGGACCTCAACTCCACACGTCTCGCTGCCGCACACACGCATTACTGATGCCAGCTGGCATCCCTGTCCACGACTCAACCTGCACTTAGTCTGGGGGCTCAGGGTGAGGAATGGCTGTGGAGGGTGTATCCCAGGGGATGCATGGTGGGTGCCACGCATCCACCTGGATATCAGCACAGAAGGGATGAGGGCACCCGCAGAGGCATGCCGCGGCCCCCGCTGCCTGCTGTGCGGAGTGACCGGGCTAGCCGCAAACGGACGCTCTTTAGCTGCAGTAAGAGCCCAGTAACAGCAAGTAGAAATCGTATTTGCATGGCCAGGAATTTAATCCCTGTTTCAGGTTAGTTTTCCTGTTCCCCTTCTGTCTTTCATACCCTCAATGCTGGGTGCTAGCCTGGGTAGATGAGGTGGACCGTGGGCTGGCTGGGATGCTCCCAGACAGGCATTAGAGGAGCCGAAGCATGCCAAGGGCTGGGCTTCCACCGCTGCCCATCCAATACCCCAACCAGCTCGGGCAAGAAGCTTCCTCGTTCCCAACCCCACCCCCTGCCTTTTTTTTTTTTTGAATGCAAAAGCATGATCAATAAGTCGCTGAAATATCAAGTTTGTCTCTGAATACATAAATTGCAAAAATTGATATGAATAAATCTGCAAGTAACACACTGAGTGTGGCACATTTTATGAAAAAAAAAAAAAAAAAAAGCCCCTGTGCTGGGTTCCTGCGCTTTCCGGGAGGTGGTGTCATTACACGTACCCAGGCACATCTGCAAACCCCCGTCTTCTTTGGTGTGAGCTGAATGGAAGCATGACCTCCTGTTCCTTGCCATGAACCTTGAGTTCACACTCATATTTTACATGTTACAGGAAGCCACAGCTCACCCCAGGGGTGCTGCAAACAGAATCTCGTAAGCCAGATGCAACACTGCTTCTTAAGGCACCTGAAGGAGCTGTATTCTTCATTCAAAAGCTTACATACTAGTAGCTTAAGGTCACTTCAGCTTTTGTAAAGAGTGGGACAAAACCAGGAATGCTTATAGGGCTGAGTTGTCAGCAGGGTAGCAGAGGGATTACAAGGAACCTGTGACTCTGCCTCTTTCTGCCTTTACGGGTAGTTTTTTTGTGTGTGAACAAGTGCCATACAACAGATTGAGGCTGGTATAAAGGCCTGGGACTGTGCAAGAGCACCCCGCTGAGCCTCAGCTGTGCTTGCAATTAGCAATAGGCATGAAATGATTATTGTTGTGGTGGCTGATGGCAATCTGAAGTGACAAGTTTTATGGGGGAAGTTGTAGTAGGGATGTTCAGCAAGTTTCTGCAAACCATTAATCGGAGGCTGCAGCACAGTTTAGTCAAAGCTATTTTATGTCATTCCAAAGGTCTCACAAGGATGCTGAAAGAATATTTTTCTGCTCTCAGCGCCTTGGAATGGAGTTTTTCTAGGTCAGGGATTCTTTACTGCCCTATTTAGTGTCAAAAATACCCATTTGCCTCAAATTAGCAGAAAGCTTGTAGTTAAGGGCTAGAGATTAGGCATACAAAATTACTCAGCAGGTGACTGCTGGGTGGATTTGGGGGTTGAGAAGTCTTTAAAACTGACTACAAGACATTATATACTTCTGACAAAAGAACATAGTAATCCTACCTGCTTGCTTTAACCACTGTTGTTTGTCTCTTATTATGTGCTTTAATGCTCATAAGAGCAAAACTACTGGTGATACTACTCAATTACCATAGTAACTCTCCCCTATGACCTCTCATTTCAGTACTCCCTTTCCAACCAGAACCAATCCAAGCAGGGCAAATCTATTTAAAACTGTGACACACATTGCACAAGGAGGCTCCGAACGCCGGCTGGCTCCCTCTCTTTGTCCGGGACACAGACTTGTTTTGAAATGCTGAAAGGCAGCTTTGAAATGAAGCCTTGAATTCAAGGTGTTTCAAAGGTGAGGGACTGGGTGCTGGGCAGCTGCCTCCGCAGCACCCCCGAGCCGGCCGGCACGGAGCGAGGGGACCACAGAGGTGGGAATGGGGAGAGAAACGTGCTGACCGCGAGCCTTATTTCCCAAAGGAAAATTGAACCTGCTGTCAGGCAACAGCCTTCTCTCAAAGTGACTCGATCAGCCAGGAAAGAAAAAAAAAAAAAGAATTAAAAAATTACCGACTCTTTGTATGTGGTGTTTGCGTCCCCGTCCAATGGGCCAGAAGCTCAGCTGGCGGAAAGCACTGTGGGGCCGTGCTGATTTACAACTGCTGACGGTACGTGACAGCCGACAGAGCCGCGTCCATCTCCATCCCGGGCGGCTCTGAGATCAAATTGGGTATTCGGTGTTGTCACACGCATTCACGGCAGCCACCACCCCTTGGCGGGTGTCGTCTCCGCAGGCAAGGCAGGGATGCAGCCACAGCAGCTCAGGACCATGCTTTCCGGGGACCAGCTCTGCGCACACAGCTGCCAGCGCTGCGTGAAGACTTCCTCGGGGTATGGGAGCAGGAGCTCTTCTGGTGAAGTCTGCCTGCCCAAGGGACCGTGCTCCTGCAACCCACAGCCCAGGCTGCTCGGCAGCAGTCATGGAAGGACCACCCTTGTCCCTCTGGTCTTCTGTGGCCACCAAGGTGTTCCTCTCCACCTTCCCTCCATGTTTCTTGTGCTGTTGATCCCAGGCGGTCATTGCAATTACAAAAACTTGGTAAAGACAGTAGGCACGAAGCAGAGAGCCTCATGGCCAATGCAGTTTCCTACTCTTTTCTTTTTAAAAAAAAAAAAAAAAAGAGACGTTCCCAGCAAGCCTGAATGTACACGGCAGCGTAGTGATCCCAGTTTGAGAGCCTCCTCCAAAGGCTGGAATGTTGAATGTGGATGAGTGGCGGTGGGACGAAGCGTGCCTCCTGCCCTGCTCCCAGCCTGCGGTAGCGAGGTCTCGGCCAGGCCGCCAGGGCTGAGCCCCGGCTATTTCTCAGGCTGTGTTTTGGAAATTCGGACTTTGCTTGCTGCAGAAGGTGACGTGCCGTCCCCCAGGCTGACCCACAGCTGGGAGGACGGGGAATGAGCGGGGCAGGGCCTTGGTGACACAAGTCTGTCTGAAACTCCTGAGCTAAGATACGTGGTGGTGGCCCTAGAGGAGGCCATGGCACAGCCAAGGCAGGCGAAGAGCCACGGTCCTTCAGGTGCACACGTAGCTGTGGTCCCCAGTGTCGATGAGGAGATGCGGACGGACCTTCTGCCACACGATGAAGAAGGAACAGGCACATCTTCCCCCTGCAAGCGTACATTTTCTGGATGGCAGGTGGAGACTTGCCGTGCAGCCATCCCATCCCACGCGTTCATCAACTTTTCTTCGTACCACCCAACAAAACCCACGCTCTGTGCCGGGTATCGCTCCGCGGTGCCCTGTTTGTGGGCTCCCCCTCCGCTGCTGCTCGCCGGGGGACCAGAAGAGCCATCCAAAGGCAGCTCAGCATTTTGAGCTACAAAACCTCCTCCAGCACAGAGGGACAGACCTGCAGCGGGGACAGGGGCTCGGCCCCACGGGCAAAGAGCATCTGGCTCGGTCGCATCCCAGCCGCGGCCACGGGTGGCATCAATAATAACCCAGTGACTCTTTCGATTTACACCTGCCAAGGATTTGGCCCGTTCCTCCAAGCCTGGCAGGGGCCAAAGCTCAGGGGACCGAACACTGCATCTCTGTGAGTGCCTGGGTTTTCCAGAAGCAGAGAAATTGGTGTGACATTGCCCATGCTACACAAACGAAGTTTAGCGGCTGTGGATCTAAGAGCGCACAGCTAACCAGAAAATAAGCAATGAGTTAATATCACAGGCATTGATCAGCTAGTCTTACAATTAATGCTTCCAATAAAAAAAAAAAAGCTCCCCCTTTTTATTCAACAGAATAAGAAATTAAACACTTGTGGGCTCATTCTAAAGAATGAATGAAATTGAATAAGCTACCTAGCACTTGAGATTCCCAGCGAGTGCTTGAATAGAGCAAACCTCCTGAGTTGAATGGATTGCCTTTTGGGACCAATTTGTCTCTTTTCACTCTTTATTCCTCCTTTTTTGCTGACAGATGTACAAAGGCGGAACTGCGCTGTGCAGCTTAGCTACATGCACCCACAGCAGCTGTCACTTTTGTCGAGCAAGTTAATCAAGCAAATGCCACCATATCCCACTTTCTATAAGGAACAACATGTTATAGACAGTAGTCTTGGGAGACGGGGAGGGAGGGAGAGAGACTTTATTTTAACTTTGAGTAGCTGGTATTTTTTTTTTTCCCCCTCTGTGTGTAAAAAAAAAAAAAAAGGAAGGGGGGGGAGAAAGCAGCCAAACCCAGCAGCACAAGCTGACACTTTTGTTTTCCCATAGAACAAATATTTAATATGATTTTAACTCTAATTTGTACTAACGGGAGAGCTGTCCGGTTTTAATTAAATTTAAGGGACTTAAGGGACACGTTTAAAAAAGAAATGGAAGCTTTTTGTTTGCGTTAACGCTTGTTGATAATAATATATTGATTGTCAATTGCTAAGCCCAAAAGATTAGTGTAGTAAATACTATTATCTGAATGCCACAAGTGAAGTGCTAGCTTCCCGTCCCTGCTTTTCCTTTTGTGAGGCAGTTTGAATCACTGGTTGTTACTTATACATTTTCTTTGATAAAACCAACTTGTGTGGCTGATTTTTTTTTTTTTTAAACCCTGCCTCATTAAGTGCATAATAGCATTTACGTGTGGGGCTTTCTGCTTTTTAGCCTTTCAAGCCTAAGCTTATATTCCTCTCTCACAACCATGTTTCAAAACTCGGGATGTTCACAAACAATTGGATACACACCAATATTGTATATATCAGATGCTCTCCTGCGATTGCCAAAGACTAGAAAATAACAGAACATTATCCGCAAAGAGTAAATAAATAGTTACCGTCCTGCTACGCTGCCGCACGCCAGATAATAACACCACCCGATCATTAGGCAGCTTTTCTATTGCACGTAATTCTTTAAGTGCGCATACTCTCGTTAGGTACGCGAAAGTCGGCATCAAAAGTAGGCCTTTCGGTGTAGCTCTACGGAGCACGCAGCAGCAACGTACCGCGAGGGCTACAGGCAGCCCTCGGTTTGCTATTAGAAAGGTAATTGCCCTCCGCCCCCAATTTGAACACTTTTGAAGGTACCTATCTTCTCTTTCAGAAAATAAATCTAAGTTTTGGTAACAGATTGCAGCGTGCTAATTTAACTTCTTTGCCGGGTCTTCAGCTTGCTATGCTCAGGAAGGGAGCGCACAAATGGGAAGCGTTTGGGATACGTGAACTCTTTGCCAAACCCTGGACTCTACGCTTGCACCTCGTCCGTACGAGCAAGTCCTCCAACAGCCATGCTTGGCAGGGCTCTGTCTACACGTGGGCAAGCGGTCTTCACAAGAGGCAACATGCCCCTCATTTTCTGAATTAAACCTCGATTAAACTCTACATTAAATTCTAGAGATCTAGTAAAGTGCTAACAATTTAATAAAAATCCCCTGAAACTCCAGGGTCTTTTTCTTTTTCTTAAATTTTATTACTTTTTTCTATCAAAGCATCGTGAATCTGTCTGGAGTCTCCCAGGTCACACTTGCACTGGGCTATTACTGAAATAAACGGCTGCACTGTTTTTTCCTGGGATTTTTTGTATCGCTATAACGCTGTCACTGCAAGTACACGCACTGTATTCTATTCTGCAACATCCACCCCAGTGCTGTGATTTCTGGATGCCTTTTACTCTGCTTTATATTCCTTAACTATGAAATTTCATTCACATCAACAATGTAGCTATACGAGGAAGTTACAAGGTCAAAGGGACTCGATGTTAAAATAATTTGTATTATTAAAGTCACGGTCCCAGCGTTGCCTAATAGGGTTAAGCTGCTAGCCAGAGCAACTCATCATCTGTCTAGGATGCAAATGGCATCACCGAATTACATTATCTTTCCTTTTTTCCCCCCTTCTCTTCCCCAGAATAAACCACAAAAAAACTTTGAATCGCGGAAGAGCTCTGCCTTCAAACAGGGAAGAGAATTCAGAATGAAAGCTGAAACGCAGACCTAGGCGCATTGAAGTGCCGCACGCTTTTTGCAGTACATATGGTACCTGAGATCACCCACTGTTTGGGGATCTCAGCAACAGGGTGTGCTCAGGCTGGCGCTTCACCCTTAATTGGATTGAAGTTGGACCCGCTGGGGCTCGGCAGGTCGGTGCCACGGGTGTTAATGGGAGGGAGGTGCGGGCTCCTTGTGGGTGTGTTTTCTGCGCGTGCTGGTGGCATTGCACAAACTCGCCGCTCGCCAAAGGGCCACAGCGCATCCTGCACGCTCCTCGCTGCAAATTTCTCTCCGCTCTTAATTTTGTTCCTTTTTGGGGAGGACAAGGAGGCTTGTCATCTTGCATGCCAGCGGCGCCAAGGACCCCAGCCAATACAGATGCCCAAGCAGATAATCTCTAACACTCTCCGCTACCAGAGCTGCATAAAATCAGTTAACACCTACACGTGTTTTGTGCAGCTGCAACTCCACACGCCGCGGTGGGTGAAGGTTTGTTTACTCCGCCCGTCGGTAGCTTTGCAGGCAATCCACACGCTCTTATCGCGCAAGCAAAGGTTTCCCACGGCAGGTACACAGCCAGACAGAGCCAGAAAGGGACCTGCAGGTGGTACTGCTCCTTCACGGGAGGAGGAACAGCTCTGCTGCTGGGAATAGGATGTCTAATGTTCACGTGTTCCCAAGCCGTACGCCAGGGTAGTCTACTCCGCTCGCCAGACGCCAAAATCTCTGCCTAGGCAAAAGCCACATACTCACATCCCTGGCAGAGGCGACAGACCACAGGCAGGACATAGCAGGGTCTTCTCCCTGAGCTTTCTCCCCTGCGAAGGATCTCGCTGACAGAGCTACTGCAATGCTAGCTCAATGGGAGGATGCAGTGGCTGATGCTCGCCCTGATCCAGGAAGGACGGTCACCGACGTCGGTCCTGGTGGCACCTCCGACCTCTCTCTTACTCACTATGTCCTCAAACCAGGGACACCCCGCGCCTAAGGAAAGGCAGGCACCTGCAGGCTTGCAGGCTCAGAGCCTCAGCGGGTGCCCCCTTTCCCCTTGGATATGGGACAGACCCAATCCTTGGGCGTCACACTATACATCTCCAGAAAACGCTGCCTTTCGGGCAACCTGTCCTGGCTACGCGCATCCCTGAGCTAGAAGACCCTGCCTACACAGGGTGAGCTGGTACACAGCATCCCATGTACCCGCACGCAGAGGACTGAGCTCTTAACAGAGCCCTGGGCACACCGTCAGGTTGGCTCTGGGTTCTGGGCCCTTTCCCTTTGCTGCAGACACAGCTCGGCAAAGTGCACAGCGCTTGTTGGGAATTGTCAAAAACCCCCAAAAAACCTGCTGCTTTACAGGATTTTGCAGACTGCAGTTTTCCTATATGAAAGAGCTTCTGCATAAAAAAAATAAAGGCGAACGCACACACACACAAACCCACTTCTGTATGGATGCTTGTTCTCAAATACTTTTTTTAACCTATAAAATATTCTCTACTTATTTCCATTTTTCAAAAGAGAAATGAAGTCGACATGTTAAAATCTGAGTTTCTAGAAGAAGCAGCCTAGTAAAACACAACATCCGCACAGCTCGCTGCTGATTTCTGTCCCGATTCCAGCGCCTTGCTAGTGCAAGGCAGTGACGGGATAACTGGATGCAAAGTTCTTCAGTAAGATGCAATACAGTAATGCATGCTATGGAATACTTTAATAATACTTGTTATTAAGTTGAATCAATAGCTGTCACAAAGTGCGACTCGACAGACTTTAACTGGCTCTTTTATAGCCTGCAAACTACAAAAAAAGCAGCTAGAGGTAGCCCAGGTATCTTGGTCCTGAGCGTGGGAGGGAGCAGCTCCCCGGTATCGTTCCTGGGGTTAGACCCTGGAGAAAACACACTCCCTGCCTGAGTCCTGCTGAGCATTTTTGAACGCTGCTATCATACATCCAGGGCGAGGTTTAAAGGAGCACCGGGAAAGGAAAGAGCCGCAGATCAAGAGAAACGAAGTGACCTGGGACGGCTAATCTCGCATGCACCGCTGGCTGGCGCGGGCAATGGCAGCGATTGTGTGGGGCTGGATTGCAGGGGGAGAAAAGGAAAAGAGGGATTGAAGGCGCTGCTGGAAATCAGACAATTCTTCATTGTCCGTGCAGGGGCTGTCGGCTCACCCCCGCGCGCACCATGAGTTTCTTTGGGCAAAGGCCCTTTGCGCAGCCCAGAGGGAGGGAGCAAAGCCGCCGGCAGCGGGGGGCTCGGCCCCGCTGCAGCCGTGCCCCGGCGGGCTGGGAGGTCAGCCCCGCACATCTGTGTGCATCGGGACGTCCCGGCCCTTCCCACGCTCCTCGCGCCTCCCGGTCTCAGCTGGCACCCGCGTGGGTTGGGGTTCACGGGGAACGTCAGCACCTTTGAGCTCTCCTTCCTGACGGCCTGCAACACCGGAGCTCCAATTAAACGAAGCTGGAAGGCAGCTTCAGCTCAGAACGTGCTATGCGACTCGCAAGCAGTTATAGACGTGCACAGGCAGCTCCCGGTCAGGGAGCAGAAAGGCTGCTTGGAAAAAGGCTCTCTGGATCGAGGACGCCTTGCGACCTGCAATACAGCACGACGGCACCTCTTCCCCAAAACCTACCTTGGCTACTCGTGTCTACCAGGAAATAAATGATCTTTCGCTCGGTGCGTGCCCTAAAACAAACCTCTCCGATGCTCAAAAGCACTGTGTGGATGACGTGAGCAAGCCTATGCTGACCTTAACGTAACGGAGCAATCAGTCTGCCTTCTCAGAATGATTAATGGAAAATCTCCTCTGGAAAAGAAATCAAATTAACTGTCTTCAACCAAATGTCTACTGGAACATGAAAAGCTGTTCTGATAAAGACATTTAGGAGGGAAAAAAACCCTTATGAGCATGTAAAATCCACTGACAGATCTAGGACTTATTTTATTAAGACTCTCCTTAAAATAAATCAAATGGAGCCTACTTAAACGAGCACTTCGGGAAAGAAACCTTGCTAAGGGGAACGCAGGAGAGGCGGGAGGCCGTGCGTGAGTGCATGCTCGCTGCCGCGTGAAGCTCATGTATAGGAGTAAAAAAGGACAAGGGTCGGCTCCAAGGAGCGATGTCCGTGCTAAGCTCCTCTCCCAACTCCCGCACAGCTCTGAGCGGGCGCGTAGGAAGCAAAAATAGGCTGTGGAAGGATGGTGCACGCTGTGCCCCCTCAGAAAGAGAATCTGTCCCTTCCTAGAAGATATACGGACAATTGCCATCACAATTTTATTTATTTTTTTTTCCCCCAGCAAAGGTCCCTGCAGTGGGACTGACTCGAAGTCCAAGCCCGAGTCCTGCTGAGCCAGCCAAGGGCTGCGGCAGCCTCTGCAGCGAAAGCTCCTCCAAAGATGCACGGGGAGAAAAAAAAGCAGGCTGCACTTCCTCGAGATCAATCTGCCTAATTGTCTTCATTTCACAACTCACTCGGGGAGGGAGGGGGAAAAAAAAAGAAGCAAAAAACAACGCAGAAGAAATAGCTCAGTGGAGGCCATATCAGGATGGGAGTGGGAGAGAGTTAGTGCCCTAATGAGCAGTCTAGCTGCGTGGGAGGGAAACAGGTTGTTGTCTGTCTAAGAGAAAGCGGCGAGCGCGGCTGCACACAGATATTAGATGGGAGCCCGGCGCGCAGTCTGATATCCGTTCTTCCCCTGATCCTGCAACCCGTCCTCCTCTGAGTAATTCTAACTCACAGTGAGTAGCTCCACTGACTCACGACCAGGCTTTTGGGTTCGAGGAGGGGAAGGAGAAGGGAGGGTGAGAAGGGCTCTCTTCTGGCATTTGGTTGTGCCGTGCAAGGCTTACACTCTAGCAAGAAATGCCACGATCCTGCAAGCAAGCCTCGAAGGAGCTGCCAAAACTCAAGTGAGTAACCCCGCTGAAGGCAAAAGCTTGGATTTTAAGAATAAGCTAGCGCCCAAGTGTCTGCAGAGGACTTGCTGAATTAACTAATCTAGCTTTCAGTCTGTGTTTTGTTATTTCTCCTGCATACTCAGGTGAGGTATCAGGCTCCAAACCAGTAGCTACTGAAACATATGCTGGGCTGCCTGTGGATCCTCCAGTAAACCGGAGAGAAGTGCTCAGTCAGGTTCCTGGAAATTTGTACAAGGATTTTACTGAAGTCTGAGACTCGCACCGTGCCCTGCACCCTTATCACTCAGTATCTCTGATATTCAGCAGTTAGTTACCACCCAGGGCGGCCGCCTTCAGAAATACCAGGGCAGTCCTGAGCCACGTCCTCAGGCCCAGCGCTCCTGCTGGGCTCTGGGCTGGGGAAAGGCAACCAAAAATCCACCAGCTGAGACATCAGCCTTGGGGTATCACCGGGGCTTCCTAAAAACCCAACCGAGCGGAGCCTGAGGGATGCGACCTGGCTCTAGAGCCCCATGGCTTCTCCTTGGCTGCTGAGAGAGGACCTGGAGTGACCGTCCCTCTGCACCGAGGACAGCACAGGACAGTGCAAAACCCCAGCCTCTCCTGTCGCCATCCCTGCTGAGCCTGCCTGGACCCCACCGATCCCACCCTGCCGTCAAGACAAAAAAAAACACCTCCGTCTTGCAGAGACAAACGGGCTCGCTTTCTCATTTCAGGAGAAAATACTCCGTCTGGTATCCCGGCTGTGACACAGACCTTCGAGGAAGCCGAACATACACAGTGACAGTGAAGTGGTAACACTGCCTTCTGCAAAAAGCACTGGGACTACTGCCGCCACAGCCGGCTGTATCACGGCGTGATTAAGTTCTTACCAGACTTTTTGGTAAAGGCAACCTTCCCGATCTGATAACTGCCAAGGACAAGCCAAATACGCAGGGTCAATCTAAGCACATTTAATCCCCAGAAGGCAGATTAAGTGTATAATTGACCCATATAATCCATGTATCATCTCCAGTGAAATGTTTTCTATGTCCGGTTTAGGCAGACATGAGGCCCATAAGAAAGCGATCAGAGACACAGTATTACTATTGCAGTGGATTTCATCAAAGTTAGAGATGGCTTTTTAATCACTGATCTCAGAGACTGCTAGATTAAGCAGATGAACTAGCACTAAGCACATCTGTTTTAATCCTTATCTTCTACTCAGGCTGGTGTCTTCAAGAAGTACAAGGAGGAAAAAAATAAATTAATTTTTTTTTTTAGGTCCTTGCAATCTTCGGAGCTTCTCTTGGTGTTTTGATCTCTCATATCAGAAGCGTGTTTTTGTTTTTTTCGGTAAGATATTGAATTAATCATCAGAGAGAAAAATGCCATCTGCGCTATTTAGGGACTGCATCAGGATGCTGGAATTCGCAGGATCTCGGGGAGCTCGCTCGGCGTTCGGTAGCCTTTTGTGTACGTGCTACTCGCCTGCGGCTGGGGAGGAAATATTCTCGCTATGTTTTACATTAGTGTTTACCCATTTATGAGGAGGAAAGGTTGGCATTCACACTATCTACTAGTCAATCATAGACTTTCTGGATCACATATGTTCTGACGGGTTGAAACCTATACTGTGAGTATCTAAGGGTGTGTGTAAAGATACACACATGTACACACACATATAAATAACTTCCACCAAAGGGCACAACCCTTAGAAGCAAAACTCCCACTGCCTTCAGACAAAGTTACAGATGTGTAAATTCTGGTCCTACAAAATTCTGAGTGTCTCGAGCCAAAGGGGACCTGAACTTTGCAGGACTGGTCTGAAGACTCGAGATCACTCCTGAAAGTATTTTCCCACGTTTACGGTACACCTGCCTGCCTCTGCCGCATCGTTCCTATAAACAGTCACACTCTGCGCGTCAACTCTGCCCCCTTTCCGGGGAAACGCTGATAAAATTTTACTTTCCATCAGGCACTACACAGAGCCTGCGATCCTTTTGCATTGCGTACAAAACATCACGGTGGTTTAAATCCCACAGCACCCAGCCGTGCACAGGAACGCAGGGAGTGGATGCCACGATGCTATTCTGAAACTCTTCTGTTACCACTGCTCTTTACCAACGGGCCTTATTACAGTGTTTTAGCTTTAAATGTTATCAAATTAGTGAGCCAGGCCAAGTAAATAAGTCATGTTACTCTGCAGTAAACAGCACTGCCAAAAAGCTAGTTAGGTTTTGATTACCAGCAGAACTCCACGATCAATCTGTTCGTTCAACGATCCCAAGAATACAGATTTTTAAAATTAAAATGACTCTGTTTCGGGGTGGGGAGGGTGGGGGGGAGAAATAAACAGCCTGACTAATTTGCAGAATTAAGAGGATTAACACACAGACCACACAGAAATATTACAATAATCTTCCACAAACACTAGTATCTCCCAAAGGCCATCGCCCTGTTGTGCAGGTGCGACCAAGGCACGCGATGCACGGGAAGAGAGACGGTTTCTGAGATAAGAAATCATGGCAAATACCAAAAAAGACATATCAACCCAGCTTCTGTTGGGAGACGGCCTAACACACTCTGCAGCCTTTGCTCCTGGAAGGAAACAAAGGGGAAACGAATGGAAACGCTGAGCAGGACTGCGGAGAAATGTGGGAATCAGGAATATCCTGGGAGCTGCAAACACCACTGAACATGCAATAGGCAACTTCGTGCTACTCACAGCAAAAAGAAGTCTTTTCCCGACTGCGCGGAAAGCGGATTTAGCCCTATATTGCGAGTGTCTCTGTGCGATCCCACTGAGACCAGAGGAACTGCCTGCAGGCAGATTTAATCCATTGCTGTACATATGACATATAATACCCTAAAACTGGACTAAACTTTTGGCTGGGGTAAGCCAGCATCGCTGCACTAAGCCAACGGAAGAGCCAACCTCTAAAGTGTTAATAATCTCATTGCCTGGAGAAATTCTGTAGCTAAGAGGATTGCTCCTCTGCTGTCTGGGGGAAGCAAGAACAAAACCAGGCCCAAGTCTAATTCAGCATCGTAAATACCATTTTTGATTATTCCTCTTCTCTTTCTTATTAAAAAGGTAGCTAGTACCCAAAATGTCCTTGGAAAACACGACAATTAGTGCAGAGACCAAAGGAGCTTGAAGACCCTGTGGCCGCGCTGCTTTGCTGCATTAGGTGAGGGGGGCAAAGGGCTGCAGGACCGTGGCTGAGAGCAAGCCCAGGACAACAATGTTAAGCATTTGCTCCTGTCCTTACCGAAATGTAGGTGAACACAGCATCGATTTAAACGGGGTCTGAGCCCAGGTGACCCCCACGGACTCATAAACCCTGCTGCTACTGACCTGCCAGCAGCACCTCAGCCATGCCGAGAGCTGACCTCACGGGCAATTTGCTTCTTCAGCTGCAAAGACGATACACAACCGCTCAAAACACAATTTCAATTTTTGGGTGGCTAGGGCTCAGCAAGTCCCCTTCCCTCCTTGCGAACCAAGGGCCCCGCAGCACGCCCCGCTTGCGGGTACACACTCACGTACACAAGACACGTGCGAAGACGCCAGCAGCGCTGGGTCCCAACGCCACGCCGCCAGCACGGGGAATGGGAACGGGAACGGGAACAGGCATGGCAACGGGAACGGCTCCCACACGCTGCGGCTCCTGCCTGCAGCCGGCGTGGGTCAAAACAGGCGGAGCAATGTAAAAACTCCACTCTCGATTATTTTATTCCACATGGACCAGGGAGACTTGAGGAAAGCAGGAGGGAACGAAAGGTTTTGCAGTTTTTGCTTTCCGCCAAGGCAGTTGTTCTTTTTTTTTCTTTCCCATGTCAACTGCTAATTTGTTTAAAATATGGTTCGGTAAAACTCGGTAGGAATGGATCAAACTGAAATCAGTATTTGTGCTAATTACAGCCTTTTGAAAATCGGAGATAATGGCCCAAAGGGTACAAACACACCAACTGTGAATCATAGGGAAGGGATGAGGGAAAAGGCAGTGTGGGCATTGAAAAGAACAGTCCAGATGAGCTCTGGAAATTTAACTGCTCACGGAATAAATTTCAACACAAACGAGCAATGCACTTGCAGGCCTGCTGCAGATGGAAGCGACAGTCTTTTGTTTTATGTTTTGTTTTTTCTCCCCATGCCTGCTTGATGGGTGATTTGCGTCTGGTGCTCTGCGCTGCAAACTCTCCCCGGAGCGAGCACGCGCGGCGCCCGGAGGAGACACTGCCGCGCTCCGTGCATGAATGAGGCATTCTCAGTGGATATGGGTCATGCTAGTAGATGTACACAGCAAGATTATTTGACTCTAATTCATGCCACTTGATATAATGTGATAAAACATTTGACATGAGAGATAAGTTCCATTTTAATCTGATAAAGTACGGGGGAGAGAAAGAGTGGGAATTGTAAAGGAGGCAGAGGCTTCTAAGGGACAGGTAATGCGCAGAGAGAGAGGTATCGAGTGAAGGAGGAGGTTGGCTGGGAAAAGAAGCGGCTTTCCCTGCACACTGAGGAAGCAAACGAGCGAGTAAAGAAAGCGAGGAAGGTTGTTACAGTTCCAGAGCCGGGAGACTGAGAAATGGCACTGCTGAGAGATGAGAGGAAGGAAAGTAGGAACAGAAGCTGCTTCAAACAGAAATCGGTATATGGACAAATACCCTAAAGGAGACTGAAACACTAATGCTACAGGCTGGCCGTCAACAGAAAACCTTTGCTATAGAACAGCTACGAGGACAGAAAGGCTATCACACAAGAGCAACAGAAACAGAGATACTGGTTAACATGCATCCAAATCCAAACCAACAGCCATCACAGGTCACTGTTCTCTTACAGTCCAATAAATTTACCTCATGCAACGGAAAAAATAGCTCTGAACATCTGGAGCAGTTCCTACCATGCCGTCTTCATCAAGGAGACCACGTCCCAGCTTTACCTTTGGTGTCAGACACCACAACATGGTCCTCCTGAAACACGAAAATCTATTCCTAATCAGCTCTGTTTTGGTTAGCTTTTAAAATGAAAATTTAGTAGACTTAATTCACTGTCAGTTTTGGAGTGCTTGTCAGTGAAACACACTGCAAAATGTGCGGAAGAGATGGCCCTTAGCAAGCGCATCTGCCAAAAACCTGCATCAAATTTTAACAGTGAGAACAATGACCAAGATGTTCTGTTACGGAGAGATTTTCCACAAGCTTAAACATAGTAAAGGGCTCTTGTAGAAGATGCTGTTTCCTTAAAATCCACGCACAGACAGACCAAGACACAGTAGACTGGAGATTTAAAGCAGGCAGAGAGCAGATACGAGCCTTAGTCAGAAAGAAAGGAAAGATTTATTTATTTTTTAAAGCTATAACCAATAAATTTTCTCAAAATGTGACTTATCCTCCTGTCTTATTTTGTCACATTTTGGGTCTCTCCTGCTTGGTGTCCAAGGAGGAGAAGGCATTTACTTACATCAAATAACCTTTCTATATACATCTCCTCATTGACCTTATCACGCAGGACATCCTGAGAGTGGCGGACAAATGTCACATAGGCATCAGCAACATCCATCCCCGGCTTCTGCATGGGGGAGAGAAGAAGAGAGAGAGAGAAACATGAATAGCGGCGCGGGGGGCGGCTCCTCTGTGTAGCCTCATCGCTGCTTTTCCTTCTCCGTCTCCTCCTGTCCTCCTGCAGTTCGCCCTTTCCTTACCTGACAGACACCGAGTCCCGCTGCTTTGCCCAGCCAAGTACCGTATGCAGCACAACATCAGGCAAAGACACTTGCTCTTTCTCTTCTTTTGCCTAGAGCGAAGCCGGTCAGAGGAACAAAGCTCTTCCTTGACATAGCGATGCTGGGAAGCTGCCATGCTACCTTTGGTGCTGCCCACCTAACGAGCGAGCCAGCAGGCTGGGCTGGGGATTCGCTGTTTTCTTGGGTCATCTTCTCTGCGCAAGCCCTCTGGTTTCTGAAGGCAGAAAGCTAACGGCCTGGCCTGGGCTCTTGGTTCTTCTGCGGTGTGAGGATGTGTGCAGTAAGCAGCTGGCGTTGCAGGAGGCATGCCAAAAGCACCTCTGGTTTTTTTCTGTTTAGACCCCTGACTTTAGCTCACATTTAGTGCTGCTCTTAAGAATAAATTTGGTAAATGGTAAGTCAGGGAACGTACGTCTCCATGNGGCAGAAAGCTAACAGCCTGGCCTGGGCTCTTGGTTCTTCTGCGGTGTGAGGATGTGTGCAGTAAGCAGCTGGCGTTGCAGGAGGCATGCCAAAAGCACCTCTGGTTTTTTTCTGTTTAGACCCCTGACTTTAGCTCACATTTAGTGCTGCTCTTAAGAATAAATTTGGTAAATGGTAAGTCAGGGAACGTACGTCTCCATGAATGTTTAAGCCGCTGCTAAACTGCGGGAAGCCTCCCCGTGCTGCCACATCTCTTTGTCTCTCTGTAGAATTGAACTGATTTTAAACAGCAACCTACAAGCACGGAAGATTTTGGGATAACAGCATTTCTTTAAAGAAAACGGGAACCAAGGCAGGTGGAAAGGAAAACACTTAAAAAAGAAAATCCTGTTTGAGTTCACATTGCTCGATATATTGGAATCAAACTTACCTCAAAGGAAGCCCATTAAAATACTGTAACAAGAGCTGCCACAAAATCTTAAATTTCCATGGCACATTGTAAGTTTGTTAATAACTAGTGTCATTAGTTTCCATTACTGTGATTTACCTCAGATCACAGAGTATCATTTCTCTGCAAGATACGATTGTCAGCCGCTGTAAATTGAAGTTAGTTAACACATCTGTGTAATTTCCAGGGTGAAAATGAGGACAGTTTGGAAAGCAGTAGGAAGGGAGGTTTTTAATACAAAGCAAACAATTATCAAGCAAAGGGCCAGTGCTTGGCCCTTGGGAAGCCAGTAACATTTCTTAACACCTACTGCAACAGTGACAAGGTATTAATTTGAAAAACAATGAGGACAACACGAATGTGGCAGTAGTCAAGTGTTACACTTTCAAGCAATTTTCAGCATGCCGATCGGGCCCGTTTCAAGGTGGCATTAAACGGATTGGTTTGTACCCCGACAATTGCAACGGCGTCTGTGGAATGAGATTTAACCGATGCTTTTCTGTTCAACACCAGGATTTTCACTCTGTCCTCTAAAAGAGGAGCCTCTAAAAAAACCAGGTTCTTCTTTCTCCTTCCCCTGGAAAGGCAGTGGCTTACGGACCATGGGGCATCCTCTGCAAAGGTCTGGGAGCTGTGCGGGACTGGGGGTTGATTTCATCAAAAATTTTGGGGCTGTCAAGGAAGCCGTTGTCACATGGCTTCATTTCCAGGGGGAGGTGGGGAAACGACCAAAAAAATAACCCAGATGAATGATTTCTGCTCTATTTTACACTAGAACCAGAGCGTCCGACTGGCTCCGAGGATGGGAGCAGACTCTGCTCCTCCCACATGGCCGCAATGCTGAGGGTCTCCCGAGGGCCTCCCGGATACAATGCGAAAATGCTTTTTGGAAAAGATTAAAAGGGTTATATAGCATTTTACCGAGGTTGCTTTCAACCTAGAGGCCTCAGAGAAGGCCACGCTTTGCCCTAAAAGTTACTCAAAATAACCATTCTGTGCTCAAATTCCTGATGACTAACTATTTAAGATGCACATCAACAACTAGGATTTTCAGCTGAAGGATCTCCACATTTGCTAGGGCTAGAAATGAATTCTGAGTCTCTTTCTAATGCTCTCAATGTCTTGTTTCTATTAGTCCAAGACAACAGGATGCCGATCTCTGCATGAGGATATTTTAAACCAAGCAAGATCTCTTACTGTTCAAGAGTTTGTCTTCCTCACGCTGGGCTAAAGAAATGGCAATTTGCTAGGCAAGGTTTCGTTTGGGCCAAAGGGATGGAAACACCAAACGCAGATGATGTGGTCCAAGACGTCTGACGAATTTGTCACATCGTCATGTGAGAGCACGCAGAGCAATCGCATCCGCATTAGATGTACATACATACATCACACATACAGGTCATCAAAGTCAACTGAGTTATTCTTGATTTACTCTGCCCAGTCTAACTAGATGCAGGAACTGGTGTGGTATATTAAGATCTACTCTTTTTCCACTTGTAATTGCTCAGGATCTTTCTGCCTGTAAATGTTACAGTAACCCCTTATTCCAGCCAACATCCATATATTACACTTCAACTCAATTTAAATGTAAATTTCTGGCAAGTTAAGTGCTCTGTCTAGGAACGTTAAGGGCTCTTTTCCTTATGAATCAAGGTCTAATTAGAGGAGACGATGTACAGTTTTTCTATACCAATTACAGAAGAGTGGAAAAAATTATTTTCATTAACAATTTCCCAAACACATGTTGCTAGCTGATCACCATTTCCCCAAAGTAATAAAAAAGTCATTTTCTGAAAGAGTAAAATAAACCAACAATTAGAAGAACAAAAATAAAATAGATTAGCTAATGTGTTAGATGTGTGTTGGCTCAGTTCTAACATGTCTGGACCTTTTTGTTTGGAAATTATACTGTATTTGTACAAGTCCAAATGAAGAATTAACAGAATGCACTGCTCCTGTTTTTTTAAAAATGCGATTCAAGCCAATTGCATAAATATGGTACCTTTTTGACACCATCTGCAAATTATTGCCTAAACAGCCTCGTAGGTCTCCATAAGAGGGTGACTGCTCATTATTAACGACATGGAGATACTCTTTCCAGTTCAAATGTTAGAAGTGTGCAGGCCCATGGTTCAATCTTGGCTGTTAATGCATTACGTGGGTTGCTACACATGCCATAAACCAAAGCACAATGCAAATTACTATGACAGAAGTTGTTTAAATTGTGCTTACGGGTACATCCACGTATTTGGAAGCAGCCTTCACCTGTAAAAGGAACAAGAAGAGAGTTTACACCATCAGTACGTTTTCGGGTCTTTGCTCTTTCTTTAAACACCTGTAAGAGCTTCTCCAGCCAAGACTTGGGACAACATAACGCCGAGTGGGGGGAAAAGGGTAATAAAAAAACTACGTTTCCTGTCTAAAAGAATACACCAGGGCGGTATTTTTGTTGTTGTTGTTTTGGAGAGGTAACTTTACTGTTGCTAAAGCTCTAATAGCAACAGATGATAGTGTGGGAGTTGTGCTTCTCCCTCTTCTACTTCAGCGAGCGGGGGAAGACGGGGTTCATAAGTAGACATCGTTATTTTCTTTGGAGGTCTCATTCTCCGCCCGATGCCACGTGTTTCCGAAGGCAGTGTATGTCTCTCCCGTCAGGAGCTGCATCCTGGGGACCATGGGAGCTCCCCTGGCAGTGGAGGCGCGATGGCATGGCGAGCCTGGCAGGCACCTGCACCAAGGCGGCCACAAGCAAGCACCCAAAGGACCCTAATTTTGCCCCTTGCCCATAGTCTCAGCTGCCGAGTGCTTCCCCCAGCTTTGCAGGCTGCAGCCTGGGACGTAACTTTCCCCCTTTTTGCTGGCCCTGACGCTGGCAGGAGCTCGCAGACCATGTTGGGGCAGCATGCTAACACATGCCACGGGGAAGCGTCCCAAAGCTTTCCTGCTTCCCAGACTATGAACAGCTACATTACAGTTTTCTATGATTTTCCCCCCGCCTTCTTAAAAGATGTTATTTGAGGGAGGGTATCAGAGGGCGGACGCTGCGCTCTGCGGTGTGCTCACAAGCCGGCGGGGGCTGCAAGACCCCAAATTTACTTTGTCTCCGGTCTGCCACGCAGCAGGTTGCGTATCGCCTGGCACGGGAGGTGCGGCGGCCTCCAATGTCGGGGTCAACTTTTGCGACTGAGCAGTGCCCAGCTGGCCAGAGAGATCTTTTTCCCACTGTAGCATAAGGTACTGTGTCTAGAAAGAGTACGGCTGGGATTTTCCACAACGCTTCTGCTTTTAATTAGGGTAAGCGTTGCCGGCCATCTTTGTTTGGGTGTAAAAGCTCACCTGCTTTTAAATATTTCTAAAGCTACCATTAAAACAGCCTAAATATAACACGCACACAGTTGCATCTTGGGATGAATAAATTATGTGTCCCGAATGAGAGAATGAATGTATGTGTGAGACAGAATGTGAGAGTGGGTGGAAGCACTCATATGGTGTGTGTGGGGGGTGCATAATTAAGCACAATGAGGCGATACAAAAGACCAGACTGGTGGTAATTGCCGAGGTGAACGCTGCAAGCATTGGCAGCGCCTGGGCTGCCGAGCCGAGGGGCAAGAACAGAGGGAAGGGCAGGAGGAGGACGCCAAGCGCCTGCCGCCGCCATGCGAGCCGGGGTCTGGCTCTCCGAGGGGCTGGAGGGGGACGGGGCACGTCCCAGCACAGGAGTTTACAAAGGAGGTAGCAAAATCAGCGCCAAGCCCTGGCTCCCAGCGAAGAGCGAACGTTCTTCTCTCCTCCAGGTATCCCCGTTCCCTGCTGGCCGTCTGGACACCTCGCCCTTTCACTGCCATTTATCCTCACAACTTTCTCGGGAGGTAGTGAAGCGCTATCCCTTGCTGCTGCGGAACGGGAGCGCAGGAGCCCCAGCCCCCACGCGTGAAGGCAGCTGGAGCCCGGCCAACGGCGGCAGCTCCGGAGGAGCAAGCAGTCACGGCGCACCCACGCCGGCGTGGAGCAGCCGCAGGCAGGGCTACCCGAGCTCTCTCCAAACGAGCTCTTTTTCTGAGCAGCAAAGCTAAACAACCAGGAGGAAAGCTCGGAAAACGATGCCGCTCGACAACCCGCAGAACTGAAGCCGGGGTCCGTGCTCGGGGCTGCGCTGTGTCATGCACCTGTATCTTCAAATACCACACAGGGCGTGAAGTAATGCAGCGGCACCCCAGGAAACCTGCAAGCTGAGCGCGGATTTAGCACTCCGAGGTCCAGCTCAGCGCCGCCGTCTCTAGCTGCCTCCTTCCCCAAAGCCAAGAGGCGACAAGAATAACTCAGGCAGCTTCCTGCGATCTCTCCCCGCCACCCACAAAAAAACTGAGCTTCTTCTCCTGCCCACTCCCCTTTAATCAGAATAATTACTTGTTTTTCTTTGAACTCAGATTTGGCTACATTTAGTGAAATTTCCAAACTGCCGGATGTTGTGTGATTTTTGCTAGGCTGCCGTTTTTCACAAAGTATGTGACTTTGCCATGAAACGTCTCAGTTTACCATACAAATTTTGTGCAGAACAAAAATAAGATCTTTTACTTCTGTCTCCCTCGGGTAATATGCGGTCCTTAGTTTTAATTACTGTAGGTGTAATTCTCCGCCTACAGAGGCCATCCAGATTAAAGGGAATTTTAGCAGCTGTCACTCTCGTGACTCAGTGGATCTGCACATGCAGACACCCAGCCAGGGCCCGGGCTGCTGCTGCCGCCGAGATGCACTTAAATGGAGCAACAAACAGAAAAGGAAAAAAAAAAAACCAACTCTGGCCAAATTTAGAAGGGTATTTTCCTCTCAAAGTGCTCCGCAAGGAGAAGTGGCTAGGGAGAATTTATTAGGACAACAGATGCATTAATTTTATCTTGAATTTCGAGGCAAGAATTGGAAATGAGGATATCCTACTAGGTGATAAAACCGTCTGTCACAAGACCCCCGATTGCATGTCACTTGCAGAGCGCCTGGAAAACACACGATGAAAGAAGTCGGTGGAAGGGGGTGGGAGACTAATGCTTTCTAGAGCTCAGCGGCTTGGACCATCACACTTTGTTGTATTTGTTCAGACAGGGAAAACGTGGGAGGTGGTGCAAGCATGCTGTAACAAGAGAGAGTTTCTCTATTTATCGTCGCGAAGACTAAACACAGCAAATGCCACTACTACTGCAAGGAAGGGAGGCTTTCTAAGCCCAATGCCAAAGGGGTCGGGGCTGTTCCTCAGCCTCCTCTCGTGGCCGGTGCTACCCAGTGGCTCCCAGTAAAGAAGCGGGCCAAAGCGAGAAGCGTCCCTTGCCCAGAAAGGAACAAACCTGCTCCTCCGCAGCGTGCCCAGCCTCCTTGCTAGGGGCAACACATTCCTGGGGACGTGCACGTACCACGCACAGTAACTGTTTGGATGCATGCTCCTTCCCATCTGGAAACTCAGGAAACTGAAGCTGCGGAGCGGGGCTCAAAGGCTGCGGGGCAGCTAATTGTCAGTAAGTGTCCAAGGAGCAGCAGAGTGAGGATGCCTGACCCCCACGCACCTACGTGCTGCCTCCTCACGGGCACGGAGAGCCCCAGCGCGGCCGGGGGCTTTGCTCAGCAATCAAAGGGAGACCACTCAGCAGCATAAACAGTAGGATGTGGTGGCGGCAGCGCAGCATCAACCGAGGAACAGCTTGGATCCACGGAGAAGGAAGGGTTGCACGTTACAGTGTCTGCCCAGGCTGATGCTAGTACTTCCGATGCTTGAAAAGCTGCCACCTCCACATCCTCTGCTGCTGGCACGTGATCATCTCCTAACTCCCAGCAGCACTGGAATGAGGGAAGGTATCCACCCCAAGCCATCCCCTGTGTCCCCCCCGAGCAGGGCGAGCACAGCCCCGGGCCTGTAACCACGGAGGGGTTATCACGCCAGAAGAGCTGCAGTGAGTGGGACACCCTCCCTTCCCCTCCTTCTCCAAAGAACAAAGTGCCTCTGGCACACCTTAAAAGTTGCCACACTTAGTTTGAACCCCATGGCAGTCTGGATAAGCTGCCAGCGGGTCTGTGCAGACCGCTGCCTGTGAGCCAAGTTTCTTGCCTGGTGAGCTTTCCTGCATCCATTCTTACCAGCCCCGTTTCCACATGGATCCTACAAAACTGCCTCAAACTCAGCAAAAAGGGCCCGAGAGCAGCAAACAACAGACAAATACGATGAGCTAAGGCAACTCCCGAAAGAGATTTTGCAAAGCCTTCCCGGTTTGCAGAGCTGTGCCTTCTGCCTCCTGTCCAGTCTCCGTGACCAAGAGAGCGTGGGACAGGCTGCACATGCGGGCAGCGGGGCCGGTGGGTGAAAATGTTACTGCAACTTTCCAAGCAAGCCCAGATACACGCATTTGGGTGCACACCCGTCTGTGAGCTGAGCTAAGAGAAGCCACGCTTGCAAACTGACGCTCTTTGCAAACTTTCTGGCATGCATTTTCAGAAGACCTTTGAAAATCAGCCGCTGCGTGTTTGTCCTAAGAAGCTGTCGTACCACTTTTCTGGAATACAGCTCGGGTTGCTAAACCCTTGTGGATACTGAGGCCAATTTTGCGTGGATATTGTTCTCGTCTTGTACTTTTCTAGGGAATATGCAATGGGATGAGCTGCTGATTGGTTCCGCAACGTTGGGGGGAAATGCGTCACGAGAGGCACGTTGTGCTGCTTAACCTCGTGGCGCTTCCCCCACCTTGTCCTCATTTAGAAATGCAAAGGCACTCCTTAGATCTCCCTTATTTTGTTTTTTACTTCTCAAGATGGTCACTGTTACGGCCAGCAGAATGAAAGGAACACACCTGTCATGCAAGGCGGCAATGAAGCAATTTCTTTAGTTAGGGAAATTGCGTGTACGGTGCAATCATTTTTTTTTTTTCATCTTCGTACGCATCCTCAACAGAATAAATTCCACCACCCTGAATGATGACTAGAGGTAGCTTTACGCTGTGCCACACCGTGCCTATTCATCTTGGGTGTTTATGTACTGTTGTCTGCATACGGGTTCTGTATTCATGTGGAGCTTACGGTGTTCAAACCTCACAGAATGGCAGAATTATTATGTAGCTGATCTAGTCCTGGGAGAGCAGGAGATTACAACTTGGGGTGGGGGCAAAAAAGAAATGAAAATATTGTCTGTACTTACAGTAAATGACAGGAAAGAAGAAAACAAAGTTCCTTCATCGTATCTAGACAGTTTGGCCAAGACTCCTTCCAAAATGGTGACAAACTACAAAGACAAAAAATACTGCAGTTACTTTTAATATTTGAACGAGGGTGTAAAAATCAGCATCAGCTTCAAAGAAGGCAGTGGAGCTCTCAGCACTGCCAAAGGAACGGACAACCTGCCCCAAGCACAGCGGGCCGGGGAGCGGGGAGAAACGAGCATTGCCTTTCGGGTGCTACGTCTCGCTGGGTGGGGATCGCCCCTCAGTGCCACGGGTGATGCTGGGGGCAGGCGGCGGGTGCAGCGCGCCGGGAAGCCAGCACGGCCTCTCTGGACTGGGAAGCTCGTGGTTCTTGCTCCCAGTACGCAGTGTCANGAGCACAGCGGGCCAGGGAGCGGGGAGAAACGAGCATTGGCTTTCGGGTGCTACGTCTCGCTGGGTGGGGATCGCCCCTCAGTGCCACGGGTGATGCTGGGGGCAGGCGGCNGTGACAAACTACAAAGACAAAAAATACTGCAGTTACTTTTAATATTTGAACGAGGGTGTAAAAATCAGCATCAGCTTCAAAGAAGGCAGTGGAGCTCTCAGCACTGCCAAAGGAACGGACAACCTGCCCCAAGCACAGCGGGCCGGGGAGCGGGGAGAAACGAGCATTGCCTTTCGGGTGCTACGTCTCGCTGGGTGGGGATCGCCCCTCAGTGCCACGGGTGATGCTGGGGGCAGGCGGTGGGTGCAGCGCGCCGGGAAGCCAGCACGGCCTCTCTGGACTGGGAAGCTCGTGGTTCTTGCTCCCAGTACGCAGTGTCAAGCACACAGCTAGCTGGGTATTCTTGCAGAAGAATCGAACTGGCATATGTTGGTGGATTATGTTTAAAGGTCTCCACTGTATAATAGGGATGACTTGTTCTCGGAAAGTTTGAAACTAGAGGAAAACACACCCCACCATCTTTCTCCCTACATACCAATTCCCCTCTGCGTTAGCGCAGCACACCAGACCTACACAACAACCCAAGGGAAATGCTGGCAGCCGAGCTAGAGGAGCCGACTCCGATGAAAAACAATTTCCAAACAATTAAACCTGACATTTTTGGAGTCTATTTCCCACTACTGCCACCTTTAAATTAATTTCTTAGAAGAGCATATGGTGATCTTGCACAAGACGAGTTATTTTGTCCGCACAACCTTACGCGTAGGAGTGGTGACCACTCCTGCGTGCCACCCCAATGTCTACGCAGCAGCATGTGGCAGTGCCGTCCCCTGCCTGCAGCTACCCTCAGTGCCGAGGGGTGATGCTGACCACGGGGTGTTACCCCATCAACATAACACCCATCCTTAAAACCGCTTCTGGCCCAGTATGGCAATCCTGCGAGCAGCGTATTACATCTCACGCAGCTCCTAATCATCAAAGAGTCACCATGAAAGGACTGCGGGATGTATGATCTTGCCTGTGAGAAACAAGAAGCCAATTCAACATCTTAACGTGTCACATTTTAATGGAAACGCACATATTAAAAAAGCAATGTTAACAGTGAATCACTTCACCTGAAGCCAAAGGTTACCTTTGCCACTAGGAGTGTTATCATTTCCTTGACGGTTTCTTCAATTAGTTCATCTATTTTTGAATGGTACTGGTGCTAAAGGAAAATAAAAGGAGAGGGGGAGGAAAATATCAGCGTTGATCACAGGCAAGAGCTCTATGGTTGTCAGCCTCTTCCCTTGGTAAACCACAATATGCAGTGGCATTAAACCAAAGAATTACGCAGCTTATCACCCCGTGCTCCACCGCAGCGGCCAGTGATCACTTACACTTACAGGAGAGACCTGGAATTCAGGAGAGCCTTGCATCAGTTTGCGAAGCATGGGCAATCCCTGCCCTCTTCCGTGTGCCTGCAGCTCCGGGAGCCGCACGCATACGTCGGAGGGGAGGCTTTGCCATGCCCGAGAGCACCAGCACCCAGTGCTCCTAGAGCCCCTGAAGTCCTTTTGCTTCAGTTCCGCGGGCAGTATCCTGTTCGCTTTGCCCATGGATCACACCTGACAACGAGATACGCCTGCTGCCGGAGGGAAAGGGGCAGCCCTTGCCTAGGGCACCGCAAACCACACAGCCCGCGGAAGGGGACTGCGGAGGATTTGCTGCACCAGGGGAGTTTGCAGTGGGTTGAGCCACCGGAGACGATGCCGTGCACTTCCCACCCACTGCAGCAAAGCACGTGAATGCACGTTACACACTGGGTTCAGCAGGCACGTGGTTCAAATTAAGCACTGGTCTAAACACTTTGCTCAGTGACTGTACGATCGATTTAAAACCCCCCAACAAACCAAGACGAGCCTTTCTGTCCCATGCAGAAGCCAGCAGGCAGTGCAGCCCCGAGCCCTGGGTGTTAGAACCCGCGGCACGAGCTCAGCACCGGCTGACCAACGCCAGCGCCTGCAGCATCAGCGTTTCTGCGTCTTCAACCCAATTTCTGCACGTGCCAAACCTCGCTTAGCTTGGGAGCTCTGATGCAATCAGCTGCAATATGGCTAGAATAGGTACTAAAATACAGTCTTCTACTAATTTAGAAAAGACCTGTTTCCAATACAAGATTTAATTAGTGAAAACATACAGTATATTCTTATTTTCAATGGACTGAGAAAATACTGATTATGACTGCTTTCCAACACAAAACATTTGATTTTTCAGTCAAACATTTCAAGCACTGGTGCTAGTCACTATATTCATTACCACTTGGCATTAATATTGTTTTAAAATGTTAACATCAAATCACATTGAAAGAGACAAATCTGCTTTAAATACTAATCAGACTTTGGGAAGGAAGACTGCGAGGGCTTTACAAATGCTAGATGTTGGTCTCAGTGTCTCATCAGTAGTCCCTGAACTGCTCCACAGTTTGGGTTTTTTTTTCTATGACAGTAACATATCAATACAGGAACTGGAAAAAAAGAAAATAAAAGTAGGACACACTTACCCACTCTTTAGCAAACTTTTCAGATGATTGGGGACAGAAATAAAGAGGAAAGTGCAAAAGACAGGAAAAAGAACATATGAAGATAAAGAATAAATAAACCAAAATCTTTAAAAGAAGGGGACATATGGGAACAGCAGCATCATGCACAGACACAATAAGCGAAGGAAAATGAAATGTGACCCTGTCCCTGAAATATCAGGGATCACGACCTGTAGTACCCGCAGGCAGTAACACAGGGGGAAGGGACGGGATTGTACCTAACTGCTGACAGTCTCTTAGGGTTTTATTTCGCTTCAAAGGGAAGACAACGACGGGCAGGGCTTAGCGTCGGGGCTGCTGCACACCCTTCAGCCGGGATGGATGTGCCGGAGGGGTGAGCCCTGCGGCAGGGGCAGGGCAGGGGTGCACGGTGCAGCACATCCCGGCCAACGTCGCGGCGGGGGCCGCTCAGAGCCTCACCCAGGCGGGAGGACGGGCTGGCACCGGCATGCCACAGGCTGCGATCTGCCGGGCCCACTCAGAGGAGAAAACACACATGAACAGGCGAGCGATTTTTGCATTTGCAGTTCCCGTTGCTATGTCCTGCTTTGCAGGTCAAGACATACATGAGTCCCTTGTAGCAATCATAGTCAGGATTAACCTGTTCAACACAGAGTCAGGCCCCATCAATCAGCTCCCAGGATTGACCTGGCTGTTCCCAGCACAGCTGGAGACGCAGCTGTGGGGTGACGGGGACCTGTAACAGCTGGGCACGGTTAGGAGCTGCTGACGTCCTCAGCACACACAGCCAGGACGATGGGGAGATGACGATATTGAGGGTGTCTTCCCCACCATGTTTGCCTGCTGCTGCTGCATTTACTCTGTGTGTGCGTAAGACTGGGCAACCAAGGATTTAGCTACCTGCTTTCATTGGGTAAATCATGAGTTTTAACTAAAAAATGGCTAGCTACATGCAAAACAATACACTATGAAATGCACTGACCGATGCATTTCCAATTAAAAACTTATTTTAAAAGCAAATAAGAGCCCCGATGGAATAAAACCACAGCTCTGAGAGCAGGAGAGGAGCCTGTGCACGCACCAAGGCAGTGCTGGTAGGACTCTGACCGCTCATTCCCATTGCGTCTGCAGTCCCTGGGGCAGACTCAGACCCGGTGCCAGAACCAGTGACCACGCAGAATAGGGCCCGTGAGGCTGTGGGTCCTGCCCTGGGCAGCCACAGAGATGTGCACCCAGCTGCGCCGTGGGAAGACGAGCCCCGGCCGGGACGGGGTCGGAGAAGGCAGCGGTTTGGAAAACGACTGCCTGGTGCTGCTTTCACAGACGCCTGGCTTGTAAACCAGCGTTTCTAACAGCTGCTTCTACATTTGTCACGAAACACTCAGGGTTAAAGATCGCGTAACTGGTTTGCTTTACCCAGCGTAGCCCCTGCTTTCGATCAAGTTCATCGCAGCTTTCTATTAGCTCAATTATTACAATCCATAATCAGTGCACTACAATGATTCAACTTGACTTTATGTGATGAGTATCTTGCCTTGTCATGTAACAGATTGTGTGTACGTTGTATTTCTCTAAGGACCATCTGACCTTAGATATTAAATAGAAACATACTAGACCAACTGAGAAACATTTAATACATACATTTATCCTCTTAGATGTATTAAAAATTCAGAGGAAAAATAAATATTTAAGATGGTAAAGTATGTTTACCAAATGTTTTAACAGCTGCCTTTAGAGACAAGGAAATGGAAATGAAATGATGGGTGTTTGTTTCACAGGGTAATGCTCACAAAATGCATTCAAGTATCTGTTAAAGTGAGTGTAACCGAAGGTAGTCTTGGGGTGGGAGGGAAACCGCAGGAGCGAGGTCAAATAATGTGTCAAGAGAGTCTCTGCCCACGTACAGCTTGGATCGTCAGAAAAATCAGTGGTTTGTTTCTAATGAAGATGTCTTCTCCAGCTAGGTTTGGGCAAACACCCCTGCCTGAACACGGCGGTGGGCTTTTGAACTGTCCGCAAAGGGACCGCGTATTTTAGGAGCCACGCGGCAGCTGTGGCACTGCCGGAGGGTCCCGGTCAGCGAGTTGCGTCTGTTCCTCCCTCCCTGTCCATCCCTCCCCGGCGGGGCTGCAGGCGGCCCTGGCTGAGCCGTGCGGCTGCCATGCACCGGGAATGGGGGGACAGAGGGACTCAACGATGCACAGACCCTGCTCCCCGGGTTATGGAGGAAGACACAGGCTCAAAACCCGTGTTCTCGTCCCTCTGCCGTCTATCTGACTGCCTCCTCACTTCCACCGGGATCTGGACGAGGTGGGGTGGCACTTCGTCCTCCCCTCGGGGGCTGGAACGACAGGTCTGTGTCTTATCCTTTACCCTGCAGCACGACCATCTCAGCGCACAGATTTAGGCAGCCTCAAGAAGAAGAGATGGAGGTAGCTGAAATACGGAGTGGCACGAGCGAATGAAGGGGGAGGTACGAACACTCATTAAAAGGAAGAAAAGAAAAAGAAAGGGTGCATAAAATTCTGCTGCCCTAAACGGTAACTTATGCACTGACAATTTACATCTGCTTTACAGGCATATTAGTTCAGCTATCTGTTAAAAACCTCATGACCCAGCAACTGCTGCTTGCCAGAGGAGTTAGGCTGTCTCCGAGCTGCCGTACCAAACACCTTCTTGAAGTGGCACAGGCAGATTTGCAGAGCTAAGCCCCTGCTGCAGCTGAAACCAGTGGAGAAACAACCGTGCTGCTGCCCGCTCCCCTCTCACTTGCAATTTGACTCAGGCTGAATGTGCAACTTGACTGATGCTCAAAATTTGGAGGACACTGGGAAGCACAGAGCCTCACAAGTTAGCGTGCAAAGATGCAGCGAGTGCATGGTCGCACTATATCCAGACGCAGCTGATGTTATCAGTCTCGTGCCATCTGAATACTTAACCTGACAGTTTTATGATCGCGATGAGCTTGCTCTGTCATGATAGCAGAGGCTGCTCGATCTCCAAACTGTCCCTGTCCGCTGGGACAGTGCTAGTATAATGCACACGGGTTTGATGCTGGTTTGCAGTGGGGAGCATCGCAACCGTGGCCCTTCCTGGCTGACGGGGCACTGCCAGGGCAGATGTTGCAGCAACTGCAGGCTGAGGGATTTGGGGAGATAAATGGGTATGAATACGGAACAGAAGATGGTAGAGAAGTTCGTGTCCAGGCTTTGACAACAAAAGCCCGCTCAAGGTCTGCCTCAGCTGACCTGGAGGTCGAAGGAAGAACCTGATGATGAGCAGTATGAAACCTCTCTTGCAAGGCGACTGTCACAAATAAAATGTCGTAACTGAAACACGTGTAAGAAAAATAAAAAGAACGGCTGGGTGTGATCCAAACACCACTGACATCACGGCAAGGATCCCTGCTGCATCCAGTGGCTTTGGAGCAAGTCCTCTCAGAGGAAGAAGGTGAGGTAAACAAAAAAACCAAAAAACAACTTGCAGTGATTCACTGCAAAATTTGACCATGGAAAGTTGGAGTGAAAGGGCTTATCCAGGAAATGCTGACAAGCAGCAAGATGGGAGAGCCAAACAGTATTTGTAAATTTATTCTAGACTGGTATATGAATATTTAATTTGGCTTGAAGCCACAGTAGCAAAATGATCATTATGATGCATTTAATCTCGTCCAATTTACCACGTCTTTCTAATTCATAGATCAATTCACAGAAACTTCAGCCTGCAACTACAGTTTCAGAAGAACAAAAAAATATCGGCAATGAATTAAAACAGCTTTTTTGTTTGGAAACTTGAGCCATTAGGAACCTGGAAACCAGGGTCATCAAGCAGGCTGATTACAGCCAATACTCAAGGAAGTCACAGCAGCTGGAATTTCAATCTGCTTCTGGAAGTTATCTGTTTTGGTGCTTTGTCTTTTGTTTTTTTTTTTTTTTTTTCTCCTTACAAGCATCACAGCAACAACTTGGCACTTCTGTTTTCCTTACGTTTGTCTGCAGAAAATAGCAATGTACAGAAAGTGTGCTGCCCACAGCTGGCTCCGAGGTGCAGCTGATGACTCAGTATATACGGTCATCATGCATCAGCCAAGCTTAAGGACACCTTACGCATACCGCAGCCCTTGCAAAAAGTCACTCCTAAGTGACAAGGATGCCGAATGTTTATATTCACCAGATTTATTTGAGAGCAACCCCTGTATATTCATGTGCACGCTCTGTATGGAAGCCTAAATCCACAACTGATACAACGCCTCTGAAACTCGCACAACAGGAGATAGATAGGAAATTTCATGACATTGCCTTGAAAAGCCGTGAAAGGAAGAACCTGCATTTTTACCTCTTGGCCCATCTCCATACTGCAAAGCTTTGTTGACTGAGCTTTGGCATCCACCATGACATTAAACATGGTGCATATTGACTGAGGGACTCGGAAATCTGTTGATCGGCTGGTTTTTTGCAGCTTTACTTCAAATGCAATCCTGGTTCTGTTAAGGGAAAAAGAGATTTCAGTTGCTTTTAAACATACTGTAGATAATAATAATAATAATGTGAAACAATACTGAGAAGAGTTCAACAAAGCAGAAAGCCAAATGCTGCTGGGAGCATTACAGTGCACTTGTTACAAATGTGCTTTTACTAAAAATGATTTTCCCATTTTAAAAAGAAACCCACTTTCCAGAATATACACTATTTATAAAGTGTGCAACGGCTTCAGGGCAACTATGACTTTCTCATGCTTGATAAACAGTGCGATGATGCTGCAAACAGCAGTGTCAATGTACACCTATAACTCGGTTGTATTAGCTGGTTTATAACCACAGACAAACCGCAAACCTGACGCACTGAAGGAAGCTCCATGATATCAACTACGAATACCAGAAGCTTGTTCATCGCTTCACTGAAAGGACATTGCCAGACCATTGCATTTTTAGGTCTCCGTGATTGTGTTTGCTTGCGGAAAGTTCCCAATTGTCTCATAAGTTCATAGAAGAGGTTTCCCTGAAGCACACATGCGCACCAGCAAACGTGTGCAAAATGTGCACGGGCGCGAGGACACACGCTCACGCATCGCATGAGCCTGCACCTCTCCGCTCTCCTGAGGTTTCACCGAGCTCCAATTTGACATCCCTGGCAGTTACAAGCCATGCTACACCAAGAGCTTTGTTGGGCCAAAGACTACAGGATTTGATCTCGTGTCGTATTTTAAAATACCAAGGCATTTGTGACTCTAACGTGGAGAACACTTGCAGTACGGTGGGCACTGCCTTGCCTTTCTTCGGAGCCCCTCTGCAGATTCCTGAGGTACTTCACTAACCTAACCTAACACAGAANTGATTGTGTTTGCTTGCGGAAAGCTCCCAATTGTCTCATAAGTTCATAGAAGAGGTTTCCCTGAAGCACACATGCGCACCAGCAAACGTGTGCAAAATGTGCACGGGCGCGAGGACACATGCACACGCATCGCATGAGCCTGCACCTCTCCGCTCTCCTGAGGTTTCACCGAGCTCCAATTTGACATCCCTGGCAGTTACAAGCCATGCTACACCAAGAGCTTTGTTGGGCCAAAGACTACAGGATTTGATCTCGTGTCGTATTTTAAAATACCAAGGCATTTGTGACTCTAACGTGGAGAACACTTGCAGTACGGTGGGCACTGCCTTGCCTTTCTTCGGAGCCCCTCTGCAGATTCCTGAGGTACTTCACTAACCTAACCTAACACAGAACAATTATCACATCAGACAGAATCTGCCAACAAATTAACATAGAAGCTTCGATTTAGAAATAACAAAGAATATCAGCTGCGGCTCAGGAATAACTCTGATCTTGAAAGATCCCCCAAGGGTTATGGAAATGAAAACTCATTTACAAATGTGAAGCTCCCGTGCCTGGGATGAGAGCTGAGCTGGTACGTAGGTCCTCCTGCCCGGATTTATTAGCGAAGCAGGCCTCCTTTGCAAGGGCTGCTTTCCTGACAGCACCGAAATACAACCAAGCGCGGAAGGCGGGGTGGCTCCTCCATGGTATTCAACAGTTTAGAGACAGACGCGAAGAAAAATGTTGTGTCAAACTGAAATTGCTAAAGAAACCTTAGCCAGGCCCTGTTTGCAGGTGATATAAATAGGGAAGGCAGCATATTGGTTTACATCAGCAGTGGCATTTGAACTGATTTAATTACCAGTGCCAGATTTAGCCTGGACTCGGGGACTAGAATCTTGATAATTACTGAAAGGACCCAAAGTGACTGGGATTTTCCATCTCCTTGCAGAGATGAGCATGTTTCTACTTACTTATGCTAAGAACCATTATATATAGGCATACCATTACAAGCTGGGCCAGGTTTTCGGAGCGGGCCGACATATTTGTAGAAAGGTTGAAGCAGTTGGGAAAAAAAACCTCCGGCTTTTAAGCGCATAAGCCCTTCTTCAGATGTACCTGGCAACTTGCTGAGTTTTCCCGCTTTGCTGAGCTAACCTGGTCTGATTTCTATAGATCATCGCAGCTCTAACTGCACTGCAGGTGTAGCAAAGGTGCCTTGGTTCCAATTAAAAAGAGAAAATAAGTGCTTTGCTGGTGGTGCTCGGGGCAGAGCAGAGCTCCAGCACTGGGTTTGCTCCTAGAGAGCGGTCTGACAACCGGCCGACGACTGAAGCTCAGCGTCTGTGCCAGCCACAGGACCGAAGACGAGCTGCTGCAACGCAGCGGGACTTGTTCAATGCCAAAGTCACCGTGGCCATCTCGTCGCACTTAAAATGCACTGGGGTTTATTCCAGAACAGTGGGAGAGCAAGCCTCGAGCTGTCCGCCTTCCAGCGGGTGAGTCTCCTGCCTACATCTCGAGGACGGAACGTGCCTTCTCCTACGGTGACGTCGCACCTCCAGACTGTGAGGAACATGCGAACAATAAATGCCACGCTCACACTTACAGAGTGGCCAGGCAATTGTGGTAGAGAACAGCCACATCACACATTGCAGCTAATATTAGCATGTACCAGCTGTATTTGGCACCCGTTTTTCCTTTGGTTTGTCTCTTTGTCTATTCATTTCTGCACAATGGAATGCAAAGTTGATTTCTTCCTCCTGCCTAACCTTTGATGCCAAATGGAAATAAATGACTGTGGAAAGGCTGGAAATTTAGCCTTAACATTTTGCTTTCAAGATGACAGCTGCCTGTATGTTTAAAAGTTTTTTAAGGAAACCTCTCTGTTTTGGAAGACCTGCAGGTCAGTATCCTATAATGTGACTGATGATACAGCTTTTCTCAATGGACGGCAGATGTGAAGCCCGTGTGACAAGCTACACAATATCCCCTTTCCAAGATCACTTTTTTGCTTATTTTTTCAAGGATCTGTGTTTTTCAGGTGGGTGCTGGGATCTTACTTAGGGCTATGCCTTCAGTACTCAACCCTGTGGACTCTAAACTGCATTTATAAAGACTTGACATCACGTGTGGCACCGAAAATAAGTAACTGCCTATAAAGCTTGAAAGAATGGGCGACTTATTGCCTTATTTTGAATAGGCACTCTCCAGAGCTTCAACAGAGAAGTGCTCGCTTGGGAGAATCCACAGTTCACAGCAACAGAGTGGTTTTCCACCACGCCTGTGCTGGGCAGAAGTGAGCCGGGGTCCCTAATAAACTTCATTGACGATAAGACAGAAAAACCCCATTGCATCCTGTGAGCTTCCATGAGAAACATAACTAGCTCGCTCGTGGGCACGTACCTCTTAACGCAGGACTCGATCATGTCACTCGCCATAAGCTTCAAGCGTTGCTCCAAGTGTTTTCCAAACTCCTCCTCAGGCCAGTGCAAATCCCGAATGAAGGTCTGTAGGGCATCAAGTTTCCAGAACAGATCTTCCGAGGTGCCTGATCCATTGCTGGCAGGGCAAAATGAGAACAAAAGTCATAAGTGGCATCAGGCTCTTTGTAACCTGATGTGGAGACCATTCCTGCAACAAGTGTCGAGCAGACAGTAGTTTCATACACAGGACAACGCTGGCCATCTCCACCATCAGGATTTTGAGTTTTACCATACAGTTGCCTAATCTACCTTGCTGTCATAACCCACAAAACTTTCCAGACCAGATGAGTAAGACAACATTATGAGTTACACATATTAACAGGAAGAATGTGTGTATGGTAAAAATCAGCCTTAGTTAATAACCACATTAACGTATGTGATTATTAAGAGTTAAGGCTAGAAACTGTGGTAGAAAATCCTCGATCGATAATAACTGCCATACTAGACCGTATGCAGTTATTAAGATTTAGGGTTTCATGCAAGTCTCCCCCCTCCGAATTATACCTTGAGTTTGCCTTGTCCCCCCCAGTGAGGCCCCCGTTTCCAGGTAAGGGACAGTGCTAACAAGTGGTGAGCGAGGACACGCTTTATCTCTTGAACAGCTGAAAGAAAATCGGGGTAAATCAATTGAGCTAAGGGCTCTAGACGTCTCGTATCCAGGAGTTTTGGCAGGACTGACCGCTGCACGTTTTCACAGATCTGCCTCTTGCAAAGGCATCTACAGGACAACAAATTTCCATTTTAAAAAAAGTTATTTTGCAACATCTTTGGTCTGTCACAAAACTCTTAATTTCTCTCCCAAGCGTACATTCTCGTACCCACACCCCTGCCCAGATGGAAGTCTTTGGTCCTGCAGTGTGTAGCTGCGCCGGCTCTTTCCACAGTATAATTATATCTCAAACCTCCACTTACAGAATAAAAATACAGAACTGGATTGCGCTCTGTTTGTGCAGAGAAATTTATGCATCCATAACCCTCTTCTCTCCCTCTCTCCTTCTCCCTCGCTTTTTTTCAGAACAATTACCAAGGGAGCTTCAAGAGTTTCAACCCCCTCCTCGCATACCACTAATGCTAACACGGTAATTTATAAGATATTTAACACACCATGCATTACCACTTGTGCTGACATCATCTATAGAAACAGATGAGGGAGGGTGTTTCTATTGTGACAGATGCCAGCTGCATTGAGTTAATGCTAGAGGAGACCGGAGCTAGTGCATACACGGCTACTGCAAGGTGACAACCGTAGTCCCAACATGCTAGAGGGGTCCTGCGGGGCCCTGTGCTAACAGAGTTAACGAGACAGAGAATGAATCGTCTCGGTTGTAGGAGAAACGGATCTGACACTAAGCAACAGGTAACATGTCCTTGATGGAGGGGAAGGGTGAGTAAAAGGAAACCAGGGAGATGAAAAGATAAAGAATCAGGCATTTCCTTTAACCGGGGGACCAGTTTGTACAACAGTCTCAAGTGCTCATCTACCACCAGTTTTTAGTTTTGCCTGGTTCAAACCTGTGCCTGGGTGTAAACAAGCTTTAACGGTCTAAACTCAGTTTTGGAACTGCACTAATTTACGTTTTAAATCATTAAATACGTACCAATACCATAATTGGTATTTACTACAGCAACATTATGACATCCACTTGGTTTCAGAATTTTAAAAGTATTACTCTTGGTCTTGTCCTCACTTTTGATTAGGGCTTCATGCAAGTAAACAATACAGTATGTTCATTTCCAAGACGCACTGTTAATATTTTGCTTGTGAGCACCGCAGTTACTCTAATCACACAGGCAGCTTGCAATATACCAGTGAGGCTCAAGCGTTTTCGGAGGGATTATCCAATTTTCTGTCATGACATGATTCTTATCTTTTCAAGGGCAATACCACAAAGCATGCACAGAGAAAGAGTAAAACTTTCAAGTACTCTTTACAGACAACTGCCTAAGCTAGCCTTTAATATAGCTATCTTAGCATGAATATGAGTTGTATAGCTTTGAAACATAAACGACCGTGCTAATATTTAAAGTTTTAAAAATCTATTAAAAAATCAAACATCAGTGTTTGTTTTACGTGTGGTTCGTTACAACTGCTCTGCAACACAGCCTGCGCGAGGCTAGCGGCAGAGGCATTTTGGTGGACTCCAGGTGTAGATGTAATCGAGGGTGTTTCAGTAACAGTGACGGCGGTAGTTTGGGGGGGTGCTTCTTCAGTTTCGTCTTTTAAGTGAGAAGGTAGGGAAAAGGCAACACATCCGTGCAGTGCTGGCTGAGACCACCCAATGCCAAGCCTAAACAACCCTCCAGGACTTTAGAAGGAGAATCGGCAAGATCTCAGGTCCTGTGCTAGGACATCTTGGGAGATGAGCTACCTCAAACACCGAGATTGCGGTTGAGCCCACAGTGCACCACTGCTTGGTGGCTGGGACTTTTAAGGGAAATCCGGTCTAAGAAGAGAACTTGCCTAATCTGTGCTCAGGATTTGAGTGAGGTATGTCCCCTGCTGAGCTCCACCCGTGCACCCTGGGACGCTCGGACAGGGACCTGGGAGCACAGAGCACAAGGCTCCTACAGGCTGACCGCTCTGACACCGTGCCCGATTTTCCAGGCCGTAATGTAAAGCTCGGATTGAAAATATCTTTCTTTAGTTGGTCACGGCACTATTCAGGCTGTAATGATGGCTGTGGAGCTTTAATTGCTTTCTGGGGCCTCCCCTGACATGAATAAAAATTGCTGCAGGGTGTTCCTCTTTGTTAAACTCTTTCACCAAAATCAAGACAAAAATTATTATCCGGGAAACGTGGAGCTTGCATTAAATAAAATTCACTTTTAGATCTACATCTGGTCCACAGAAATTGGTTGACCGGCATTGAAATTGGTTCATCTTCTCTTTTGGACAAAACTCTTTGCTGAGACACATAATGTCGCATTATAAGCTCTGCGGTTCGTGTGTTGTTCAGACCGTGTCCCATCGTTGACAGCTATTTTGTAAAGCAAGATACTCGCTCAAATTCTCAGTGGGAGTAAGACAAATTTTCGAGATTTATCCAAAAAAACCCTCAAAATACACATGCCAGAAATTCACTAGTGTCTCATTCAGAAAACGTCTAATTAACTGTATCACTCTTTAAAGTTTTATATAATGCACAGAAACAAACAATACATATCCATGCCAAGATTACTTTAAATTTAAATGAGATCTAATTTGAACTGAATACACACTCAGAATCATAAATAGCAGCCATCCATGACGGTGCAGAAAAGCTAGGCATTTGTGGGATGCCTAGTGGGATGTTAACTGGTAGATTTGGTACTTTAGGGAGATTCACATTTGGTAGATTCACATTGGGCAGATTACTTGTTAAACTCCTGTGGAAGAAACAGACAGAAAGAAAAAATACCATAACAGTGACAATGCAGATGTAGCAGAAGCACGTGACACTCATAAACGAATCTGCAAAGTTCACAGCACGACGACAGTTAAAAAACTAAAGCAAAACATTTCAGAAAGAAGCATGAATATGGAAGCTTAAGGGTGCTGGGTTTGCAGTTCTGCAATAAAAAGCAAGTTACTTAAAAAACCAAAAAGAATGAAAAGAAGGAGAATCACAAAGTAGCAAATTAACAGAGTACTCAAGCGCCCACAGAAAATAACTCCACCTTCAAGTCCTGAAACCGTTTAGAAGTGCAGAGAGCAGCCTTTCCTCAGAAAAATCTCTTGTAAGAAAGCGAGTCTCAGTTCTTACACACTCAGTTAGGTCGGACGAAAGAGCGAAATTAAGAAAGAGAGCTACTGGAGAACTGAGATTCAAAATAATAAACAGAGAGTTTGAAATTCCAGTCCGTGAGTTTTTCTTGCCATCAAATTCAATGGAGTCGGGATTTCACTCCAAAACCTCTCTGTTTATCTCATACTCTACAAATAACAAAGATAGGCTACTCTGGAGCAATGGAACTGTGAACTACAAGGTCCTTCCTCAGCGCAGGCTCACGCCCTGATCCTCCCTTACATTCCTGGGTGAGGAGAAAATGGGTCCCGCGTGTTGCCCAGCTCTACATACGTGCCCTGTGAATGAACTGCTCTTGATAAATCCGGGACTGGTATGTGAATGTTTCTTGGCTGGAAATGGGCCATGGGGTGATTGCGGCGTCCAACGGTTAATTTACGAAGCTTGTGTTCTTGGACATCGTGACTTCAATAAATATTTTCAGACATGCAACGGTTATGCCAACAGAGACATTTTCAAAGTGGGACAGTGTGTTAACTTCATGCGACGGTACTCTCCTGAAACAATGCCCAAAGTTTGCAAAACACCGTGATGTATTTTAGTGTGCTAGGTCTCTAGATGTTATAATTGGCCTAATTCTGTTTTAACGATTATCTCATCACAGTTGAATTTTATGCAAAATTAAAATGGCATGGGATTTGGGAATCAGAAGGCAGTTTCAGAAGTATATCTTGTTTCTGCCTTAATCTAGTAATACCATATGGCACACTGGGACACTATACACAGATGGTTTTACTGTCCCATTCGAGGAACAAAGCCAGACGCTTTGACATCGTTTTCACCTGATCATTACCTGGGCTCAGTGAAAATGGAATCAGGACTTCGGGATTTCAGCTTCACCCTGCACTGCTGAAGCTACTGAAAGCTTTTCTATTGATGTGCATGGACACAGCTTCAGCGTTCAAACTTCCACGCTCTCAGTGACCGCACCAGGACATGCCACCTTCGGAGGTCTCTCCCATTCCCTCGGGTTAAATCAGTTGCTGTACAGGCAGCACGATCTGGGCTCTTGGGAAACTATGAAATTATACACTATGTCTTTCAAGGCATATAAAAATCTTAGCAACTTCCTTGAGTCGTATTTTGAACCTCATTTCTTAGTGCAAGTTTTATATATCAAAAAACCAAAGTAAAGAAATTGTGCTGGCTGTACTGAATAAATCCTTCCTAACACAACAGAAGATTCGAACCACATCTCTGCAAGAGCTCAGCTTGTCACTGTTGGCAAGTCCTAGGGAATAGACTTTATCCTCACTCTCCTTTTGTGAATAAAATCCGTTGTTGGGGAAAGAAACCACAATGTAAAGTCTTTTTCTAGTTAAAAGAAAAAAGTATGTTCTTGTTTTCTTTTGTCTTCTCACTATCTGCTTGTTCTCTTTGTTAGGCAGTAAGCAGATACGAGAATTTACTCACGTAACAAAGCTGCCCATTGTTTCCATTCATACTGTATCTGCTATTAAGATGATATGACTATTGAATGAGACAGACTCCACAGTGATTGAGAGAGTGTTAAATCTTCAGAAATGGCAGCGCATGTGGTTAGATACTGATATGGAATAAATAAAGAAATAGCAAGAGGTGGACAACATATAAATGTATAAGGAAAAGCAACTTAAATAACTTAGCCAGATGGTAAATACATAAATCAGAGGACCTTTGGTTTTAATATTAAAATTCAAGAAGTGACAGTGTTATATTAGTAAAAACACTGTATTAATAAAATATGACTTCTAGAGTAAACAGTATACTATATTCACACGGAAACATATTTCTTTTATACAACACATTATTTTGCTGATGCAAGGATACGTTGCGAGAATAAGTTAGTACTCTTAAAACAAAACAAACCAGCAAAATAATGGAGTATATCACGTTAACATACAGTAACTAGTTTTAAAAATATTCTCCTGAATTGACATGCACAGTTTTGCAGGTTCAACCGATCTAATTATCTGACTAACAGTTGCAGTGAGACCTGTAAAAAATGATTAATATTACCAACAAATGTTCCAGCCCGCAGTTGCTCAGACCATAAAACTACAGGTCCAAGACGAGAAACTGTTTCTAGAAGCCAGCCATGCCTATTTAATATAGATGGCTAAATATAACCTCAGCCATCAGGCAGGGAATGTGGGCATTTGCATCAACAAGATGAGGGCTGTCTGATTAAAGACGACTCAGCTTCAGGACTGGATCCTGATACGTTTGATAAAAGAGGCATTCTCTGGAGCTGTACTGCTTGTTTTCTTGGCTGCTTCTGATTCACTCCCAGTTGTGTCTGGCAGCTGTGTCAATGGCTTTCACCTGTACTGTCTGCTGGGAAATTCTCAGTGCAAACAGACTGGCAACGTACCCCTGGACAACATCCCAACGCTCACACTGTACCGTAGCACCGATCATGGAAAACAAGTCCAATTGCACAGGGGCTGCTCCTGCCCTAGTACTGAAAGGCGGGCAGAGAAATCACACCATTTTTACTGACTTGTCTCCTGGCTTCAGAACTGAGCTAAATGAGAGCCTTGTCCATACTTAAATGCTCAGTTCCTACGAGATGCCTGAAACGATTTAGTGGTGCAAGACGCAAACGCCTGTCTCTTCCATCACTACGAATGCCTACTGCCTTCCTGCCTAGGCTGAGCAAATGCTCAAGATCAAATCTTTTCACAAAAGCCTTGGTACGAAGCAAAGAGCTTGATAGCGAAGTAGGCAGTCAAATCTGTGCTCTTCCTCTGACTGGCACCCAGAATAGTAACAAAAATACTCATTTTCACTACAGCAGTGCTTCTTTTAAGGGGGAACATTTTCACCTTGTAGTAGTACAACCTAATAAAACGATGAGTATAACCATACTGTTAAATTTCTTAGGTTTACATTAATGATACATTTATAAATAGTTTGCAAAGGGTTAGTGAGCAATTAAGAGATGCTAAAGCAGGACTACAGTGCAGTGGAGATAGGTCAACAAGTAACACCCCGGTCAAGCTACTGAAATTGGTTGTTGTTGCCCCGTCTTTAACATTTGCTCAAGAAGATCTTTCAACACAGACACACGCACACGGGGACACACGCACACACGCATGTGTCTGCTGGCTGCGAGATACACCAGCGTTCTCCGAGAAGCTAGCATGAAAAAAACCCCATTGCAAACGCTACTTTTCCAAGACCTCTCAACTCCCCAGAGAACAGACCTACTCTGTATCCTCCGTATTTGGATGACTGTGCGAAGGACAAGTGTTCCGCATTTCTCTGCGTGGATTCATACAAGCACGCCACCTGCTCTAGCTATAGGGCACAGACCCCCTGCAAATTCAGCAGCTCTGCAGAGGCAGATTACATAGCCCTCGTGCGCACATTACGTCGATGCTTTTAACCCCCATGTTCTCCATACTTAACAGTATCTCTCTCACTGTTTGTGATGTCTACACCTAACTCCTGACAGCATAAGGTACAGAGTATTCAGCAATGAAAATAGAAGAAATACATGCTTGCAAACTGCCATCTGGTCAGGTTATGGAGGGCTATATATTTCAGCCTTGATTGCAAGCACAAGCATACAGAAACCCTTTCAAAAGACTCTATGATGTGTAATAATTTCTTGTTTAACAAGAGAGAATGAGATATCCTTCTCACAATTCACTGCAGATCCAAGGCAGGGCAACAGTAAGCTCGGTGGAACGGACAGTCACGATGATCCACCTTTTCCGGCCAACCTGAAGGCCTTTCTTCAAAGCAGAGGAAAGCCGTGGGAAAACATAACCGCAGTGTTCCCAATTCCCAAAAAAGCTCTGCTGGAGACGTAGCAATGGAAGGCCATGACTTAGATGGGAACTGGCCGGTCCAAAGTCTTTGAGAATCAATGACCAAGAATTCAACTGTGCTGCAGTATGGACAAGTAGGGGGAAAAGGCAGTAAACACAGGAGGGCAAATCAAACAAAGCAAGTCGCTGACTTGAGTTTTTCTGCAAGCTCACCGTCCATCAGGCAAAGAGGAGCAGGCGGTCTGCCCAGGAGGCAAAAGGTGAAGATCCCTTAAAATTTAATTCATCCGAGCTGCCATAAGATCCTAGGAATGACACCCCTCTTTTCCCTTACACTGTATGTGCCGCCCTCTGTGCATTCGCCAGTACCTTCCTTCGCCGGGTCACGTAGCGTTAAGCCAGAATTTTGTAAGCCACGCTTTTGCGTGCGAGACACAAGAATAAAATACCAACTAGTGCAGAAAAGCTCAGAGTGCATCTTTTCACCAGATGGACACAAGCTTCTTGTGAAAAGCACCCACTTTCCTGCTGGAAGAAATCTTTTAAACACTCAAGCCTATAAGACAGATAGCCCATCCTGGGCTTTCACTTGAAACTGCAACGCTCAAAGCATTCTAACTAAAACTCCAGAAGGGAACAACCATTACAAGAACACTAAGAAAAGATCTGTTATAAAGATAACTTGAAAATGATAGATCATGGCATAGCCAGGGACAAAGCATTTCGACAGGCAAGTATCACAGCCGAGTACTTACGGACACCTATGGTTAAGCCACTAAAGTTATTAAGAGCCAAAATGATGTCAGCTGCTGACAAAAGAACAAAGCAGAGCAAATCGCTTATTGACCGCTTGAGTGAGGCGGACAGGTACACAGAGTTAACTGCCTCTGTTTCGTAACAGACAAGGAAATACAAACACATTCATTACTAAAGCAGAGCTCTGAAACTAAAGTTAATGCTAACTTCAAAGTGCAATTCTGCTTGAAGGAGTGGCTGTAAAAACGGCATTCTCCTACTCGAAAGATCTATTTCTTGTGTGTTTTCTGGGTCACATCTGCTTATTTGAAACAAGATTTTTTAGGATTTTTAATCCTGTTAGCCTGCAGACCAGAGACAGCAAATGGAAAGTGAGACTCCTGAATGCCAGCCACTTAACCCTGCTCAAAACAGAGGGGATGATCAGGTGTCAAGAAAAGGCCTGAGATTTGGCAGGCAGAACCCTTGCGGATGCTAACGATGCGCAAGGAAGAAAGGGAAAAACCTGGGTACTCAGACTCCAGGTTGCATATGGGAGGCTGGCTGCCGAACAAAATCTCTTTCCCTTGTAAACGGAACATATTTGGTGTGAAAAGCCCTGAAAGACCACACGTTCTTTTGTACAGCACTGAGAGTGCAGTGCCACTTAACTTTGCCTAGAGAATCACAAAAAAAGCAGGGAAAACAGTCTCTCCAGAGGTCGCCTGGTCCCAGTCCCCTGTCTGAGGCACCGCCAGACTCACGTTGTTCTCAAAGGGTCGATCTTTCTCTTCCAATACCTTTATTACAAGGAAAAGTCAGTTCTTTTCCTTTGCAGGATCTGACTTGGCTTTTTAGAGCAAGCATGACAGGGTTCAGCAACGCTTCAAAACCTGTGAAATAACAACAGTACTCTAAAGCACATGTCACATTTTTATCATTTACCAGCTCTTGAGTTCAATTTGGGTTTCTCACAGGCTACTCATTTCTTGCTGGTAAATTCCTAGTCCTCCAAATTTCATAATTGATTCTGCTTGAATCATCTCACCCGTGTTTCGCTATGGTTTCTGCATGCCTAATCCTACAGGCAGGGGAGCTGGGACCCGGCAGAGCTGCCCTGGGACACGGGGACATGCGCAGCCACCAGCCGCGGGGCTGACGCGAGGAGCACAACGCCGCACCATCCCTCCACCGCGTGGGTGGAAAAAATGAGTATTGGGAAGAATAAATACAGCAATGACTCACACGGGTTATAGGGCTGGACTGAACACAGTCAAGCAAGCTTTTTTTTGCTCTGAAAAGGAGCTACTTGAGTTCAAAAGCAGCACTGGAAAAGGCCTTTTAGAACGGGATCCAAAAAGCCACGCCGGCTAAGAAGGTTTTCACATTTTCATGCTTCCATGTCCAAAGGCACACGGTTCAAACCGAGGCAGCAATGCATTTCAAAAAGCAAATACCATTTCCCTCATTAATTTGAAACCCCTGAAGAGATCAGATCTTCTACTTTCAGCATTAAACTAGAAAATCTAAAGCACTTTCTGCATGTCCAGTCTAATGTTTGCTAATTCATCTCTGTACGAATCTCCATCCATTTGCACCCAAATTCCGATTGTATCAAAGGAGGTTTCCTTACTTTACTGGCTCCCATGACTCCCGCTCAAAGCCCCTGTGAATTGACTGTGCAATTGAGGACTCCATCAGATCGACATATCTAACAACAAGTGGAGCAAACAGGTCTTGGAGGTGTTTGTGGAATTTTCCATTGCACAAATTATCTAGAATAGATAAATAAAAGTATAGTAAGACACTACTGGTACTAAAAGCTCTGTTAACAAACCACAGCATGGCACTTCATCACACAACGAATTTGTCAGCGAACGGGAAGAAACTTCAAGAACATAACAGGAGCTGGCACCAGGCACCAGGGTTCACGACAAAGACAGCAGGAATGGCTTCTTACTCCAAACAAATAAACAGACAACAAATCTTCTTTTCCATTAATGTCAAACTTACAAATACATTATTACTTCCTGCTAATAAAACGGATGTTAGAAATACAGCATAGCAAACATTATGGCTTTAGCAGGCAGGAGAATCACTTATTCTTTGGTTACTCACGACCATGATGCTGGAAATTACTCTCTGAGGATGAGTCCCTGGCTTTTTTGTGTGGTCGTAGAAAGCCGGGGCCCTTGTCTGGGACCTAACAGAAGGCAATGTCAATTCTGACACCGGCTCCCCGGGGAGCGGCAGGACGCTCCAGGAGAGTGCCAAATCCCCCAGGGCTTTGAAGGCATGGGCTCATGTGCTTTGGAGAAGAGCCTTATTTCACAAAGCACTGGACTTCTGAACTACTCCTGCTTCCGTTTAATATTTTCCTTGTTTCAATAAAATCTTTTAAAGCAGGGACTGTTCTACTCCATGTTAAATAAACGCAGTACACACACACACAAAACAATACACACATTTAATGACAGTGAGATAGAGTACCTAATTCCCTGCTTGTCAGGCAGCCATTACCAAGAGATGTGAGAAGATGAAGCAAAATAGAAGTTCAACTTCTCACCTTCGTCTGAGGCATTTGAATTAAGGGGTGCGTGTGTGCTTTTTTCTAGTGGAAATGGAACAAAATCAAGCTGATGCTAAAAGAGTATGTACTGTAAATCTCTACCCATTTCAGTTCTCTGTGCAGTACGGGGAGGCTGAAAGTATTATCAGTAACCTGAGCAGCCCACTGAAAAAGAAATGATCATAATACAATACATACAGTCACTACGGAGGGAATCGTTTAGAAGCTGAAAGAGCGGAAAGCTGTCCCAGGTGTCTGGGGGTTGCACCTCTAACGCAGCATCCATATCCACTGCAAACAGTGACAGGAAGGTCTCCGCGTGCTCGACCATTAAGTCTGACCACCAAGCAAAGGCCTTCAGAGTTGGTAGAAAAAGATAATAAAGAAGTGTGTTAGTTCTAATAAAGCACAGGGAAAGATGTCAGGCCACATATCTCGAAAAAAAAAATGCGCACCCCATGGAAACTACCTTTATTGTAAAGAGAACAGTGCTTTAAAGTGCTAGCCTGCACAGACAGTGCTAATCACAGGAATTAGGCACTGCTATCTGAATACAAAGGTTTCTTGTAGAGGATCTATTCAGAGCTCCACCGTAAAGGCATGCAGCTGTAACATGGCGGAGAAGGTTTCGTCTGTTCAGTTTACAATAAATGACTACATTCATCTTTAATTATGCTAATTATCAGAAAAATCAACTAATTCTCATTCTAAAGTATAGAAATTTGGGAGTTTCTTCACTGTGCTTGTGGGTTTTCTGCTATACTTTTCAACAGTTTAAATTTTATTTGGATTCACTACTTCTATTTGTCTTGAAAAACAAGGCGCCTAAGACATTAAAATCTGTCCTGAATCACTCACATTCTTCTCTAGAAATATTTCAAGCATCACCAGCAGAAGTTATTACAGCACTGTTCATTTTACATGGTTAGCTGTACACATCCATAGAAACACGCTACCACCTTCATAATGCTACTGATCAGGAAACTGATTACAAAGCTCTATTATCAACATGCCAAGATAAAAAAAAAAAAATCTACGGCAAGCCTATATTTTCACAGAGGCAGGAAAAAAATATATCTAAACTTGAAAACCAAAAGATATCAGTGAAGTAACTCATTCTCATGCACATGGGTCCTTAAAATTCACTGTACGGGCTGTCTGAGGTGACATTCACATCATACATGGCTCAGATGTGAATGCTGCAAACGCATGCATGCGTGTTTAGTAATCACTTCTGGCTGGGAACATGCAATATGAGAAGTGCTGTCGTTAGGACCATGTGCTCGTAATTTTGAAGTGATAGGAAGTTACTCGGTGACTTAAAGGACCTAAGAGACAGCTTTCCGGCACTTCGCAAGAAAAAGAAACCTCTAGCATAGGCACAAGACTGGAGATGAAACGGAAAAGACTGGGAATAGATGAATCAGTTCGAAGAGGAATTGTCAGCCAGGGAGGGGTATTTTTTGCAGACCTCCGTGAACATGAATAAGCAGAATGGACTTTCACTTTCCCAGGGTTCAGTTTTGATTCGCTGATGGGGAACCACACCGATGTGTGGAGCACAACTCCAGCTGCTGGTTCACTTGGCCACGGAGTGGGAGTAGTGCCCCCAAAACAGGTTACTGCCATGGAACCCTTTAATTCTTCCTATTTTGGCCTGACTTCTCAGCTGCCAGTGATATTGGCAGGGGGTCTTTGGGACTATTTCCACTCCTTTGTTTCCCCAAAATATGAAGCAGACTGACGTTGCCCTGCTATTATATCATGAGCTGATATAAAACCGGTGTGAAGACACCAGTGCATAGGTTGGACGTGGCACTGGGCATTAGGCGCCCAGAGCACATCCAAGGTGTAAAATAACCAAAATAACCAAAACCCACCCAAACTAATCTTAGTATTGGGCCTGCTTGGTCATGGAGGTGAAGATGCGGATGGGGTGGGCTGTGCCATGAAGGCATCGCTTCAGTGTGCCCGGGGCAGGCTGGGCAAACGCCATGATCGGAACGGGAGCACCAGCAGCTTAAAGCATCCCTGCGGTCACGGCGTGGGGACAAGGCGGCTACACCGGGCTCCGACATTTGCAAACTGCCCCCAGCCCCACGCGCATGGAGGAAGCCAGCAGGCACCGCCGCAGCATCTGCCGTGGGGTGCTCGGAAAGCCCAGGGGTGGCGGCGGCCCCAGGTATTTGCAGCGTATTTGCTCTGGAAAAGATGAAGGTGAAGCAAGGGAGCGTGGAGGGCTGAGCACACGTAGCAATGCTCTTCAGCTCTTCCACGTTTGGTGCTGGTGTCGCAACCGAGCGTGTGGCCAGACGCCTGGGAGTGCCGCATCGGGAGGCATCGAACTGCCACGAAACAACCCAGGAACCAAAATTGTCAAGACCCAGGTCTGCTCCGGATGCCTGCTCAAACCTTCTCCCCAAAGCGCAGGTGGGAAAGGAGCGGATGCTGAGCAACTGGGCTGTGGAGGGTCCTCTTAAAACGAGCAGCGCTCGTCTGTGGTTTTCAAGGAGGATGCTGGGCTGTCCCGGCACTGACGTCGTTTCTCTGGCTGTGCCTCTGCCTGCCAAGAGCCTGCCATGCTGTGTCCCCATCAGATCCTGCCCACAGGTCTGTGGGTAAAGAGCGATTGCTGTGAAGGACCAACGGCAATCGGCATTCTGGGGGGAGGCAAAAGAGGGGAGGCCAAAGAATATCTTCTGCAACAAATCCCAACAGAAACACTTCAGAGTCCTGCAATAAAAACCTGCTTCCATGAAAAAGGAAAAAAAAAAAAAAGCTGTTTTAAAGAGAAATTAAGAAAAGCATGTGATCACTTGTGGAAAAAAAAATGCCCAAACCAGTCACAGTTTCCCTTTTGCTGGAAAAGTAAAATCTTAGCTCCACAAGACTAACTTATGTCAGGGTCCTCAACCTCCTCCTCCCCAGTCTCAGCGAGCAGGACCTTCCTGCGGTGGGAGCGGTAACACCATACGTTGAGAGTCTCCTTCCAGATGGTAACATTTCATTTATTTACCATCCACTTACCTGCTTTGCTCAAAACACAACGTAAAGGGGGAAAAAATGTGTGCTTTCTAGCCAAATACATCTATTATTGTATATCTTACACATGGATACACATGTATATATGTATGACCTCAAGGAGTTAAAATACATATATACATATACACATACGTATACATAGAGAGAGAAAACACAAGTTTAAAAATAGGTGAATGCCATCGTCTCTGGCATTTGTCATCGGTCATCCAGAGGAAAGGAAAGGGAGGTGGGAGACATCTGACGGGAGAGATGACACAATGACAGAGACCTCCCGCTCTCACAGATTACAGACGTAGGCACACGGTTTCTGCTGCGTTTCTGCCTGCGCCTCGTTTGCTCCTCTCTTATGGGTAAGGCAAACTCAGCTGACCTGACACGGTACTTCTGTTGTAACGTTTTTTTGAGCGTTTTCCATGCTCTGAGTATTATTTCCTGGGTTCTCATTAGGGAGTCTGCCTGGACGTCCGTGTGGGGAAAAAAGGGGCATGTTTTAACCGCAAAAGCTGTTGGTTTTCAGTAAATTAAGGCATTCCTTCAGTAAGCCGTGCAATTTAATTTTCTGCTGAACGTCCAAAGCAGACTGAGGAGTCTCGCACCTCGCAGGTCAAACCTTCTCCAGATGAAAGGACAACACGTCAAAAAAACCTCACCTGGAATAATTTGGGGGAAAAAATAAAAGTGCAATACCTCAGCAATTCTCATTGCGCAGTGAGAGCATAATGTGGCTACAATGCATAATAAAAATCAGTGATAGAACCACCCAGCCTCTTCTCTCTCTTCCTCTGGGTGCAATTCAAAGTGTGCGGAGAGCTGGCCAACTGCCTGTACACTGCTGAAATGCCACAGCCACCCTCAGGACAGGGATTCAGTAACGTACCGACAGTGTGCCGGGCTTCCGGACAGAGATGAATTTCACCCTTCCAGGTCACCGTTCAGAACAAGGGACCGGGATGCCTCCTGTCCGTGTTGGCATTAACCTTCTGTCTCTAATCAAAACCTTGTGACACAAAAGATGCCGGAGAACAGTTTTGAGTCTTCCTCCTGGTGAGGATCTCGGCAGCGTGGCTGGCTGAACGCGACCGGCCCTGTAACCGCTTCCTTCTGAAGTCTACTATTTTCAAAACAACCTGCATTTCAAAAACAGCTCCTTCCCTGCTGGCTGTACACCCAGCCTGCGCTGGTGATGAGTGGAATAAAACACTCGTTGTCCTTGGACAGGTTACCGCAGCTCACGCGCAAGCGCGGCGCTGTCGAGCACCCCCTCGCTTTCGTCGAAACGAAGTTTATTTCACTCTTCACCCCGTATATTCTCTCTCTACATATAAATACTGTATATCCAGTACAAGGCACATACAGACAAAACCAGAGGAGGAGCACTACTATTCTAGGCACTCGTGTAGTACTTAGTCCATCTCCACCACAGTGTACTAGAGGTCGGGTGAATGCGAAACGACAGAGGTAACAACAGGCTGAGGAGAGAGTCCAGGCAGGTAGGGTTGTGTCGGGATGTAACTGCAGCGCTCGTAAAATATACCCATTGCTACATGCATGGACCGGACTACTATGCCACATTTACCCTCCTGTGTCAGGCTACCAGCTCCGCAAGCAGCCGACTCGAAGTTGCTGTTACATTCCTCGGTCAAAGTTACGGAAGAAGCGAGGGCAACCCGGGTAAGATCCCAGTAGGAAACATGGCACTGAGAGGGCATGCAAGAAATATGACAGGAGTGACTCGTTTCGTTCGGTTTAGTCACATACCTCTTTCCCCTGCCAGGATCATCCAAGATTGAATGAACAGTAGAAAAACAGGGAGGAAATTTAAATATGCAATCAGGCATTAGTTGGGTGTTGTGGACTGTTGTGTATTATCAATAAGTTAAATTATACTGCAAATTTAATATACACTGGAATGATTTTTAGGTGATTGTGAAATTATTTACCAAATGCTCTTAATGCAAAATATAGTGAGTATATATATATATATATCAACGGGAAGGAAAAGAGAAAATAGTGAATGAGTGGTTACATTACCTACAGTCATAAACAGTAACTGTTCAGTCTGAATCTTAACTTTCACTATTAACTTTTCAAAACGTATCCAAGAGCACCAGATTTATAGAGAACTCGGGGCTCAATCCTGCAAATACTTACACGGGTACGCAACGTCACTCGCTCGGGCAGAAATGCCCCGATGTGCTGAGAGCGGGAACGCAGCCAGCAACGGCAGCTGCCTGTGGGGTCAAGTGTATCCAGGATCAAGCCTCACGATCGTCTCATCTATATTTGACTATGACATGGTTTCAGTGGTTTTAAAACAGGAATCTTTTTGTTAAAGTGCTTTGAAGAGTTAAGAGTAGTCGTATGAGGCCTTCGATAACCCAAAGAATGAGTAACGGAGAGGAATTCATCCTAAACTCCGTGACTAGTAACTGAGGGATTCCCAGTAAGCCAAGGCAGAAGAGGCCAACAAGAAACCTGGTGAGTTAATCATGTACCGCAGGGGCCCAGGGAGACCCCTGGAAACACCCTGAACGCTCGGAAAGGGATAAAAAAAGAACTGTTTTGTTTTGCGGTGGTTTTCCTTGCTCCGGCTCTGGACAGCAGGAGCGGTAAGGTGCTGCAGGGAGCCCGCCAATGCCGCCAGACAGAGGCACAAACATGACATTATTTGGAAACATGACCTTTCGGAAAAGTGGACAGGCTTGCCCTTGTATGTAGTTGGTGGTGAATACATTTGGCCAGATTCGGCTCCTGCTGGCGCTGTATCAAGGCTGCAGACTGACGTAGGGGAGAGCAGAACTTCATTAATTTCTCCTTTAGCCCTCCCTCCCCTCTGCAAAAGCAATCTTCCTGAACTGTAGTTCGCCTTCATCGCGCTTGAGCGCCACTACGTACGAATACTTTTGGCTTTTAAAGAAGACAAGCCAGCACCAGTTGGGAAGACACCACACAAATATACAGAGCTCCCAGCAAGCCAGCGGAGCCTGCTGAAGACCTGGGGGACACGACCTCGCACGGCACCGCTGCTCACCTCCGCATGGTGTTCTTCGTTTTGCTGTAGGACTTCAATTACCAATTCTGCCAGACGTATTGTATCTTCTAACTTTTTAGCTGGTGTGACTAACCGGCCTACATTTTCTGTAGTACAAGAACTCAAGTTAAAAGGGAGGCAGAACGAAAAGCTAGACGTACAGTAAGTTATTTTAGAGGTTTAAAAAAAAAAATCCCATAATATTCTACAGCTTTAAAGATCTTTTCATGCATATGTTAAATGCTTATATAATTAGTACTGAGCAAACCAGAAAGCCACATTCGTTATTATACTATGAAAATACAGTGCTCCAGCTCCAAATTTCACAATACCGTCAGAATTGTTTTGCTTTATGGCGGCACTTTATTAGCTCAAGTAAGAACATCGCATTCCCTAAAGACAGCATCTGGCCGCTAATACATGAACAATATGTATCCTTCAATGTAGATGATGCTATTATAGAAATCGTGCATACTATTTTAAAATTCTTTTAAGAAGATCAATTCAAACCAATCTGTCTGTACTTTTAATAAATTGTCACACTTGAGCAATTTAAATGTCACCTGCTACTGAAAGCAAAAACTGCAGGTCTGCCTTGCTCCAGGATTTAACTCCACAACGGTCAAGGAGTTACGCATGCTGGAGGGAGTGGAAAGTGGTAAACCCCACTGAGGTGTTCATAGGTAAGATTTATACGGGAAAAGAGATGCAACTTTACAGCAAAAACCCCGCAGACAAACCAAAGAGTTTAAATCCTGGAGCTTGGGGTGTTTAGCTACGCTGCGTTATTTTGCAGCGTTTTCTGAAGGCTTTTAAAAATAATTAAATTATATTTTTCTAGTTAATTTATATTACTAATAACATATTAAAGATCCAAGGTGCTAACGATCTGGAACATTTAAAGTATTTCACTAGAAATAATGTCGAGAAAAACAAACCAATCACGTTTTCTTTGAATGACAGCTTCTGCAGAGCTGGCTGAGTGCAACCGAGGGGGTTTCTACAAGCTGACACGGCGGCTCGCTTCCCTGAGGCGGGCAAAATCTCCCTGCGGCGGCCGCCCTGAGGAGAAGCGGAGCAGGGGACCTCCTCCCCAAGGATCCACCTGCACCACAGCACGTCACCACGCTAACTACGGACGTGTCCCTCCGGTTAACGACCGGGTGCCCACCCTGGCTCTCCAGCACAGCTAGGGCGAAGAACGGCATCACGGTCCGGCAGCTACACCAGCCAATTTGTACCTCTGCACGGACGTGTACTCGGCCTCTCCACGAGATCAAGGCTGGAGACTTCGTAAATGGGTGAAGCACCAAAACCCACCCAAACCAAACCGATGTGCTGCAATTAGCAGTGCACAACATACCGCACGTGCCTAACACAGTAAACCGCCGGCAGCGCGTGCCTTGAGGCGCCGTTACTAGCAACCACCCTGGGATTTCCGAAGGAGCCCAGCTAAGCCAGCAGCTTGGGTTGTGCTGACGAACGAGGTGCTGGCTGGGCATCTCGCTCCAGCCTTCTGCACGCACTAGCTTTTTGCTAGTGTTTAGGCCTTCTCTACTGACAGCATAGAAACTCGTGGTTGCACGCAGATGGCACTGCTCTGCTCTACCGGGTCACCCGGCGAGAACGCCCTGCCTTGCTGGAGGCTCGGTGAGCTTCAAGGACTTAATTCTCCCTCTTAAAATCTTGCCCGCTCCTAGTTTTCCCCGAATACCTGTTTACAGGTAACACATTTCCCACGAAAAGGAAAGCCATATTTTTCAGAACGGTCACATTTGGGCAGTCAAGCGAGGGGTACATGGGCTGGTTTTCAGAGGAGCTCAGCAACTCGGTCAGCTGAAGTCTGGCATTGCAGGTGCTCAGCTCGGCTGAGAGGTGCAACATGGTCAAGCACCACGCAAATGAACACCAGGTTTTTACTGATTTATGCCTCAGAGAGGGGTCTCGGGAGTTTTTTCTCCAGTTTTCATTTTGCTCCTTGCATTTCTGGAAACAAAAAAAATCCATGTTCCCCTTAACATAATTTATTGGGCAAATACTGAAACTGGAGAACTGCTGGTTAACTCCTCATTCTTTCTCCTATTCTTCCAGCTCCTCACTGACTACAAGAAGGAGAAACCTCTTTCTTTCGTGCAAAAGGAGCCCAAAGTCGCGTCCCTTAGTAAGTAAGCTCTGCTTGTTTCTGCACCTCTGAAGCCAAGGGGAAGCTTTTCCATTGATCAGAGCAGCATCAGGCCCATTCTCATTTGCAACACTGATCTGCTCTCAAATACAACTAAAAGACAAAAGTGTTAATAAGAACAACTGCTCAGAGATGCTGTCTTTAAAGAAAATATTGATGCTTATACAACTTTGGCAGCCAGCAGATGTCAATCTTAATTTTTTTTCTTCTTATTTTAAATATTTCCCTGGTTAAGTTACTATACATCAGAATATTCTGCTAAGATAGCTGGAGCACTGACAGTTACATGAAACGTATACGATATACTTATCAAACATTTCATCCAACATCATGTAAAGCTCATACATATTTATAGTTTTCATGCAAAATGTTATGCAACAACAATGTTATTTTGTGCTGACGTTGATATTTGAAAATGTTGCATATGTCAGACATTGCTAGACAAAAAAATGTGGACATTTTGAAATAAATGCTACCTCTAAATCTCTAAAACCTACCACATCGCGCTAGGTATTTTGTATAAAGCTACACAACAGAACCAGCTTTCTACTACTACACAAGCAACTGCTACGCTAGAAAACCACTGAATAAAAGGAAGGAAAACTATTACAGTACTTGGCGGCTGTTTGGCCATGCCTTTGAGCATATGATTTATCATGTTAGTCTGCGTTTGAGGAGATGATGGTGGCCCAGCCGGTGGCTTAGGCTTGGACGGACGGGCTGCTTGTGCATGACGAGGAGAGACGCCAAAAGTAAAGAGACAAATGACTTCATAAACAGTGACAAAAAAGATGGAAACTTCGAAAGGAACATAAGCAGAAACGATCAAATACAAATGGTGTAAGCTGCTGGGCTTTTGCTTATCGGTACCTGAAGCATTACACGGTAATGACACCATTTGACAACACGTATTCTAGAAGTCAGTAGATTCGAACATTCTACGGTACTGTGCAATCAGAAAGCTAAAAATCCAATGCAAGTATGAAACTGCACTTCGTGCAGCCACGTGAGGAAACAACTAGAGTAATTCAGTTAAAGCGCTGGAATTGAAAAACGGTAAACTAAAAAAGATCACTTTAAGTCAGCGCCCCAGTGCTTAGGTACATTTAGTAATAGAATAATGAGCCACAGGAATTAATTGCTTTGCAAATATCAATTACACATTTTAGAATTAAACGTCACTGTTGGTTAAAGGGAGCTATAAAATATTCTTGTGCAATTTAAACATGTAAAAAAATCTGTCACTTAAAAATGTGTGGTTCCTGATCGTTTCCAGCTCATTTAATTATTTTCAACTTGGAATTCTAGTGGCTTTTATATTCTGGGTTGAATCATATATAAAAACTTGCCAGCTCTATCAAATATGTTACTTGCTATTCCAAATGTTAGAATACTGCAATCAGGACTTGACCCATCTGTCATATAGTTTACAATATCAGCATAGGAAAAATTCAAAGAAAATAGCCTTTCCTTTTACATACACTCAGAGAATAAATTATATACTGTGAATATATTAACACAATAGTTTCTATTCCATTTAATAACAGTTTTTAGCAGCACTGTGACTATTTTTAATAATGCCATTTGCAGGGAATCTGGCATATTTATCTGGACATTCTATTGCCAAAAGTCCTTGCCATTTTGCTTGCATTTTCCAGTGGGTAAAAAAAAAAATAAATCGGTTGGCTTGTGCAAAGTAGATTTCTGATTGCTTTTAATTCTCACAGAACTATAACACTTATCAAAGTATAATAAAGAATATTCGAGCAAGCCGTTAGTTAAAGAGTATGAGTTAGGTTGGTTCCCCTCTCCATACATACAGATATACACACGTACATAAACACACATACGACGCGCACGTGTGCACGGGCGCACGCGCGCACACGCGTTTTTAGTCTTTTAAGCCGTGTAATGATTTAATTCAGGCCCTTAGATTCAAGCTACTGGTTCTGACTATTATTTTTTTTGTTTTCTGATCACAGGAAAAGCAAGTCTATTCGTTCATCTCTGGAGCCATCCTGATCCTTGTTCAATGTTTACCAAGGGTGGCTTTGTCCCCAGAAACAAAGCTCTCAGCCTCAAGTGACAAAAATAACCGCTTTCTGGGCATTGGCCTAATGACTTTCATTGTAATTTAAAACATAAGCAAGAATTCAACTTGGCTACTCATTGGTGGCTCCTGAGCGCAACACGTAGACGTAGGGAGAATATTTTACTGCCTGTCACTACAGAGAGCAGTTTGTGCCAAGGTCGCTGCGTGGGAAGGCACCGTGGGGAGAGGGGACCACACGTCTCCTCCTACCTGCACCTGGCAACCGCGTGGTGGGAACCCCTCGCCACCCAGGGGAGTCCGTCGGGCTCCAAAGTTGGGAGAGTCAAAGAGGGAGAGCTCCTCCTAAGAGCGTCAAAGCCAGGGGAAAATCGCATCCCGGGATCGCAGCCCACCGTGCCTGAGTGTGCGATCCTCAAGCACGTCTAAACGTGAGTCCAGCCCCTGCATCGCCGACAGCTACCCATCAAAAAATAGATTTCAGACTTTGCGGACATCCGGGCCCCGTAGCGTCGAATGGGCTTGACTTGTGCAAGTGTTTTCTGTCCTAGGGAAAACTCATTAGCAGAGGAGGAAGAGAGAAGAGACGCAGCAGCACTGGGGCTTTATGAACCGCTAGTGCAGCGCATACAAAACAGCCTGGAGGAGGCTCCAGTTTTCAGCACAGTGCCCCGGGGTGGCTTTCACTTCTCCGGGAGGCCCGGAAAGATCCCTCCCAGCACCTCACCCCTGCTCCTGGCATCTCCTCCCTGCCACCGGCTCTTGAAAACAAGCTTCCGCAAGGGATTACAGCAGGTTAAGCAACAAACTCTTGACGTAATCCTGATCTGGCCCAATCTGCAGAAATATTCGGCTCTTTCGGTAATTTAATTTTTTCAGACCCAAACTGCACAATGGCTGCAAAACCACCTGGAGCCAAAGGAGAGGAGAGGAAGAGCTCTCTCTCCCTTCCTCAGGGCGCTGAACGCCTCGTGAGCTCCGACCCAGCTTTTCTTTGTTGCCTCCTGATTGTAAGGAAATTTAAAAGATTAAGGTCTGGCTAAGGAAAGCAATTAATTTCATCCATAAATTTAGATACAAATGGCACCGTGACCGCAATGCCCCACGAGATGCTGCGCTTTACATGCTTCTCTGGGTCCAGGTCTCAGAGACGATACGTGAAGTCCCTCTCACGGGGTGTTCGGCTCCTGCTCGGAGCCAGGGAGACGCACGCGTAGGGCTCGAGGGGGTTTACGGCACTTGCCAGCGATCAGCTGCAGCGTGCGTAGCAGGTTTTGTTTCACTTTGGCTTTCCTTTCTTCCCTGTCCTTTTCCTCTCTAAACCCTCGCCACAGCCCATTTAGCATCGGAAACGCGCTTGTATCCATTGCTCACGTGTGTCAAATGGGTGAGATTTAAACACCTCCGTCACTGAAATCAGAGGCAGGAGCAGCTTCTTCCTTACCAACAACCTGACAAAGTGCTTTCCTGGACAAACTTCTGCCAAAGGTTGTTACGCTTCTGCATGACACTTGCAAATAAAATCCTCGCAGAAATTTGAATTACTTGGCAAATTCTGGGGTTGTGCTTGCAATAAGCTTCAGCTTGCAATGACTATAACAGATATATTAAAAAATCTGGGCTACCTCGAGTATGTGTATCGCATACAATTCATTGTGTGTGACTCTTTACGGACTGGAAGATTTTCAAACTCCGTATTTCTCACTCAGCATCACCTCTGCTAGATGAGCTACTAATACATCCGCAGCAGTGAGAATTACACTTGCAATTGTTGACTTTTCATATTCTTCATAAGCGTAGCCACTGACTCAATGATTTTCTTGTATTAATTAAAAATATACAACCCCCGCCAAGGGCTTCGGTATGTAAGTGTTATGTGTGCATTCATTTGTGAGCCAATCATGAAAATGATAAAACGAGCTGCTGTTCCCAGGATAACTGTAAAGAATAACGGACCTAGCCTGAGGACGAGGCAAAGTAGCCTTTCGCTATATTCGTGAAAAGAATTTGCGTGTATCTGAAAGGGATTTCAGTGACGACATCTTTTTTTTCTTTCAAAATAAGATGCGTTATCTTAAAAGTAAGAAAAAATGATATAATTTTTTTTTCAACCCAGAAGGGGACTTTAATTCAGCTCTCAAAACCCAACATACTGAGAAGAGAAATGATCTGACTTTCTGACGGTTATTCAGCCTAGTGAGGGATTTTTGTATGTCTGAATTATATCTCATGCCTCAGGCAGCAAGTTGCTCTGCAGTTGGTAAGAGACTTGTAGAACGATAACGGCACCGTGCAGATCTTTGTGATTTCTGAAGCTCTTGTAATAACTTTGATACTGCTTTAAGCACTGCCTTTGAAAGGGCAAGAGGAAATCTCAAAAGCTGCATAATGATTCTTCATTAAACGCGACCGAATGCCATTTCAAGGAATGAAACAAATAAAGCAGAAGTTCAGCAGCACACAAATACGGGTTGTAGCCATGCCTGAGTTAAAGTGCATGACTTACTAATGACTTCAGTCTCCACTCCCATACAAAGACTGATGTTTTCATACATTTTGCATCTGTATTTATTTGGGGAATGTAATTTTATTTTCTTTTTAAGCTTTGTGGTTTACCACAAATGCTGGGAGTGATTGTCTAGCAGTGGCTGGGCTGACAAATCACGCAGGACCTCTCCTTGGCTCGGACCAGGTTAATCAACAGGCAGCTCAGCTCCTAATCCTAAGAGTTACGGGTGTGTGCACAGCGCTTCCCAGGCTGAGATCCAGAAATAGGGAAGGCAAGTGACGTACAGTGAGTACGTGACAAGGGCCAGTACGAATGCCTTGAAAAATACCACTGCTTCTTAACAACCTGCTGTATTGCGCTAGTTGAAAACCGACCACTCCTGCACCCACTTCCTCGGCTGAGGACGCTTTCCATGCCTGCTGAGGCGAGCGCTACGTGCAAGATGCTCCATGGCCGGTGCCAGCTGAGGCTGACGCAGCCAAAGCCACCGCACTCGGTCCCTCTCCCGTGGGTGCACCCGGGTCCCAGCCTGATGCGGGCACCTGAAAGACGTCTGTCTGTCTCCGCACGCGCACCACGGCTGGCCCTTGCTGCCCCGTGGGCAGCACTGACCCCCTTACCGACCGGGTTTCGGCTTCACACCCGTCCCGGCACCACCACTGGGTGCGTTTTCGAGGGAAGCCAGGCTTCCCTGCCAGCCTGGCCGGGAGCGGTGCAGCGTGGTGAGATGCTGCGTGTTCGGAGCTTCGCTGCCCTGGAGAGGGGCTGAGGAGGCTGCAGGACAAGCAAAAACCTGGCATGTTTTGATAGCCCAAGAGTAGCTGATTTCCCTTGGTGACAGAACAATAGGACTCCAGTGGGTCCATCAGCTCTGCAGTTACTTGCTTGCAGTGCGTGCCCCATTGCTCTGCAGCGCCGGTACCGAGGCCAGAGCTGCCTCCATCCCCAAATCTCCTTCACTTCTCCTCTCTGTGCATCAACTTGGCAGTACCACAAGCCTCTCTTTACAGAGACCAAAACCAAATCACAGTATGAGAAACACTCGGTCTGAAAACTAAAAAAGAAAAAAGTCTTACACTGAACACAATCAGCTGTCAAACTGACAACTATCGTCTTGGCTGGCACCATCTCCAAAGCTGCCTGCACCCAACTCCAGCAGTGCAAAGCGGCACTTGGGCTCACGGGAACCCTCGGTGCCTCGGCACTCCAACACAGTGCAGCACATTTCACGAATCTTGTGCTTAAGGGATGGAGAAGTTGTTCTCTGCTAAAGGAACGACGGATTCTCGACTTACATAAATAAGCAGATGAACACTTAATAAAAGGTTGCACTTATTAATCTGAGTGTTAGTAGTTTTGTCTGATTAATAATTAAAGCGAGTCATTAATCTTTAATTGTTTTAGGGTAGTGTGCTGTTTAACGTTCTATTTCAAATCAATGTTTTTAAAGCACGGCAAGAGACCACACACTTCTCAAGAGAAAGGACATCAAAGGGTGACATTTGTGCTTAAGAAGAATTTGTTTTCAGTGTCTGATTTTTATTCTTGCTTCTGGCAAAATAAATAAAAAGTCAGGCCAAAACCCAGTCACTTTTGACTCCACTTAAGCTGAGGCACTGGTTTCAAGTTGAGTCCTGCTGACCTTGCCCTCAAATTTTTCATTTAAGACAATGCGAGATTTGTGGGCACAAAGCAGCGGAGTCAGAACTCCTTGCATCCTTTCCCTTGCTCCAAGCATCGAGAAGAAGCAGCTTTATTTTTAATCGAGCTGGGCCATAGAAACGTCCTTCTGAATTTCTAAACTGTAAGCACGTGACGAGCCGTTGCCAGCAAGCGCGATGCTCAGTGCGTTTATTGTGCTTAATGCGCAACAGCCTGCGCTTGCTTTAATCCGCTGCAGCTAATAGCTGGGATTGTTCTATTTGCTGTTTGTTTATTTGCACCTCTCATAGCCATAAGGAAAAATTATTCTCGATTTTCTAAATATTTATTGCTACTCAAAATTAATTTTACTGTCATGCAATAGCTCTAGATCGTGGGCCAAATTTGAGCTGCGAAGCCTGGGGAAGCCAGGGCAGAACCTGGCCCAGCCGCTTGTGCTGCTTCTTAAAGCAATTTCCCTTTGCAAACAGAGCTCAAATCAAGCCGAGATTCTCTTTTTTTTTTTTTCTCCCCACAAAACAGAACAATCTACTCACAAAAAGAAATGAACAGTTCAGGTTTCAAGGACTTTCAAACTAGGACTCTGGGATACAACAGAAACGAGAACAGGGGCTGCAGAGCTCCACCATCCCTTCTGAAGAGACGGGCACTCGAGCTGAGCCTTTGCCTTGTTACATGTCACCACAGGTCATAAACGAGAGACAAACACGACTTCTGTCCCACCGGCTCATTTGTTACACATTAACAAAAAAATAGGAAAAAAGAAAAAAAACCCAAATTAAAACCCCAGTCCTCCCATCAGGGCATAAAACAGAAGGTATGAAAACCAAAAATGAACGTTAGTTTAGTTATAAATGTGCTTGTTAGGTGTGTTAAACTAATGGCCAAATCACCAGCATTTTTTCACCCCAAACGAGCTGCAGTTCTTTTGGAAAACAAGAATCTTTCTCTTTACAAAGGCTCGCTTCTCATCTAAAACTGTCTCCTAAGAATCTACTATACTTCTATGAGGTATCTCTACGCTCTAGTCTAAGGAAGGAGGAAAAGGAGACTATGTAGACAGCACAAATTAACTCCTTAAGTATTAATGCATCTCCATTTTCAGCCTGAAGGAGTACATATCTTAAGGAGCTATGAAAAAAGAAAACAAAATAAATATAACTCAACAGTCCTAGCAATTTATAATGCATATACAATTGTTCACCTGCATCCTTTTGATTCTCTATATGAAAGAGAGAAAGCAACAAGGAGAGAAAAGAGAGAAACAAGAACAGATATGCAGGATTAATGAGCAAGTGGACCGCAGAGCCCCCCAGTTATGCGTGATACATGACATTTGAAAGAAGAAAAGCCGCCCCGTCTCGCCCCCCGCCCCCCCGAAGCATGGGGTTACCAAAGGAAACTCCTTTCACGGAGGTGAAAGAAAACGCCGCACAAATAGAAAACCAGAGAGGGCGAGCTCTGAGGACACGGAGGGGATCTCCAAGCGACAGCGGCGCTGCGATGTCCCCTCCCGAGCTCGGCGCAAAGAAGTCAGTAAAAAAACTGAGGAGGAGAGCAAGGCAAGCACGTCCTTCCGCTCGAGAGCTAACAGACAGGAGACATGTAAGATCTGATGTACAGAGAAAGGACAGCCTTATATGATCTTATACACAGGGATGGGTAAAAGATCTTATACGCAGGCAAAGGGATGGCTTTTTCCAAGTGTCCTTTGTCTGACCTCTAGCTCACTGCTCCCCGACGTAGCTGCTACCTTTTGATTGTGTACCAGTGACAAGCACTTTACAAATTGGGGTTACACAGAAGCAAAGTAAAAATGCATTCAGGTCACGGACATAAAGAAGAACTGAAAAAACTTACAGACGATCTGAGTTTATCACAAACAGATGGGTTAATTGTCTAACCTGGTTCAGGCTGATAAAAAGTGACTGGACTTCTCACACTGGGTTTCACAGACAGAAGCAACAGACAAGCCAATGCTAAAAGACTTGAAGCAAGGAGAGTGAGTTGGTTTGGATCTGGACTTTCTTGAGGTAATGAAAACAGAAAGAGTGAGGACAGCATGGAGAGGAGGGTGGTAGGTACTCACGAATGGTTAAATCCATCACTTGAGAGGCCAAGCAGAAGACAGGATGCTCATACATTTCTCTCTTTTTCCCTATAAAAGAGGATTTGGGCATGCAAGAGGCTTAGGTCAGAGGTAAAGAGGTTACAGGCTACAGGTCAGAGGAAAAATTTATATTAGGTTAAAAGGAAAGCAGCCGTAGAGTATTTTGGGATACACACAGGATAAAAGGAAAGGGGGTGGGGGGGGAAAGGAGGGTTAAAATTGGAGATACTGGATTAACCATTCAGCATGCCCATGAGTCACAAGAGAGGCTCTGATCATGACTCCAGAGGTTTGCTCTGAACTGTTCGCAAGAATATAATGATCAAAACGTCATGAATAGAGGGAAATAGAATTTCATTGGTTTAAGGCTCCGAGATACTAAGGATTTCAGCCTTCAGTATCTAAGGCTTCCACAGGTATTTCTTCATAAGCATAGCCTCAAGCACCGCTGCCACTGATTCGGTTTTGCATCTCTGACAAAACTTTCCTAAATGCGCGGCGATTCAAACGTCAGCTTTCAAAAGCGAGATTTCAGTGCCACGTACGGCGCGCGGGAGCGCGTCTCACCGACGTAAATCTGTTATTTGCTCTTCTAAGGAAGTATTTGAACACGTAGTGGACTATGCTCATGAGAGAAAACCTGATGCATGCAGCTGGCGGATGTTGGGTTGTTTGAACTGACAATCCCAGCATGCTTGGAAATTGGTGTTACAACCACTTTTATAGAGATAGGATCAAAAAGTGGCTGTGGCCAATCACGGATAAAGGAGGAGAAAAGCAGAAGAGAGCAGGTAGTGTGGAATGAACTATTTCTCTGAAAAGGTAGCTGGAAAAAAAAAAAAAGGTTTGTTGCTTCAAAGTATTCCCAGACCTAAAAGTCACAGTGCGAAAAAGAGGGCAGATAATTAACACAACCAAGAAGAATTGAGGCACAAAAGGAAAAGTACACACTAGCTGTTCTACTTTGGAAATGAATGCATTTTTACTTACAGATCATAAAGTTTGTTTTTGCATAGATTTATCTGAAAGAAGAGAGCAAATCTTACCAATGAGTTAGTGATATTTGCACAGAGAACCTAAGGGAGCCAGCCCTGGGTAGAAGCATGCATCAACAGAAAAGCTGCTTTTGATTCTCAGTCCTTCTCCATCCTCATCAAGTATATTTAAACATTGCATTTTACAGAATGCACCAATTAAAATATCCTGTGAAGTTGAGTACTTCGATAAATTGCCTGATAATACAGTGCTTATGAAACCTTCGTTCCTTCTCTATTTTTGTCACTTATTACCAAGTCAAGAGTTGATAAACATCCTTTTAGTGCCCAATTCTTAAGTGTTTCTCACTGGATGCATAACAATGAATTCATTACCACTGGTACACAATTTGCATTGTTAGATAGGAAAAAAAAAGGAAAAAGAGAGGACATGTCATGTACAGAACCTGGACAATTTGCCACATAATAACCCAATTTTCCACGTAAACAAGAACTAAGAACAAATCAGAGGGAGTTTGGTTGTTGTGGTGTTTTTTTTTTCCCTCCTCTCAATATTGTCCTAGAGGCATACAACGATCATCTCAGCTGTGGGAAAGCTTCACATCACACATGACAGAAACCCAAGTCTAGAGCAGAACATACCATTCATCTGGAACACACAGGTTTAAGCAATTGGGAGCTCGGCTAAAGTTGGGTAGGAGTTTCAAGTTGGGAATAGCAGCCAACAACGTACCAAGGTAAACTCATTAACACGTAAAGAACGACTGGATCATAGAGCTTCAGCTAACGTGTATCCTCTAGCAAGCTTTAAAATGTCTTTTTGATGGCCACATGTGTCTCTAGTCACTGGTTATTATTCTCCCATAACTTAAAAGGTCAATAATATCAGCTATGCTGGATTTAGAGTGACAAGAAAGAAATCTGATGCAAGTATGGGATCACTGATCAACGACTGCTACGCAAACTGCAAAGAGAACGAAACAGTCCCAGAAAAAAGACATTTTAAATTGGCTACAAATGATCAAGCACAGATTAAACAGCTTTTCGGCTTCTTATTTTTCATTTGTTTCCTAAACTCCACTGTCACAAGCAATTAGCTGCACTATACCTTCAGCTGCAAAGATGACATCCCAAGTATTTCTCAATTTGTTTTTTAAAGCCACAACATGAGGCTGAATACCACACCACTGGCCAAATGCACTCACGATCAAGAAAAAAAAAAGCCACAGTTCCTTTAAATTGTTTCCTCTCTCTTTTCCAGAAAAAGAAACGTTTTGCATAGCTTCCATTCTTAACCGCTTCTGAAGCCAACACCACAAAAATGATTCAGAATCACATCAGTTTTATTGACAAGCGAATAAATAGCAAATGAGCTTCTTTTAAATAGCTCCCAGCCACAGTTGCCACCTAGAAATATAACAGAATTGTAATTTCACAAAGAAAGAGCCTTACCTTCAATTTTGGCATACTCTGATAGTCGGGTATAATTGACTAGAGCTGCTTGCTCCAAGCATTTACGGATGACTGTTTTTACCTCCTCTTGAGGGACTGGAGTAACTATATCTTTCATCAGAACCTTGACAGAAGAAAATCTGATTTGTTGTGGCATCGGGCACACAGAACTGCTTTCCTCCAAGCCCAGCACATACATCCATGCCTGCCCCAGCGCTGCGTGGCTCTCGGGGTATGTGTACAATACGCAGGATCTACTACAAGGTCACCTTGGCCAGCTCGAGGCGCGGGACCTACCCCTGCCATATTATTCCCATTCTGTATCTATACCCTGTGGCATGCCCTGAAATCTGTACCTCTCATTTTTTAGGGCATGACATTAAGATCTATCACAACTTCCCCAGTGCTAGGGAACGTCATGTCCTTCCCGGACTCTGCTGAGAGACTTGGGTTTCGGTCTCGGCTTGGCCATACTGTGGGTTAGCCGAGGTGAGAAGGATGTCGGAGCGGCAGGAAGGCTGAAATAGGGATGGGGAGGATGACGGTGAGCAGGTTTTCTATACCCAGGGGGAACGAGGCTGCCTCAAGATGGGGATTCCACCAGAGAGCAGCCCGGTGTCGTTTACACGGTTTGCAGCGTAGATGCTCACGAGTGAGATCCACCACCCTGAACTATCAACACAGACGTAGGCTGTGCTGCCTTTAGCGGCCAGGCTACACACCGGCCGCCTCCGAGCTGAAGCAGGAGAGATAATAACCCCCATAAGCCCCCACATTTCCTTATTAATTATAATTAATTACACATCCCATGCAAAAGTAAGAGTTCCTCAAGCTCTTCTGGATGGAAAGACACGTGAATGCAGAGGATTTTAACTACTCTCTGTTGTTCTTATGCTTACCCTTTCCAGCAGCGATAGAGTAGCTTTTAGTGCACCTTCTGGACGGCCAAATGGGAAACAGTACCTAGAAAAACCACATCATGTTAACATCACACCAGGTGCATATGAAAGAGCCTTTCCAGAGCTATAAAGATGCTTTCCTAAATATGCCCAAGCAAGTCTCTAGTCCCTCTGTCCGGAATGAGGGCTCTTTCTACAGGGTAACTTTCCAAAAGGGTTTCATGGTGTGGAGACTAAGGCAGCAAAATGGAATAAGAAGGAGTAGTAAGCTGATAGCTTTAGCAGCTTATTAAATCTGGGTGTCACCTGGGGAGTTTTTAGATCTCCTAGGAGAGAGTTAAGCATCATCTTCTTGTAAAAATGGGAAAAAAAAGCCCCTCTGGAAAGGACATTTACTTCCAGAGGGAGACCCGGCGATGCACCAGGCTGCAGGTAACCGGCTGAACCGGCCACCGTCCCCGGCGAGTGGCAGCTCCAAGGGGCTCACGCGGGGGCTCTGCGTGCGAATGCACGTCACTCGTTTGCCTGCAAACGTGCACGACCTGCGCAGCACCCGGCTGGTGCGCAGGCAGCAATTCACCCCTCTCTGTGGGGGCAGGATGCATCCTTTGTATATCGTGACACCTCTGCAGAAAGCCCTGCCTGTCGCTGTACTAGGGAGAAGGGGAGATAAACGGGTAATAACCGAGCAGAGGGGAATGGAGAAGTTAAGAGGACAAGGGATTTTTTTTTGGTTATTAAATCTTAGAAAAAATCCACAGCATTATCGTGCCTGTGAGAGTAAGATGGTTTGAAATATCCTTTAAAGGTTGTATATTTAAAATCACTCTCCGGCTACAAACATGCTACAGTGCAAGCTTCACTGAACTGTATAGGTCTGTGCCACTTATGCAAAATTCCCGTATGCATTCAAAACCTGCCTTTTGGCTTTGCTGCTTATAGGAGGGAGCTGGGAAGAAATGAGTTCTCTCGCATTCAGCCTGGGCTCTCTGCCTTTACCTAAAATGCGTGATCTGATTCTCCAGAAGCAAACGAAGCCGCTCCTTGATCTCTTCGAAACGCTCTTTCTCGTCTACGGTCACGGTTCCTATCCCGTCAGGCCTGGAGAAGAAATGCCACGAGCGACTCAGACACCACCTCGCCACCCTGGTACCTCATCCCGACAGCACACAGCACGCTGCCCTTTCGGAAAGGGACGTCACCAACTATGAGAGCCGGGACAGAGCATGTGCCACGCCAAGGCATGGGGTGGCTGAGGCAGCACCACTGCCGAGGCATCAAAAATAAACAAATAAAGAAATATCCTCTCTCAGAGGGATAATCTAGACGGGGAGCCCTCATTTATTTGTTCTTATAGAAAAGTCGGAAAAAGCAGATTCCCCTTCTAAATATAGGTATGTGACAGGGAGCACAATGCCAGCTCTCACTGCAGGATTGGGCCCATTGCTGGCAAAACAGGGGCTTGATTTCCACAGAAAAATTCAGCCGCTAATTTAACACAATTCACAGTACAAAAGAATATCAACAACAGGCATATATACAAATGTAATATAAAATTCTGCACTCCTTCATAACCCCTGAATCACCCCATCATAGCGATTTCTTGAAGTGAACCATCTTCAATACAGTCTGTTGAAATGTGCCCAGAGAGCGACGTGCGTTTTGTATTTGAAAACGCAATGCGCTTCTTCAGTCGTTTAGTTTTAACTTATAAAAATTAACGCATTGATACAATTTATCACACATTTTCTCAGACTACGTACTCGACTCTTGTACTTCAGGAGTGCACAGGAGTGCATTGTGAGACACCCAGGTCCTACCGCCTTTGGGTATTTCTCGTCTTTCACAGAGCACAGCGTGCAGGAGAACCCTGCTGAAGCTCTCCCGGGGCTGGATGATGCAGCGGTCCCTGTGCTCTTCCACCCCGTACCTCTGCCGATGCCAACCCCTCCGAGAGCCAAACGCAGCAATCCCCTCCTTCTCCCCGACACCCACACGGCAAAACACGCTGCGCAGCAGAATCCCGGGCGAGAGGAGAGAGCGAGTCTAATCCACCCACCAAAGGAATCGGTCGGGGAGACAATCAACGGCACCGCTTCCCACTGCCGGCGAGCAAAGCCTACGGATTTGTGTACTCCTGGGCAACTCTGCTGGCACAGGCGCTCTTTAGGTAATGTAAGACGTCTTAAAATTGAACAAATGTTCTTACTTAAAGGCCTCCTCCAGTGTTCAGCTTAAGCTGTGTAAATCCGCAGTACTAGACTGGTTTGGCTATACAAAAGACTTGGCAAGGGATTACAAAGCTTCTAATGAACCTCCTGTCAGGGGTTAATTGGTTGGCTTTATTTTCCTCTTACAGAATCAAAGGCCCTAAACTTCAGAAAAAAACCCCCAACCTACAAAAAATTAAAATCTATAAAATCCGTGCAATCACATCTCCTTGACCCTACACTTAGTAAGCTCTTAATATCATAATACGAACTCTGATATTCCAACACAGGTGAATAAACCATTAAAACATTTCGGAAGAGGAGCTAGCGAACCCACACGATATTTGCTGCAAAATTTTATAGCTAAATACACATTAAATAAAACTTGCAACATGGACACAGAAAAAGACTCGAATACCAGGGGACGTATTTAAACAGCATGTAATCAGAAATCTTTACTTGATTATTTGCCAAATTCAGTTGTGTATTACGGGCAAAAAAAAGGAAAAAAGATTTCGGCTGAAACTTGGATAAAATGTCTCAGCTGGGGAACACATTTCATAAACAGTTTTGGAAGTATGGATCTGGTCTCATTAGTACCTAATTAGGACTAGTTATTTTGAAGAAATGAGCAAGCCACGAAAAAAACAAGTTAGTTATCGAGCAAAAATTAATGTCTGAACATGCTTAATATATTTTTATTCCAAAGTTCTATAAAATATTTAATATTCAGACAGAGACGTTCATGCCTTTCGCGATGCTGTGCACCTCGCAGCGCCTGCTTTGCTCCCAAGCAGAAGAGCAGATAATTCAAGACAGACCTCAATAAATGCTGTACGTTAAGGGGAAGGCTTGAAGCCCTCATTTGACTTTTGGCAGCTGGCTGCCCCCACACCCCCCCCGTACCCGTAACAACTCACAGAGTGTCACTAGGTTAATTGTATGAGCGCTGACAAACGAGGTAGGAAAAGCCGCTTGCCCTGGCAGTGATTTGCAGATGGACTGGAAATGGTCTGAAAGTTATGCTACCCTTTGCTGGGTCAATAACCTCAACCGGTGAGATTTAACGGCAGCATCTGACAGCTCAGGTTGGGTCACAGCCCTTTCGCACGAATCGTAGTTTCTCGCTGTATTCAAAGGGCTTCGGTTTTGCCAGAACAGGTTATTTAGTGCTCACCACGTAACGACTCGTGTTGGACACCCAAAACGGGCTGATGTGACAGCATCAGTCGTGTCCTGGCTGGGCAGTGTCGGCTCTGGAAGCATCACTTTGAAAACACCGACCCCCACGAAGACGAAGGGTGGGCGGGCTCTGGAGAGCAGACCTCTGGCCAACGCGGCTCTCGCACAAGTCACAACGCCCCAAGGGATGCAACCCAACCACCGCAGCACACATACACCAGGTAGGCTTAATGCGTGGTCCCCCGCTGGTCTTCGCCTTTCTCGGTGTCTTTGTGAGCCAGGAGGACATCTAAGCCGGCAGCTCTGCCCACCACTCCCTCCACGCAGGCCCTGCCGCGCAGTGTAAAAGCACGTCGCTCTCGCGTATCATGCTACTGCAAACTTGAGACGATCTACAGGTCAGCTGTAGCCATTTTTGGGGCAGCGCGGATGTCTGGAAGGGCCTGCCAACCGAGAGCCATCACCACGGCAAGGACTCCCTTTCTCACCCAGCTGTGGACTATATTGCATCTGACATGATGAGCATCTCTTGAATCTACCTTTCAAATTTTCGGCAAACCATTTTCTCACTGTCCTTCACAAACTTGACATTTTCGGCAGCGTGATAGGAAAGATGTCATGTCGGCTGCTTTTCAAGTTGTTGTCACAGTGGTTAGCACCAGTTCTGTCATCTTTGCTTTCCTCACAATCCCCCATCTTGAGCCATGTCACAAATAATAATACTTCCAATGTTTTTGTCAAATTTCAAATACTATAACCCAGCTGCACATCTTCGGATTTACTAGTTATGTTAATCTTTGTTGCTCATCCTCCCAGAAGCTGAAGCATTAGGAACTCATTAATTAGTGACAAATGCAGGATATACATAGAACTGGAAAAACACTACCCAAAGCCTTGCACTTCATTTATTAGCTCGATAATTTTGAAAGCTAATTAAAAATTCAAGTCAAAGATATTTTGAAAATGTAATCTTTTTGAGGGAACATATTTATTTTCCTTTTGCAAGAACACAAAGGGTATATAGCTTAGCATCGCTATAATTTAAGATTCACTTCTGTGCTCTAGACCATTTCAGTACGTGGCTGATAGGGCTGAAAAAAAAATCCCCAAGAGAAGCTCAAGTTGCAGCAGCTCGTTCTGATGCTTGTCCGCAAGTTTGTTTTCAGCAAAGGTCTCCAGCTCAGTTTTGATGTTTGCTGTTTGATCTCCTGGACAGAAGCACCGACTGCTCCGGCGAGCAGCATTTCTGCGGCAAGGCTAGCTAAAATGCAGCGACAGGACACGGATGTTCTCACACTGAAGCAGTGATGGGGAACGAGAGGAGAGCAAAAGGGAGAAAAAAAAGTTCTGTATGTACATGGTATATACAGATGAACAAGGGACAAAATGGGTTTGGGTCTACGAATTTGGGCCAAGAAACAACATAAATGTCTCCATCTGTGTGGAGATGCAATTTCATCCAATTCTCTACAGCTCCTGCTCACGGATACTTGAGGTGTACGGCAGAAGTTGTGGGCAGAGAGGGAAGCAGAAGGGCAAAAAAGGCAAGAAAAATAAATAAGGAGATATTTAATTATAAGTAAACAAGTTTCAGATCACTCCTTCTGCTGCAAATCCGCTATGTTGGCTCTAAACTAGTAAATTCCCACTGTAAATATTTCATACGAAAACTTTTAAATGCTGCTTTCCTAATCCCCCCTTGTTTTGAAGTTTGGAGCCACGAAAACAACATCAACAAAGCAGGTGGTGAAATTAAAAAAAAAGGGTTGCAATTTAACAGCAAAAATTATAGTCCTTGTTTAGCTTAGATGGTTTGTGCAAATTCTGGGGTTAATTATAAATTATAATTAGGACCTGTGATCCTAAGGCCACTGCTTTATTCTACAAGCCCCGCCTCCCCCCATGCCCTTTGCTAATTATACCCGGTGCCCCCAGGGCTAGTTATGCTGCTAAAACAAATATATCAAAATGATTTTTAACAAAGACTAATGCGCGAAGCAATAGCATGCATTTGTATGCAATTATAAATATACAGTATAGCTCCAGCGGGTTAATCTCTTTGACATAAGCCTGTATGAAATACCATGGCGGCTTATAAATGAAAAGACATATCATCTTTTACACCTTTTATGTTTAACTTGTCTACACTTTTTTTACTGAGGAAAATATTGCTTACACGTAGCAAACAGATCTTTGCACGCACTGTGAGCCCTGGCATACAGAGCCAAGGGAAAAAAAACAATGTCAAAAACTGATGCAAATAATTTGATTTTTAAAGTAACAACTCAAATATAAAACACGTGCTGCCTTCAGCTCCCTTGCCGGTTGCCAGGTGCAGCACATATGAGCTATACAGTAAACATCGATGATTAGTGCCTTGGACGGCATGTGTCAGGATAGGCTTTCAAAGGATCCCTCGCAGGAAGACTTGCCTGCGCGAAGTCCCACCGGTTGCACGGCCACTGGCTCTGGGGACGCGGGCAGGACCACAGCTGCCTGCCTGCTGCCTCCTACATCTCCCCCAGCAAAGCCGACCTGAAAGAGCCCACCTGTTTAGACCCCTTGAAAAAAAAACCTCACTGAGCAAACATCGACTTTCCCCGGCTCCCCTTTCTCCTGGGAATTCACACCGTGCGCGAAATGTCGGTTGAAAGCCCTTTGTTCAGCCCAGCCCTCCGCCCGCTCCCCTGGGCGCTGCCCCAGCTGCCCGCTCGACATGCTGCGGAGCATGGGAGCCATTTCATCCCCCCAACTCCTGCCTTCATTTTGCTTGGGCTCTCCTCCACGCCGCAGCACCGAGCCAAGTCACGGCTCATCGCTTCTCATGCGCTATCTGCACCCCTGACGTACCGCGGCTGAACCGGATGGTTTCTGAGCACTGCCATCCTACACCCATTGTAATGAATCACGTCAGCCGGCCGCAGAGAGATGGTTCTCTGCTGGTGGCTGGCAACCCACCGCCCTTCAGCACAGATGCCGGATCTTATCCGACAGACAGCCGTAACGTGTGCCGTGTCACCGCAGACTCGTCACGGGGCTGGTCGGGACATGGAGCCGGCACCTAATAAAGGATTACGGCATTACGCCCTGCCAGGTTTTAACCTGCCTTACCGCAGCCGGGGCTACGCATCTGAATGACACACAGAGACTAAACACAAAGTACTAGGGAAGCATGTGAAGCTACTGTGACAAAGGGTTCATATATTTACTGCTTCTTCTAAGGGACCAAAAACGTCCCGTTTTGTTTTTTCAACCAGCTGTACGGAAATCTTGCCTTTATGTGAAACAGCCAGATATGTAATTAGAATACAATGGAAAAAAATTACAAATATGTTATGCACACTTTTCAGTTCCTCGAGGTTTACGACAATAACATTATTTCTGCCAGCTTACCGTTGTAAAAAGCTAATGAAAGCTAATGCTCATGTTAGCTAATGGAAGAGTTAGTTCTTGAAAACAAGTTTCATGCTGTAAAACACAGCTTACAGAGGAAAGGACAAATCACTGATACACCAAATGAATGAACAGGGAGACTTGTAGCTGCCTGGACCCTGGGTAAACAGTCATCGAACAACGGGCAGAGAATGATGCTGTTCAGTCGTTACAATCAGATGGCATCCTGACTTTGGTAAGCTGCGTCTTCCAATACACAGTTAGCATGCACGCAATCAATATTTTAGTCTTATTTTTCAAAGTTTGGGATTAGCAAGCATAGAAAGAGTCTTTTTTGATGCCAACTCTAGCGTTTAGAAAGAAAGTTATTACACGGCTAAATCCAAAAAAGGCACATGCAAAACCAAGGTCACTCCTTTGAATGGGCAGGAATCATAGAATGGTAGGGGTTGGAAGGGACCTCTAGAGATCATCTAGAATCACCCTTCAAGGCTTAGGTGCTATCTTTGGGCCAGGGAAAGCTGAGCTCAACCTCCTGCTCTGCGAGGCCTCTCCCGTGCGCAGACGGCAAAGCAGCGAGGCTCCTCCAACCCATCATTTCTGTGCATGGCAGGTGCCGTCGGCAGTACTGTCGTAGCCCTCCAACGTGAGGACCGCGACAAACACGGAAACAGAAGGCAGGGAAAGACATGGGCGATCACGAAAAGACCTGTCATAATTCTACCCCAAATCATGACGTCGTCTCAAAACCATACCCGCTTCTTGCCTTCGCTGTTTTTTTGGACGAGTATCGATAAAGGAAAGCAACAGCCTCAATACTATCGCGGTGGTACCAAAAGCGAACTGCCACCAATAACACACAGCACGTGCTGTCGGATGTCTGAACAGCGCCATGCCTTTCTTGCCCGTCACGTAGGTAAATACAGCAGAAATCACATCTTTCATCATGGCAGGACTTTACGAAAGGCACCCAGCGATACCTGGTGGACAAAACCCTGTTATCAACCCACTGGTGACCACAACAGCGAAAAAGGCTCGAGCTCCTCGGTCTTAGTGAAGAGCAAGGAGCTGGGTAACAGCAAGCCATGCAGATAGGTACTCAGCAATCTTTGGCTGGTCCCTGCCTTCCTGACAGCCTGCAGCTTACATATTCAGGTATCTGCAGGAGGTGAAACTTAGGACAAGCAATTTTCATCTAACTCCATTTTTACTCGGAAAAGGATGAAATGAAGAGAAAAATTACAGGGACTGTCACGCAAGTAGCAGTGACTTACGGCTTGCTTTTGGAGAGATTGTGTCAGGCTTTCAGGGGTCTGAATAAGCTACATGAGCCCAAGGGAGGGAGGGAGAACCAAACTTCGATATATAGAGCAACAGGACTCCAAAATTTCCCCCAAATCTCGTTTTGACCATTTCACCTGCTGCGTCCGCAGGGCTGCCTCCAAGCTGGAGGTGCATTTCCACCAGCAGCGGTCCTGCTCCCGTCCCGGCTGCGGTGCAGCGGCTGTGCCACCGAGGCAGGAGCCGGACAGGCGAGGAGGCATCGTCCGTGTGCTGACGCCTGTCATTCTGTCAGCCTTGACCTTCAGGCTGTCCTCAGCATCCGCACCGCAGCCTGCACGCACNCAGCAGCAGTCCTGCTCCCGTCCCGGCTGCGGTGCAGCGGCTGTGCCACCGAGGCAGGAGCCGGACAGGCGAGGAGGCATCGTCCGTGTGCTGACGCCTGTCATTCTGTCAGCCTTGACCTTCAGGCTGTCCTCAGCATCCGCACCGCAGCCTGCACGCACTTCCCCGCTGACTGCGAGCGACTGTTGTCTCGCTGCCTGACCTTACGCAAACACGATACAAACAGACAGCCCACCTCAGCTCCATCACTGTCTGCGGCTAATACAGGAGACTGATAGCCACATGAAATTATCTCCCCGCTCGACCTTCGTTACTGGGTGGCATATTCTGACTGACAGCCAACCTCATTCTGGGGAAAGCTAAACCACTCATTTGGGTTTTTTACTGTCTAAAAGTAAAGGAACTTCCTTTTATAAAGAAAATTGACACTTTCTCAGATTCAACAGAAAAAGAAGCCGTTGTTAAACAGAAAAACGTCTCATAACTTGCACCTGTCCCAGACCACCGTGCATACCAATAACAACGCAACGCAAGGCTGCTCCAAGATGCTCCATCGGACGCCGAGCCGGGTCCCAGGGCAAGCATGCTCTCATCTCGACAAATTTTACATGGAAAGTTTTCAGCTCTGCCATGAGCTGTAGGTTTCCCAGGGAGGGCACGGCCAGCCCGAAAGCAACGAGCAACGTATGGTCGCGGCAGGTGGGAGGAACGGCCGTAGCTGAAACGAACCCGGCTTTACACGTCGCAACTGCCAGTAAGGACTGCATGGGTAAATATTGGCTTTCCATCGCTCTCTGCCAGCCAGCTCGCAAATGCACGATGCACGTGGCCTAAACAGCTTTCCGAAAAGAAATCGTGACTCCTCCGCTCAGGTATTCAGATTTCTGATAGTAGGCACTAAAGATACGAAGTTGTGTTTTCTCTCAGACCCCCTGCGGTTCCTTTTTGTGACCTCCCGATAGCAGAGGCCAGAAGCCACAGCCCGCAGTCCCCGTACCGAACTCCTCCGGCTCCCGGGCGTTACGCAGAGCCTGCCCTGGGTGGGAAAGCGCAATGCTGAGCCTTGCAGCTCCCGTAACCCCCAGGCAACACAGGGACGGCAGCGACCAAGAAGGAATGTGATCCTTCAGCCCTTCGATGTGAAGTCGACCATCAGCTAGACAGCTAAGTCAAAGCAAAACATCTCATTCCCTTCTTGGAATATTTTAAATGAATTACCCGAATAGCCGGGCCGTGGCCGAGCTGCCCTTTTGGCGGTGCCCAGCATTCGCCCGGCACGGCGCAGCTGCCACACGCAGCCCTGGGCAGCTGCGCAGGCATGGGACTGGGGTCTACACAGCACACGGGTTTTAAAGCAAGACATTTCCCTGAGCCCACAGATCTCCAGCCCTACAGGGAGGGAACGGCCGGGCGTCACCTTGGCCAGCATCGTCAGATATTTTCTGCTAGCGACGCTGATGAAGAGGAGGCTCCAGCTCTGGCTATGCTGGATTCTGCGAATAAGTACGTGGGGTAGCCGTGACCGGCATTCGACCTCCTCTCTGTTACGGGCCAAATGGGCTTCGAACCAGGTCCTGTCCCAAGCGCCTCCTGCCAGGAGGAGCTCTGCCTATGGAAAAGCAGCAATGGGGGCAGCCAGTTTCGCCTGCCCGGTCCCATCCCCTACACATCACGTCAGCAATCTCCTAAACACACGCCTACAAAACTCAAGCTCCTGACCCCCTAGGGGACTTGGGTGCCCAGATGCCATCCAACTCCCAGGAGAGCGTACGACCCGAATGCCGGCGCCACGGAGGGTGTCCCCATGCCGCAGGGCCACAAACTGCCCAGGGTGCTCAGTGACGAAGGAGCCCGGTGCCTTTTACAACACACTTCTGTGCACTGCGCGCTTTCGCTTACCTTTTCGGCTCTGGATTCGGCTGAGATTTGGAATCTTTCCTTTTTTTGGACTCCTTTTTGGAATCCTTTTTTGTCTCCACTTCAGCGGCAGGGGTATGAGACACTTTGCCCCCCTCGCCGTCTGCACTTGGCTGTGACCCACCAAGTAAGTCTGCCACGCGTTGGCTTTGGGGAGTGATTGAAACGTGGGGGGCAAGGCCAGCAGCAAAAGCGAAAGAAACAAGAAGAAAGCATGAAAAAACTCAAAATAAAACAAAAGGAAACTAAATGCAAGGGAACAACTGAAATCAAGTAACAATTGGCGAAGAAGGAACGAACGAGCAAAAGAAAAGTCAGAACTAAAAAAGAAACTAAGGAAGCAAAAACTCGGTTTCCATGACAAGATACATGAAAGTAACTGCAAAAGCAAGCGGCAGCCTTGCAACGTGAAACCTGGGCAATGTGTGTCATAATTTGGGATGGTATTTACCAGAGGGTTTATGAAAACACATAATTATTTTACAACATTGCTTTCTTCAGCAGCATGTGCAGGATAGAGAGGGATATCTCAAAGTGCAGAATGCAACTTAACAGAAAAAAAGCAGAAAAAGAAGCTGCAATAGATGCTACAGCTGTCAGCAAAATAAATAGAAAAGGAAAAAGCACAGCTTCGGTTCCTCCCATCAAAGGTTTGCCACACTTGAGAGAAAGGAATGGGCTACTTCTGAAATTGAAATTGCTTTGCAACAGCAGCAAGATAAAATTTTCCGTTATGTCTAAGCAATTTCCGAACTGACGTCACGTGGGCTTTAAACGAGACATGGGTGCCCGAGGGCTCAAAGCCCTTCTGAACGCTGGAGTTTGATACCGCTGAAAATTTCACTGCTGCAATTTGACAGATCCTCTCGCACAGCAATTAAACCAGCACAGTGTATCATTTACTTCTATTTATTCAACCCGTGACAGTCACACATACTTCAGCTCTATCGTCTTGTCCAGAACCGCATCTAGCAGGTGCCTGGGTAAGAAAGTTAAAAACCTTCATTTCTGGATCCTCTACGTGCATTTTTCTTGCTTACATTAAACAAGCAACGAAACAAACAAACAAACCGTCTATGCCACTAGAAGCGCTGCTGCCAAACATCCTCTGTGAAAACAAATTGGGGACTGTTGTGCATTATCCAAAGAAACCTATACTTGACAAAGTCATCCCTTGCTGGCAGGGAGCTGCGAGCCAAGAAGAATTTCTTACCTGTTGCCATGAACATGTGATGCACAAAAGGCAAAGCTGTAGTGAAGTAAGGTGGGGTCAATCATAGCTCCATTTTCTGCGCGCTCTAGCAAATCTCTGAGGTAGCAGAGATGTCTGTGACAGCCTCTCACTCCATTACGTGCACAATACTCATCTAGCACAAAGACCTGGCCAGGACTAAACCAGCCCTGTTTAGAAATAAAGAGACTTGATTTTAAATATAAGTTATTAAATACAAAGGCTATCAGATTCGGAAGTGTAGTGGTCAATTGTTCTAATAAATGAAATACAAACCTAAGGCTACGTTAAGGAAAAAGGAGAGAGGTCACTCTTAAACAATACAGTCTGTATATCATCACCCAAACACAGCATATACTCAGTGCAACTGCTAACAAAAACATATTATGCTACCATTAAAGAGAATTGTCATTTATAACGCTGAAAAGTTGGGGCAGTTCATGTCAGTACCTAGCAAAAAAAGGAAAAAAACCAAAAAAGACTTACACCTTTAAGAGATGACAAAGGTTTGGTTATTTAAACAGCGTGAAACAGTGATCTCATTTCGGGGATGGGACTGTACATTCAGCCAGGAGCAAGAAGACTGATCTGGGGGAGAGCATGGCGGATTACACAGAATAATGACTTTTCTTGCATCTGGCATGTAGGAACGTCCTGCAGACGGAGGAAGGCAGCTCCGCAGTACCAGAAAGGGACGTTTCCCATTGTCCTTAGTGCGTACCGCTGGCGGCGCGCTCTGCCATCGCCCACCTCCTCGGCATCGAAGGAGAGGCAAGCTCTGCTCGTGAGCAGGGTTTCTTTACACATCCAGAAACCTCAGACTATTTCTGTCTGCCGGTCCTGAGGGCCTGGTGACGCACGGCTTGCGGTGCAACGTCCGTGCTCCCGAGGACGGCCTTCCCCGCGAGGGGACGGCTCCGGTGAATGTCCCAGGACAGCTGATGCGGAGTGTGCCTCTGCCTTCGGGGAAGGTGCTAGCGAGAACAAGAATATTCTTGTAGATTGCTTTTCAAAATGCTGCAAAACCGTCAATATTTACATGGAAATTTGGGTGCTAAACAATTGCTAAGACGCAGCTCTGGAATGCATCAAGCTGCAAAATCTTTCATCGTTTAATTGAAAAGTTCCTGTAGCGGGCGGGAGAGTAGTTGAGGCAGAGCACTGCCCCTATAGGCAACTTCTTTGCCACCCCATCTGTTACCCCAAATGCTACATCTTAGAAACAACACTGCTGTGAAAGATTAAAATATATTTTCTACCACTCAGATGACACCAAATCTTTTCTAGATGCCAAAATAGCTGCTTTGAAAAGAGTTGAAGAAATATCAATTAAGAGCTCAAAGACATAGAGAAGGATTTGCTCATCCTTGTTGGGCCAACTCCAAAACAGATTGAGAAAAGAATTAAAATAATGAGGGGAAAATGATAGAGATAGGGAGTAGCTACAGTGCTGGGATCACTAGAAGTGCACATTTCAAAATGAAGCCACAGAACAATGCAGATGGGACGGCGCTCTGGAAGGCTATTTTTTGGGAGGGTTATATTTGCCTTCACCGCTTTTAACAGTATTTTTGTTTGCTTTTTGGTTGGTGGTGTTATGCTTGATTCTGTATTTCTTTACGTTGCCCGTTTGTTACATCCTTGGACCGTCTCTTCATCTCGCCTCTCTTCACACAAGTCTTCGGTGATCAGGGACGGTAAAAATATAGAAATGCCATAACTGTTCTGCAGTAGAAAGACGTGTGCATTTGGTTACTGGGGTGGAAACGCAGTCGAAATTGTTATATCCACCTAAGACATCCAGGGGAGTCAGTCATCCCTGTGGGGTGAAATCTCGGCCCTACTGATGTCAACGGGGAGGCTGGCACTAATTTCACTAGAGCCAAGCATCAAGCCCGGAATTTGGGGCGAAGGAAGCAGGAGGCTGGACCCGGTGATCCCACCTTGCTCCCCTGCACCCGGGTCTGAGAAGTGCTGGTCCTCAGGCGGACAGAAGGGATGGGGGCAAACACTCAAGATCATTGCCACGGCTCGATGAGGGGAAGCACGAGCAGAAGCTCAGAGGTTCAGTGATGAGCCTCATACCTCACGAGAGCACAGGCAAGCGGACTACAGGTGGAGAGATCCAGAGCCCAGGAGGACCACGTGGGGTTTTTTTTTGCACAGCAGAGGCAGGCAATAAAACCCCTGCTGCTGAACGGGGCTCCAAAGGAGCAGGAAATGCTGCTCCCTACAGCCCCAGAAAAAAATCTGGTATTTCATGAAAGCCGGTATTCAGACAAATCCCCCACACCTTCAGGTAGATCCTGGCTCTTGGTTAAGATTTGCCTGGCGCAACCAGCTGACAACCAGCCAGTCTGGCAAACGCAGCCGACATCGGTGACACACCGGGCGTCTCAGCCCAACGCAGCTAGGTGCAGCTCAGCATGGTCTCGCAGACGGTCTTCAACGGCATGAGGAAACCCAGAGGGGGCATTGGAGGAAGGCCGTAGAGCACAGGGAGCTCAACTGACCATGTTCAACAAGCTGAACCACATCGAGAAGGGGACACGTGTCCCAGGCACCAGCTGGGAGTGCAACAGAAGCTTTGAAGCTGGGTAAAGCAAGGCTTGGTCAGAGTTGGTGAATCACTGGCAATTTTCTCTAACGTTACATGCAGCTTCTGTGAAAACCAGAGTTTTTGAGGGAAAATTTTCACTTTTCAGTAGCTGAATTTTCTCATCTACCATAGGTAAAACAAAATGATTTCATTTTGGTAGCCTGCTTCATGGACCTTTTAACGTGACTCCTTCACATCATCTCAGCTAAGCTGGGCACGCTGGAAGATCACCTTATCTCAGTACGTGCTGTGCTGTACTATGTGAAACTCACGAATGCTGACACATCACGGGCAATACAGCTCCAGCAGGGACCCGCCTGCGTGAGCCAGGCGCCGGCAGTAGGTTGGGACATCTTGGAAAGAGTTGAAGGGCAGCCTCAGAAATAACGCCCATGTCCAAGCAATAAGGAATGAAGACCCAGGTGTGTATGGGGTCCATACAAAGCTGGAAGAGCTGCGTACTCTTCCCAAAAGTCCAGGAAGAGCTGTGAATGCGACTGTGCTACCAGTTTGGGGACAACGGGCAGGAACCCTCAGCAAGCAATGCACACAACGCTCTTCCCCAGCACAGTGCTCTCTGCCAGCAAACATCACTTCTGCCATAGCTGAGATTAGTCAGCCAGCCTGTTTGTTTTCATAGGGATGCCTGGCTCAGCCAGCGAGTAGGCTTGCAATAACGTTGTTTAACCTGGTTCCATGGAAAGGAGGCAACGCTGAGTTATCCTCTGTGTCAGGGTAAGCCACCGCATCTGGGTAAGTCTTCCCTGCCACCTCCACGTCCACGTTTGAAAACAAGAAGAGGTGTGACGAGACAAAACTGTGCGGGACCTTGTATGGGAACGTCCTGTAGGGAGAATAACAATTGCCCAGCGGCACACAGAGCGGACAGAGCAGGCTCACCATGGGGCTCACAGCTCCTCCAGGCAAGCCAGCGCAGTGGTATCACCAACATCCCACAGACACAGCAAGAGCAATGGGAGTTCTTTGCAGTTGAACTCAAATGTTGAGGTCGGTTTGGTTTTTTTACGCCATAATCAGGACAAAACCATAGCAAACTAAGTGAAGAAGCATGTGAAATCCAAGTGTAGGTGAACACAGGCCGTTATTCTCTTCTTTACAACACTCTGCAATGGGTGATTTGAAAGAAGATGGTTAATTGGTGATGCTCCGCTCCGAAGAGGCACAAGTCTTGGCGCTGAGGGGAGCTCCACCGCTCCGGTAGCTTCTAGCAAGGGCCTGAATGCCTGGATAACAAGCAGAAGTGTGGCTGGTGGGTTTCTTGAAGAGAAACATTGTTAATCATTTTCAGTGACGGCCTTGCACCTCTCCATGAATTTAATTCAATGGCCACATCTCTCTCACCAGGCCCGAGACTGCACAGGGACAAACCAGCTACAAGCCAACCTGTCAGACATGCATGGATGGGGATGGTCTTCCTAGGGTCAGCCATGCATGGGGAGCAGAAGCTGCATGCCAAATTCACTGCCTGCCGGAGCAAAGACCTCGATGGAACCCATGAGAAACCTGCTGCAGGTCTGACAACGCTCCCACCAAGCCTAGCTGGGTATCTGTGGGTAAGGTGCATGCTGCAGCCGTCCCCCAGCCCGTCCTTACCCCAGGGGACATCCACAACCACTCCTCCCAGCCCTGCCTCTCATCAGGAAGGGGACAACTCACTACTGCTAATGGCACATCCTGGATCTTAGTCCTTCCAAGGAGATGAGCCCTTGCGTGTAGTGCAAGGAGCAGAGCAGGCGAGAAGAGCACCGTGGTCGAGGGGGGCGGGGAGGACAGGATTTGAGACTGGCAGCCTTACTGCCAACTGCTCAGTTGTGTTCCCAGGTTGCTGCTTTTAACGGCAAGCCACTCAAGAGCCCCACCTCCAGGGACTGCACAGCTCGCAAAAGGTGAAGGCTATGGGCACGGGGTGGGCCTTCTGGTGAAGAAGCTCATGATGACACCCCGGTGTGGGGGTTTCTGTGCAACACGAGGAGGGCGGCAGGTCATGATCTGTCCCATGCCGTGTTCAGGACAGGATCGGCATTTCAAGTCCCTCTAGGAAGGCTTCATCCTATTGTTTCCTCAAAACCTAAGAGCCTCTTCGTTCTCCCCACCAAAACCGCTAAAAATGAATTGTTCAAGTCGTACTGTTAAAGGTTATTTGTCATTTAAATCCTCACAGTACCTAAGAGTCCCCAGGCACTGCACCCCAGCCAAAGGCTACAAGGTGTCCTGGAGCATCTCAGTGCCACTGTCTTACAGACCATGTTACACAGCAGTGGGCTGAGAGCTGCAACCTGCGCTCATGAAAATAATCAGGACGGGCATGCGACTACATGAGCGTGGAGAGACTGCAGCGTCACTGCAGTTATCCAGCTAGCCCCATCTGTTACCTGCTTGGGATCCCTGCTCATAAAGAGACACAAAGCTGGGCCACAGATAATCCTGGTGGGACTCCATTGACATGGGAGGTGGTACCAGACCGTCATCTTTCCCCTGTTCTTTCATCCAGAAGACTCTGGAAGGCAGTGCAGGAGGCTGCAAAACACTGCGCTCTACTTCACATCCCCACACTGGCGTTAGTCTTTGCAGGAAGAAACATCTTAAGCATTGCAAACAGAAACGGTAAAGACAGCACAACTGGAGAAGGACAGCAGTCAGCTCGCTGCACGTAGCCTCTCAAAAGAAAACACCTTTGGGCCAAATTCAAACCTGGTGTAAACAGAAGTCAATCTTCCAGCCACAGGGGAATTAGCCCCCACTTGCACTAGCTTTGACTTTGCTGCTTCATGTTTATATCACTAGAGACCAAAGAATATACTTGCCAGACAAGAATAGGAATCATTAAGTCTGTGGTCCAAAGTGAGGCGCTGAACCATCTCAAAGAGTGAAGCGTGGTCAAAGTTACAGGGATTGGAAGAGATAAATTCATCCATGCCATGCTTTTGAGCTCTATCTGCATCTGTTCATTTATACATATAGAGAAAGACACCATTTAGAGAGAGATAAGACATTTTAGTTGACAAATACAACAGAAAAAAAATATACAGTATGAAGCATGAAAGCTAAACATCTCCTCTTCCCTACATTGCCGTTAACTTTTCTCTTTGCAGGCTATACAGTACACTTTTCACCTCCCATTGTCAACTTGCATCAGTTATGGACTATCTCGTTGCATTTTGGCAGAAGATTTTAGAATTAACATCTTGTCAACTGCTCACTACAGTGCATTTATTCTGTACTTAAAACCAGAACACAAACCCAAGAACTTACTGTGTATCTTGCAAGACGCTACGAGTTAAAAGAATTTTGGCTCACGTAAGTAAATTAGCTCCTATTTAGTTAGTTGCAGTTAATTACAATAGATTCTGCCATTCTAATGAAGTTACAGCTATAGCATTTTTCTCTTCATTTGCTAGGTTCTCTAGGTATCAGACCAGTTACACCGTTCTTTATCCGAATGCCAATGCTTGTCGCCCCACGGCAATGTTTTTCCTAATGGCAACTTTAAGTGCTACCTCACCGAAATAAAAAGATGCTCTTTTAAGCATTGCTAAGAAGTTAAATTGATATGTAGTTTGTTGTCACTGAGGCAGCAACCTGATAGTGCAGCGGAGCTGCCAGTCATCCCGACGGAGGGGATGAATTTCCCCTGCCTGGATTGCGAGCTGCCATTTTTTGGGTGAATTAACAGCCTCAACGTATTCACACTTCTCTGCTTTGGGTGACGTTTACGGGCACTAACTCCTAGAGGCTAATTAATGAATCTCAACGTGGTTAACTAAAAATACATCGAATTCAGCAGTTGAAATGAAGCCGCCAAGCCGGCCTGGGTGCGGCCAGCCGGGACCCCGCTGGGAGCAGGCTTTGTTCTACCAGCGGCCAGGGAATTAAAGGACACCTTTCACTCGGTTTTGTCCGTGCTCAGCTTCCTACTATATGGGTTCTTGCCAAATCCTCGACAAAGAGAATAGGATTTAAATCCTTCCCCTGTTTATAGCCTCCTAGGGGAACTGGGTGGCCTTGAAACAATGTGGCTGAAAGGACACAAAAAATGCAGTTTTCCGCAATAGTGGTATATGGTAACTGTATTTGTTTTAAAACAAAATCCCTCTTTACCAGAAGAAACAAAAATACTGAATTAAAAAAAAACAACAACAAATAAAAAGAGCTTTAAATGATAATGAGATAGTGTTCTTTTATATACGTTTTACTATTTAATATTAAGCTGTGGAGGATGGCGTGTCTTCCTGGATACCTTGTTCATGTCTGTGCTCTCAGATATTACTGATCATTGGAAGCAATCTTTACATTTTCTGTATAGTCTGTCGTTAGCTATATACAAACTATATAAATAACATCACCCACTGGAAAGAAATCAGACAAATTAAAACATGTAACATTTCAATTAGCTGCTAGCAATACTTAATTCAGCAGTAGCTGGCAAATTTCCTCATTAAAACCCTGCTGAATAAACACTGACTTTTTTTCCCTACAGCTGGTTAATTTTTGAGGGTCCGCTCCCCTGTTTCTCTCCATGGGCTGGGTCCTGCTGCCTCCCGCCTGCCTCTCTCCCCAGTCCCAAATCCCCCCCTCCGCCTCCGCCGGCGGCTCCGTGCATTCAGCACGGGGACGGGAGAAGCCACCAGCAGCGCCGAGCAACGTGGCGGCGCGAGGGCTGGCTCGGGGGACAGGGACAACCTCCCCGACGAGGGCATCACCTCCACGGCACCTCTCCGGCATCCCTGGGCGTGGGATGTGAAGCCCACCCAGCCCCGGGGCTCACGGCGCGGGTTGGCTCCTGTCTGTTTTGACAGAATTCTGCCCCATCGTCTCTGTCCCTCTGGGCCAAGATCGATTTGATTGAGTTCACTCCCAAAGAGTTTGTATATGTTGCTGTCGATTCCATCCCTAGTGCCCGCAAAATGTTTTAACAGATATTATCAGACTATTTTTAATGGCTTGCTGCTCTGCCCGGCTCCTCTGAGTTGACTGCAAGCTGACAAATTGGCTGGAGGCCTTCATTTGCCAGCTTCGCTCAGAGATTTTATTACTTTTCAATTAGGAGCCCTGATACACTGTCAATCCTCCCGCTCAGCCAACGAGGCTCCGAGAGCTGAGTAAATCAGCTGGAAATTTGAAGAGTCCTCTAGCCCTTTAGCTGGCGAACATTTTGAGCAGATGTGCTAGAAAGCATGTTTGAAACGAGTATTTTTTACTCCAAACTAATAAGCTTTTCCCCACTTCATGATGTCTGAACAAGGTGGACACAGAGCAGACCTCTGGTTGGTGCGAACCAGCCGAAGCTCTGCTGGCTTCCACGGGGCTGAGGGTCTGTTCCGGGCTTTTTACGATCTCCCTGCCCAAGGCAAGGGCACAGACAGTTCCCTGCCAAGCTGTTTTAATTTTTCTAACCCATAAGCCTCTCTCCCTTTTCTCTCTCCTTCCCTTCTGGGTTAACAGAGAGCATCTGTCCTCCGTTTAATAGCCAGCCCGGCCTTAAACCATGACACAAGAGCTGAGAATTGATGCGGTGTTTAAACGGCCTTCACAACTGTCCAAATTCAAGGGCAATTTTACTTCCATTAACCACTGCGAAGCCAGACCTTACTGAGCATCCCACTGGGTGCCTGCTCGAAAGCCCATTTGTCCCAAATCTCACCGTCTCAACAACCACCCAAAGAGAGAGGCATCGGACATGGCACTGCACGAGCCTGACCGACCAAAAAAGCACGAGCCGCGCGACTTCTGCTCGGTCAGTGGTTTAAAACGTGGGGTTTTGCCCCGGGAAGGGAGATGACCAGCCGCAGCTCTCCCTGCGGCAGCCCAGCACCGCAGTTCTGGCGTGATCGCTTTGCACGGGCAGAGCTGCGGGGCTCGGTGGGCGCACATCGCCCGCCCAGGGGATAACGCTGGCGTGGCGTGATCCGGAGATGTCTTTGGAGAATGGTAATGCACGTCTGTACTTCTCTTAAATGGAGTATCTGCTCTGGGCCAGATGCTTAAAATTCTTAAGAATAACTAGGAGCAGTTTAAAAAGGACTATCCTACATGAAAGTCACCTTCCCTTAATTAATTGTTAGAAAATAAACATGCCATGCAACTTGCAATTTATTTTTGCGTTTTGATTTTCCCAGTGGTCTCACTTTTAAAAATTAAACATAGGAGTCAATGTATATTGAAAGCATTAAACTTCCCAGGCAATACGAAAAGAATAGGATAGATCTAAATATATTGGTCCTCTACTCCAGACACCTGAGCTGAGATTTAAAATAATGCTGACATCTGCACATGAAGTAAGTTTTATATACAACCTATCCTCTTTCAAAATGGCTTGTACGGTTTGAATGAGATTTTAAACAAAGTACAAAATGACAATGGCTAATATTCACACCCAAACTGTGCAGCTAATTTGCAAGTACTTTAAATTAATTGTTTCAGTCAAATACGGTTGCTTTTTTGACCCTGCTCTGTTATTCTACCTAAAAAGAAAGGCGAAACCAAAGAAAGAAAGTTATATGATGCTCCAGTAATTTCCAATCCCTTCCCAAGGTGCCGTGCCAAGCTCGCCGGTGCTTCTTTGTTCGGGGCCCCAGCCAAAAATGCTGCTGCAGGCCCACAACAGTTATCTTACATATTTAGACAGGCTGCACACAACTGCAGCTGAAAGGTGTTCAATGGTGGTCTCAGAAGGGAGGCTGCCAGCGGAGGTAAATTGGCAGCACAGACTCCACGAACCTTTCTTCTGGAAAACTGCAGACTCTGGCCTTTTATATTACACTTGGTCATCTACATTACGGTCTTTTTTTTGATACTGTCGGGTTTATTTTGTTCATTTTTATCCAGTTTGCATTTTATACTGACTCCATTAACTAGCCCCCCGTAACGCGCACACTCCCTACAAGTGTCTGAAATCAAAATCTTAAAAACCTGCCCGTGTCAGAAACACAAAGATTTCAACGACAACAACAACAATAATGAAAACCAAAGGACCGTCCCACCATTTGGTCCTCCGAGGGCTGCATTTCTCTTTATCTAACTGCTATTTAAAAGGGAAGAGACGAAACGGTCAAATCTCTCATTCTTTTTTAAAAATGTATTTCCCTGCCCTCTGCATTTCTTTTGCTCCAGCAACAATTTTGGCAGATTTTGCTCTGAGAGCGGTGAAGTTAATAGCGGGGGACAAGCTCCATAAAAGAATTCTTGTTATAAAAGGCTTTGGGTAGCCATTTTATTGTAAGAATTTCTTACTCCAGACTTATTTCTTTTCGTTAATGAGTGACTTTGTTCTAGTACCAAAGGCAACTGAACGTCCAGTAAATTTTACGACACGTTTGCTTATTAAGAAAAAAAATCAAAACCATCAAACAAAAAAAAAACCCCAAACAACTGTAAATTAAAAGGTGACTTTGTATCTTACTCATCTGGAAAATGTGTGCTTGTCATATCTGCTTGACATTACAAGAATGAAGATGTGGTTTGGACAGTAACAAACAATGACACTAGTCAACCTCATCAGGAGACATGAAATAAAAGAATGACAATGATTGATGGCAGCTATTCATTTACAGATATTTCTAGAAAACTCTTCGCTGGCCTGGCCGGGCAAAGCGGGAGAAGTTTTCCAGCCTGCGCCGTGCTCGCCGGCAATGCACCGCGGCGGGCGGGCGACGGTGTACCACAGCGACCCGCGGCGCGCTCGGCCGCGTGCTCTGAGGGGCGGCGGGGTCCCCTCCTGCTCTCGCCGGTTAAGCGGAGCTAATGGACACGCTTGGGCTGCGAGGCGGTAAAGAAATAGCAGGGGAAGCGCCTAGAAACCTCGTTTTGTTCGGCCGTGTGGAGCGAGAGGCTTTACTAGCAAATACCGGTGTTCTGGGGAGGGGCGTGGAAAAAACCCCATACTGGGACTTAAAATGCCAGGCTGTTGTTCGTGAGCGAGCTGCTGGCAGTGCCGGCTGGTGACTTACCAAGTCCCCTCCTCGCCGTGCACTACGGCATTGCCACCTCTGAAAAGTGATGTGTGTGTGCGTGCGTGTGTCCGGGGCTCTGCAAACCTCCTCCTCCTCGCTACGAGCCGCGGCCGCCGCAGCAGGCTGAGCTCGCCTCTCCGCTGGATAGCTAAGAGCTCTTTTTTCCCTTCGTATTTTTTCCGTGTTAGAAGATAGCTTTAAATTTAATTGGCTGTTTATTCCTGTGTTTTACGGCTTTTCCCCTGCTGCAAACAAATTCTTTTCTGCTCGAGTTACAATTTTAAGAAACGATTATGAATGCTCCTGTAAATCACCAGACACACTAGGCACTGAATTGAAATCTAAGTTATCTAACGTTTGGTAGTTAAATGAATGACAATTTGTAGTACGCACTTACACAATTCCTTGTGTGGCGAGTTAAAAACACAGTTTTAGAACATTTAGCTATTTATAATATAAAACATGGTTCCACAACATTTTTATAACTATTTAAAAATGCTTTGAATTGGATGACTGCGGAAACCTGTGAATTTGTATTTCGTTAAGTTAGAGTCCCAAGCTCCTTAAAGCACGTAGAAGTGATTTACAGGCTAGTTTTAAATTCATGCAAGTTATGTGAGAACTGAATTAACATTTCAATTCTGCATTCCTGTAATGAAGCATCTGCAAGTTGACAATACAGAAGACACAGCAGCGTTCTCATGATATCTCTAACTATCTAAAAAAAATAAAGCAATAAAAGCACAAAACTAATAATCTAATAGGATAGCAATGCATTGTAGTGCCAATACATGTAATGTTGCCAGACCCAGGTTCGTTCATTCATTCACTCTTTCTTTCTTTCTTTCAAAGCGGCAAAAATCTGTATTTCCATCAAATTAAACTTTTTTTTTAATCGCGGTAAAGTCTGATAAGAATCCTCTTTGGAAATCCAAACATTTAGAAAACAAAAAAGAGAAAGAAAAAAGAAAGTGTCTGCTGAGAAGGAATTCTGCCTGCTACCCAGGGGTATATTTATACACACACGCACATACTCACACAAAATTAAAAAAAAAAAAAAAAAAAAAAAAGAAACAAAAGGAAGAAGAAGAAGAAAAAAAGGAGTCTTGTTTGATGGCCAGGAGGGATGACACCGCCTGTTCCTTCTCATGATTGCATTCAGATACTCCAGATACATATTTGCCAGCTCTCATGACCCACTGATGCTATTCCCTCCTAAGGAAGGCAGGCACTCACCACGTATTAGAGAAACAGCTTTCCACACCAATAGAGGATTTGTACCGGGTGTATTTAAAACTGAACAAGGACTACGGAGAAGCTCTTTCACAGCACAAGTTTGGGCTCCTATCTTTTTCGAAGTAGGTACTCCAGTGGGAAAAGGTAAATAATAATTCCCCTGGCTTATTCTTTGGCAAACATTGCTTTGACTGGTGATGGAGACCCATGCTAAAACACTAATTTACGATAATTTGGGGGAACAGCAGCACCTCTCCATGACTCATGTATTTAAGCCGGAGCGGGTCAGCATCTCCACACCCGGGGTGACCCAGATTGCTGCCGCTTGCTGCCGAAATCATCCCCTACCAAGTTCATGGGAGAGGGAACTACCAAACCTCGACGACTCAGGCTTGTTTTCGCGGGGCACGTGCGGAGGGGATTTTTGGGGGGGGTCTCCTGTGGAGTCCTGCACCTCGTCTAGGTCTCTCTGCGTCTCCTGCCCTACCTTTCTACGCTCTGAGGTGTCCACGGTTAGCCCCACACCAAGCTAATCATCGGCACGGAGAGAAAGGATATTGTCAGAGTGCAAAATGATCTGTTTTCAGGCGGGAAGCAGTCAACTAGATGTAAATTCCATGAAACAAAAGAAGGTATTATTTACAGTCTTATTGTGATGTTAATTAATATTTACATCTTGGAATGAAAAATAGAAATGTTAATGGTTGGCTTTACTAAGAGGATCACTTGATGCCAATGTGAAAGCCAGGGAGAGAAGGCAATTATGCAAACATCACATGCATCCTAATTTCAGTATGGAAACTTACATTTCAAACCTCAATTCAGGAAAATAACATGGAAAGTTTGTACTACAAAATCTAAACATGAGAAAGATTTAAGAGAAAAAAAAAAAAAGCACATCGCATATGTCAGATAATCTAGTCTGATTATCTGAGCTGTGCTAGCTACAGGGAAGCACTTACCCTTGAGTCCAGCTAGAAGTTAGCAGGGTAAGAAGGAACAAACCAGAATAACATAAAGACTAGCAACAAGGCTCAGGAAAGCAGACAGGAGCCCTAACCTAGCAGCTAAATACTTGGGTTCAAGCAAAGAATGAAAAAGAAAATCAAAGGAAATCAAACCAACCAAAAAAAAAACCAAACTTACAGCTGAAAATTTCTTAAGCAGCTCAATAAACCTCGCTACTTCTTATGGTGGAACAAGTCATTACAAATTCTCAAAACAACCAACTCTTTGTATATGGTGTGATTAACAGTCATTAGATATAAACAGACATTCAAAAATGAAATATAACCACAAGTGATACGTAAAACAAGTACGGACCAATCTTTCATGTTAAAAAGAAAAGGGTTTAAAAAAAAAAAAAGTACGTTGAGCATGTTCGGGAATTTTGTTTGATGCATCACTAACACAGAACGAACAAAGATTGGTGCTTTCAGACACGTGACCACTTTTATGAAGCTTAAATATCGCCAAAAGGTGCAATACGTATTGGCAGCATTATTGACTATAATACTGTGCACGATTTCAACAGTAAACAAGAACAGTTTTGGGTTTTTTCTTTTATAATGCGAACGTTGGAGAAAAGCACAGCTTTGCGTGAATGGAGTTTTTCTTTTAAACTGTAGCAAAATAAAAAAAGCAAAACTTTTCACTCTAACGGGTATTGTTCACCCACATAAAAGGGACTGTAGAGTCATACAAAAATTAATGAATAGCAGGATCTATTTTTTTCAGTACTTAAATCGCAAATAAAATAAACTCCACCCTGGTTCGGAGCTGTCTGTTTACTCCCAAGTCAAGCGCTGCTATCGAACTGTGGATGAGAATTTGAGTGCTGCTCGAAGTTTGCGTTTACTAAGTCAAAAGAGGGGGGAACCAAATGAATTCACTATTTCTCCCACCAACAGCAAAATAAGTTCTTCTCAGGTTTCTCTTTAACAGACAGTTCCATCACAGGAGCGGAGGGCTGGGTTTTCTCTGCATGTGCATGCATGCTCATGTGCCATCTCGGACTGCTACAACACGAAAGCTGTAACAACAGTTACTCGTTACATGGCTTAACATTCACTTCTTTGCACACCCTTATTCACCACAGCCTCTAATAAGCACAAAAAATATGACAGGTATAAAGACAAATGTACAAGAATAAAATGTCTCGCAAAAGTCCTTACCTTTCTGCGGGCAAAAAGCCAAACCAAACAAATCAAAAAACCCGAGCCAAAAAAACCCAATAACAAACCAAGACCCTTTTAAAAATGCAATACTTGATATGTTTGAATTTGAAGACTGAAGGAGCTGAGATCTGTACTTCTGTATTTAAGACTCCCGATAAGCCATGTGTGGCATGCATGACTTGCTTCTGCCTCCCGTTACTTAACCACTGCGCCCAATGACTTTTGCAACGAGCATTGCCACGTACGAATGTTGAAGCATGAAAAACGAGCAGCCCTCGCTGTTGAGATGAAGGTGTACTACGGCATGCTGTCCTCCTCCTCTTCTAGGATGAAGGTCCTGTGCACAAAGAGCTTTCGGAGGAATCTAATCCAAGGGAGGAGGAGGAAGGAAGCCTGAGGACAAAACGCACTATTCACCTAGCCCTGAGGATGCCGAAGTAGCAAGCCATCATCAGACTGAGGAGCTGACTCGTTTCCCCCTTCCACGCTTCGGCACGACGCAACCAAAAGAGCTTCGCAGTGCCTGCAGCAAAAAGGGGAGCCTGAAGCAGCCCAGCTTATGAAGCAGCCCAGCTTATGGGGAAGACACGATGGAAAGAGCGTGGTGGCGTAAATGAGACGGAATTATCCAGATTTGCAGCTGATATCATCATGAGAACAAGTGAGAGAAACTGAGGTCGGATTCTGACCCCCTCGGATGCCCTGGAGGGACCAGGGGGTGAAACCTCCGCTGTTTTCATCAGAAGCGAGGATGAGGGATCCTTGCCTCTTGGCAGGTAAGTGAGTTGGAAAAAGCAAGGTCAAACCTGTGGCGTTCCGATAGCTTTCAGCACAGTCAGGCTGATACAGGTCTGCGGAACCACGAGCAGCACAAGTCTCTGGTGGACGTGCCGGGCTGTGGTTAGGTGCAGAGAGGACTCCTGGGCTCAGTCACCGACTTCGCTGCTCCCTGGCAAGGACCGGGACAAGGCAGCTGCCCCTTCTCCATCCCAGGTAACCTAAGCGGGGGGGTTCAGCCCTCCTCACACACACGGTGCTTGCCTGTGTGTGAGGACAACACACCCGAAGGTCCACAGCCCCAGGCATCGCTTTTCCCTTCCCAGATTCCTGGCAGACTTTGCTACAGCAGCTGCCGGGCCATTACGATGTGTCTGGGAGAGGGACCCTTCACCTGATCGCACACATTGGTCTGGCAAAGTGAAAACTCTGCAAACATCAGGAATTTACCCAGCAGAAAAATTCTCCAGGCCTGATGTCTGCAGGGATGGGAGAAGCCTGGAGAGAAAGGTGCTTCCCCACTTTGATGTTCTCTCTCTGTCCTCATCCTAATCCACAGGGACCATGCCGGGACGAGGAAGAGCACATCCTCTTTGCACCAACCACAGCACATAGCTAAGAGCATCCTTCAGCATCGCTTGTTAGGGGAAGAAGCCACAAGCAGCACCCCTCTGCCTCTCTCCCTTGCTACACTTCGAAGGCTTTTAGCATGTTAAAAAGCAGCTGTAGAAGGACCTGTGCGTGCTACAGCCAAAAACCTGGGCAGAGGGATATATAGTCCCTGGGAGGGCTTGCAGGTCAGCACGACTCAGCCAGCTCTAGAGGGTAATTGCAGCCAGTAAGCTTCCCACTTGCAAGGGCCCGGATTCCCACCTCCCATCCGGACTTTCCGAGGCGTCCTTCCTTCCCGACGCCAATCCTTTACACCTTGCGCCCCTGAAGTCAGCGACCTGACTGGGATGAGGGTTGCTGAAATGAAAATACTGACTATGGGTTTACCACGCTGCACCACGCTACTCCTCACTTGCAGCAGCAGCAACGCAAGGCAGGAGGGAGCCCAAAATATGCAGGCGTGTGCAGGAATTTAAAAAAAAAAAAAGCAGAAAGCAGAGGTTTTCTGCTGTAACATTGATCGTACAGCTGTATGTCTTGCATTGTCATTTTCTATAAATACTCATATGACGAAATTAAACCAATATAAAAGACGGCCAAATGATATTGATAAGCAAGGGGCAGATTGTCTGAGTTCCTTACAACAAAATACCCTGTAACAGCTCTACAGAGGCTATTTTAAATGTTAAAATCTGATTTAATTGGAAGAATTTGCCAATATTTACCACTTTTCCTTATTTTACTCATATGTAATAATACAAATTCTTAAATTGTGCTGGAACTAGCAGGAATTGCTGTATGTTACATAACAAAGGGGCTCCAGACGTGTGATCGAGACCTTCAAGAAAAATGAGCGAGGAGGCATTCGTCTGGTTTATAATCAAATTACAATTGGAAGACAAAAGAAATTGCTCTAAATTTCAAATTAATCAAACTATAACTGCACAGGACGTGCAGCATAGCTACGACTTCAAAGATGATCGCTTTAAATTCACATCTAACTGGCCTGCAAAGCAACCTGTTAAACATACCATATGTTTTCCCACAGTTGAATATTCAACAGGAGACCTCTTTTTGTGTGTGCATTTCATACTCGCAAGATTTGCACCTGTAGTTCTGAGCACGTGATGCATTTGACAGACAGCTAATGGCGATAACGAATCGCTCTGATCTGGGCGTGCAGTTTATTGTGTGGGGGTAAAACGCGCGTCTGCCGAAAGCAAGCTGGGTGTCAGGCTCTCAGATCCCAGTCTCTCCTCCATCAAGTATTGCACTTTAAAACACCCGTTGACAATTTCCCCAAGGAATTCTCTTTCTTGGGTTTGGTTGTGCTAAACACACAGGTCAACTGCTTCTGGATCCACTGATGTAAAAAACAGCTTAATGATAATGAAAAAAATTTCATTTTGGAGTCAGAAACGTTGCAAATATTGATTTACATCAGTGCAGAAAATCTTTCAATCAAAGACTTCTGCTCTCTAGGAGAACTCATTTACTTACAAAATTGAGAGATCGGGGCGTCTAGCTGGGGTACGTTTCCTCCTTTAGCATTTAGCTTTTGCACTTGGGTAGGCGGCACAGGTTTGTGAGACTGGCCGGTGGCTCGGTACATGGCTTGGACCCACAGGATACGGTCCTGCTCATCGTCACTTGCAAAAATCACCGTGTCTCCTTCCTTCACGGCGTTGAAGAATGCTCTGCCGCCCTCCAGACCTGGCAGAAGAGGGAGCGACAACGAAGTTTCGCAGACTTTGAGGTTGCCCAGGAGTTCTCCCGCAGCTTCCTACCCCACCGCCGCCCCAGTGTCCCCTCAGTCGGCCCCGCGCTGCCCCCAGCTCCAGGCTGAGCTCCATCCCCTCCCCTGCGCCAAACCCACCTGCGAGACAGCCTGCCAGGTCCCCAGGTAGCACCCTGCACCACAGTTACTAAACCATGCCTCAACACACTCGGATTAATTCCTCCTCTCACCTACAGCCCTGTCTGTGCAGCTCCCATTAAAACTGGGGTTTGAGGGGATGTGGTGGGAGGTTTCCCATTAGACGAGAGCATCAGTGCTCACACTGCACAAAAGCTGCTTGGGGGATGTGCTTATTTCTGCCTTTGCCCTGATTCCGTACCCATCTTCCCATCTCCCTCACATGAGAATTAACCTGGAATCAAGGTCTTGACAACCAACCTACTGCGTCTTTCTCCGTCTCCCCTGGGGACACCGTTACCTCGGGCGTGGGGAGGATCACCCCGCTCAGCGTTTTGCGCCACTGAAATAAGAGAAACGTGGCGCTCCTCCGCTTGAAGAAGCGTCTCACCACTCAACAGGGACCTCCAGGTCCCAGTGGGTTTTCTGTCCCTGCCCTTTCCACTCACTCACATCCATCAGAGAGAAAACAGGGCAGGCAAAAATGCTGGGCTGGTCCCATAAATATTTTCTACAATAAAGACAGGCACAGCTGCTAACCTTTTATTTAGGGAATATAATCTGAAGGCATAGGTTAGGCTCGTTACTCTATTTGAGCATTAATTTCACAATCAAATTTATTTGGGATTTAGGCATCTAATACACTTAGGCTCCCCAGAAGAGACGAGTCTTTCCCTCCTCTGGTTCAACTCCTAGCTCAATTCCTTAGATCTATTTATAGTAAAGTCATGCATAGCTAATGATCAGTATAAACACAAGCATATTTAGAATAATGCTGATCACAGTTCAGCTGCGAGCAGGGGGAGAGAGGGAGGACGCCCGTTTGGGATCCGTGCGCAGCGTGGCGAGCACGAGCACCTGCGGGCGCAGCAGCAAGCTGTCGGCCCCCGTACCTGGCTGCGGGTCGGTGTAGTCCACAGTGTATCCGTCGAGCTGCAGCAGCTCTTGAGGTTCAGCTTTTTTCTCCCGGTAGCTGCACATAGCAAATGTATATTGACTAACCTGAAGAAAATCACAAAGCTAAGATGGCACCGGGTGATCACGACAAGGCAATTCAAAGCGCTTACAAATGCTGTACGCGGACTGCGTGTTTACAGGGACTGGGGGTGGTGGGGTAGTTTTGACGGTCACTGCTCATACGAGGACAGACTAAACTTTTTACCAGGCTTTTGCAAAGCTCTCTCTTAACGCACTCCGCTGGGGCAAGCATCTAATTCTCTGCATCGGTACATACAGCGGTTTCATTTCCTCCAAACGAGGAAGCTCCACGCTTTAAAACCCTCTATCATTCAGCCCCAGACAAGTGCAAGAGTGACACCCTGTCACAAACAATGTGAGCTAAATTGCTAGGTGCCAGTCATATTAAAGCAATCTTAAGATCCCACTGATCTCGGCAGTTGTTGTCATCAGTGCTGTAAATGGCAGCTCTCACTCCTCTGAGGTACCATCTGCATGACACGATACATTCAATGTCAAGCTCTTGACGGAAGCCGACTCAGCTGCGGGGGCTCTGCCAGGCTCCCGAATCGCCTTTAGGAGGCCATCAGACCGCATCAAGACCCTGCGCGTACTCGGCGTGCTGCGATCTGGATGGCCGGCGAGAAGCTCGTCCAGGGAGGAGAGGAGAGGATTCTCCGTGCTCCAGGCTAGGAACTCACGGGGAAATTTACTGTCAAATGATTTCAAATGACTTTGTTAAGGTTGTGTCACATCCTGGACACCTGACGTAATTTTATTCGTCTGGACATTTTCTTGACCTCTGGAGGAAACTTTAAAACTCTGGTGGGTGGCGATGGATCGCGCTCATCATTTTTTGGAAGTTGGGGGAGATCCGGAATGATGGGCGAGCGGGTGGGCTGGGGGATTTTGCCTCCAAACTCGAGGCAAAGCGCTCGGTCACAAACACGCATGCAGCACCTATTTTGGTGGCATGTCTCGCTAATGAAATGCCATTTATTGAAGTCAGGGGACCCGTCTATTGGCGCAGCATCTCCCAGCCGGCGCTCGGTTTATTGCTGCCCTCTACGGGCTTCTGCTAGCTGCCAGCCTGCTCTCAGCAGCCCTGCCTGCACCGTGCCTTCCTCCAGGAACAGCTCCAAAAGCCACCTAAGAATAAACCCTATCATTAACACATTTGTGGGAGGAAGACTAAAAGTGATGCTTTAAGCATCTTGCATCCTCCTTAAAACTACCAGAACTGACGAAAGATTGACAAGTAACAGACCAATAGCAGGAGCACACCAGTGCATATTCTATGCTATGAACTTTGAATGCATACCATCGTTACCGGCAACACAAAAATTACAAGGATTAACACGAAGAAATCCAAAAATAACCTAGTGCCCCACAGCACAGCATTCCGGCTGCTCCTGCAGCGTTCGCTCGGTGGTACCCGCAGTATATTGCTGCCATCTCCTGGAGAAACTCCTGAATGTGCTTTATTTACAGCGAGATCCCGGAGATTTCATCTGAGCAGGGAAGATTAGGTTCCGCTGTGTTAGACAGCCTGAACTTCAGGGACTGCGTGATAAATTTAATTCCTGAAATGAGTCACCGCTAAACTACGCTGACGTTGATGGAAAACATTAATACAACTAATGGTTCTCTCCTCTCGCGTACACACTGTAGCAACAGGTACAACTCATTCAGTAGTTCAGTTTCTTACTCTCTTACCCTGAACATGAGGTCTGAATTTCAGGCTCTTCTTCACGTACAAGTAACTCCGCTCACCTTTGGACCCAGGAGATACTCTTCACCCCTATCAATAAGCCAACCATACCAACCCAACACTAACGCGTGGCAACACACGCAGGCATTTCAGAGCTTACACTTCTCGCGTTAAAAGCTCTAAAAGGCAAGCGTAGACAGTAGGCTCTGGTGGAGCCATCCTGGGATAGATGCAAAGCAGACTGGTCCCTCCCGTTGGCATTCACATGATTCCCTTGGAAGAAGCTGCCCTACATCGTTGTTAGAAGAGACTTATAATAGGTCAGTCCACAACGTGTGATGAGCCAGGGCTCAGCTGGGTTCACGTCCTCCTCTACTCACCCAGTTCAAGTCCGAAGCCCAAGCTCAGGACTGCCAAGAGCCTGCTGGTAGGAGGCAAGCTCGGATCAGGCTGGAGGGAGGAGACAGCTATCCACGGCTTCTGGAAAAGGTGCCAACCGTGCCATGCAGCGTGCCTGCACCTAAACAGCTCCAGCGGCTGACTTCAAAGACTGGCATACCTGCCTGTCTGTGCCATCCTGCTGCCTAAAGCATTTACTGCTTGGGGTCAGAAAGAAGCTGATGCCCTGGCTACCAGTGCAACGTAGCAGTGGTAAAGCAAAACCTGACGAAACGAGATTCTAGAAAGCTCGGTATGTCACGACCATGCTCCGCTGTTGAACAGCACTGTAAGGTCAAGTGGAGATTGCAGCTTGCCTTTCATCAGCCCTCTAAAATACTGCGCTTTACAGAACCTGTGTTCTGTAGAAGCTTAGAAGAGGCCAGACAAGTGAAACAGTTAATAGCAAAAATTAATCTTACAGCCTGCTGAGTTCATACCGAACCATAGCTGAGTATGAGAACGAGCGAGCAGATGGGATGGGCAAGACGAATGGTTTGAGTAATTGGAAAAAACACAGATACAGAGAGGAAACTGAAGGAAGATAGAGGAGAAATCTCTGCCCAGTGAGGGATAAACTCTCAAAGCAGCTGGGATTTCATCCAGGGACTTGACGAGGGCCAGGAAAGGAGCATCTAAGGAAGCTGCATTAAGCAAAACTAAAAGAAGGGAAATAATCCACGGCTGCCCTGGCTGGTTCATTATGAAAAAGAGAAAACGCTTTGAGAAATAATTTGAGACAAAAGACCAGAAGGAAAAGAAAGCGGGGAAAAAGACAAAGAAATTCAGGAAAGGGAAAGCAGACAGCAGGAGACAAATGCCAAAGTTCACTATTCCCAGGCTGCTAAATTAGATCTGACTTTCTTGGCACCTGACCGTACTCTGTCATGGGCTATATAATCCGACTGATTAATAAATACAGTAGATATGTATTAACCAGTCCTGACTTCATCCTTGTTTTTCCACCAGAGATTCCTGCGCTTGCGAGCACTGCTTTCCCCAGGATCCTGGTCAAACCTGTTAATTGTCATCCCTAACACTCCGAGCTGAGTAATTCGCCTCCCCCTTTCTCACTGTTGACATAACACCACCTCACTCGAGTTAAATTCTTAAACGGACCTTTCCTAGATTAACAGCATGCATTTTGTCCCAAGGGAGAGAAACTGTGCTAAGATACTGCCAGCTGTAATACAGCTTTTCACTTTGATGGGAGACTCTTGTCCTCTGGTTGCAGCTGTACGTTGCCTCCCGAGCCCTTTCCTGACACAAATGAGCAGAGGAAATGATCTAGCTTAAAGAAACAAAACAGTTTTCACATCTCGGCACATCCATTCAGCCCTGAACAACTGCACATAGCAGTTGTCCTAACTCCTTCCTTCAAGCCAGAAGTATGCGTGCGCTCTCCTCGGGCAGGGCTGCGTGATGGGAAGCCATCCCATCTAAGTACGGACGGGACATGCAGGACCTACCATTGCCAGGTGTAACGAGCCGTGGCATCTGTTTAACCAGCAATTCCCAAACATTTTGTATTTATCACCAACATGCAAGGTTTCTCAGGAATCACCACCTATGCCCAGTTCTCAGCCAGGGTCTAACTGAAAACATGATTTAATATGATTATGGGTCATTTACCTTGACTTGAGGACCACAGGCTAGGACTGCTGGTGTAGTATCCTGCAATTTTGCGGAACTATTTTCAAACTCTGTTGGTTATTTGGAGTTACTGAACACTTACTTAATTTCATTTTATCCCGAGTCAGCCGAGTTTTGCTAAAAGCAGGAACTGTCACTCTTAGTCTAAATTATAATGAGTTCAGGGAGTCTGTCACTAGAACAATAGATCCAGGCATAGACCCTGCAACTGGTTTTAATCTGCAGAGAGTTGATCCGGTTCCAACAATATTCTGCAAACACCATCAGACACCACCAGCCGAAAACTGCTTCAAGCTACTGAGCAGACATGTCATCCAGGTACCATGGAGTGTTACTTCCCATATGCTGCCAGAGCACAGAAATGGGGTTATGACAAGAGAAGAACAGATTCAGTCTGAAACCTCCATGTAATTAATTCACTCGCCCTTAAGAAACATTATAAGAAACTCCCTATCGCAAAGCCAGTGAATCCACCAGAACCAACAACAGTGTTGCTGCCAGTACAGCACGTTAGACCTTGCAAAGAATTAATAAACGCTCTGTCAGCTACCAAAAATCCCAGCTTTTGCACAATCAGTCGGCACACTGGCTGAAATTTGTATGCTGTGCTCAGGCAGCTGATACAGCAACTTAGGAAACACTTGGAACATCCATGACGGATGTACATTTTCTTACCTAAGCAGTCACAGAGAACTTCGCCCTAAATTGCTCCATTGCTTCTGCCTACCGCTGCCACTGGCGTTACCGTTGCCTTTACGAAGCATTTTCCTCACTTGAGATGCTGCGGACCACTTCGAACCAAGCTCAGGGCCATATTCTGCCATCACTTTCACGCTGCATATCTCAAGATTTAAAATTAGGCAAGTAACGAGTCTCTGCCATGTAATTTACATCTAATCAGTATTCTGCTCTTCTGCTGCTCATCTCAAAGGGTGTCTACGAGAAGGGTGGGCAGCGTGCAGAGGACTGTGATTCATTTGAAAGAGAAAACTATCCCCTCTTAACGCACAGGTGCATGTTGTAGGAGCGCACACGCCAGCTCTGCCAGCCGCAACATGCTCTAAACCTTCCCCGAGGGGCCGAACCACGTCCCCTCAGCAATGTCTGTGCTGGAGAGAGGTGAGGCTCAGTTCTAGAAATGGCACAAAGGAACCGCTCTCACCCACTACACCCAAACAAAATCATCTCCACCCCTGTACAACCCTCGCAGCTACACAGACACAGAAGGTGCGAGGGATTATTCCACCCAAATTACAAGGCAGTTACTGCTCCTTTCCCCTTCCCTCCAGGGCTTATACAAGCCAAGTAGCAGTGGAAACGCTGCCTGCAGAGCTCCTTTTTCTACATGCGCGCGCAAAGCCTCCGTTCGTACCGGCGAGGCATCGCTGACACAAAAGAGACAAGCGGCCATCAACACCTCCCTCCCTGGTGCCGCTCATGCGGTTTGGCACCTTTGTGCCTCTTTTAGATCGTTGTGGGGAGTCTGGGTATTTATTACCATGAATTTCTTAACCGCTGGTATCAGAAGGCAGAGTGGTACCACCCAGTAGCACTGAAGGAACTGAGACTGCGTCCATCTGAAATGGGGAAAGAGGGGCAGGAGAGGGCACCGGAACAGGAGGAGGTTACTCTGCAAGGGACGAGAGGGGAAACAGACCTGCAACGGGAGATGCTACAGGTAAGGGACAGAGACAAGGGACCAGAAAGGACACGTTTAGTTATCCATCTGAACTTACAGCCTTGCCCTCTCGGCAGTGTCACGGACTGACCAGACCACTCTATCCCAAACGGACTTTATGCTTTGGACTCCATCTCTCATCTCTGGTGCAAGCAGGAGCCTGGTGCGGACGAGCGAGCTCCTGAAACAGGGGCTGCTCCTTGTCCATTCTTTATGTAACTGAGCCAGCTCACCTTCCTGCCGGGGTTATTCTCTGTCTGCAGTTTAGTAGAGTGCAGAGCATCCTGGACATCAACACCTTTGCTGCCAATCCCTGTTCGTATCAGCACCCATCCTTTGCATTGCATGAAAAGCAAATGACAAACATACGGACAGCAAAGTATTTTTATTCCATCTTTATTGCCTGCTGACATGTTCAATATGCTCAAACTACATCTGAGGGACTGCATAGAGAGTGTTTCTTGTTTATATTTGATGTACGGCAGAACACTTTACATTGCACCAAATGTTGAGCAAACGGTAACATAACAGAGAAGCTGCAGTGGCAGCTGGAATTTCTGAGGTGGGCTACAGAGACTCTCTAGGGGCAAAAGTCTGCTCATCTTATTCAAATGAATTGCTTTTCTGGCCAAATTCTGCTCTTATGTGCCAACTGACGAACACAGACCTAGTAACATGAGAAAACATGGAATAACTCTGAGAGCTTCAATTCCATGGCAAGCTGAAAAATATATAGCAGCTGAAAACTAGAGAAGTGACTGCAACCACGTAGAAAGGCCAGAAGAAAGGCTCCTTGACAGAGACACGGGAATCCATGCCCAAAGCTGCAAACCCTCACACACAAGAGTATCAATAGATTCATTTACGTTAGAAGCTATTTTAGAAAAGAGGATTCTCTGCTTTGCAGAATCCGTGTTCGCAGGGTAAAGGGGACTGAGAACTTGGTCTAACAAGAATGAACCAGCTCTCAGGGAAAAGCAATACTAGTTGCTCTATAAGTGATCACGGACCACCACAGCACTTTTAACTTCATTTCAGAACATAATGAAGGAAACATACAGAGAAAAACAATTCCCCGATTCCCACCCAAGAACAGGGTCACTGCATAATCTTCCCAAAAGGCCCTTCCTTCCTTATGGCCTCTGCTGCTTCTTACCCAGAAGACACTATGGGATTTACCTCCGGCTCTCCAGCTCTGCAAGACGCTGCGTTTGCCTCCAAGGTGCCAAGCACCATCCCTCACCGGGGACCTGGCCAGTCCCTGCACAGAGGGTGCGTTTGCAAACCAGATGCCTCTAGGAATGGATCACTCGGATCCTAAACCCACCGCTTTTACCTAAATCTAAACACACTGCTTGGGCAGATAGAGGCATCTCCTGTGGCTGCTCTACGCTAACTCCCCCACTTCTGTGGCCACTTTGACCCCACTTGGAGTACAAAACAAGCGCTTAAACTGCTGCTGCTGATCATACATGGTTATTGGACTAGGTACTCAACTGGTCTCTCCGAATGGGCTCCTACTTACATGGGTCACACACATCATAAATGCCTTTTACCTCCCCAGGATGGATTTTCTTGTCTGCCACATAGTTCAGCGCCATGGAAGCCACCAGTGATGGACAAATGGGGAATGCCACTAAGCTTCCCACTGAGACAGTTAAACTGGGAGTAATAACTAACTCAAAACAAACTAACCAGTTTACGCCAGGAGATTTAGGACGAGAGAAGCCAGCTGTGTAAGGTGGAAGACGGACAGTGCGGACTCCTCCCCTTACCGGCACAGGAAAGCCAGCACACAAGCATGCTCCAACTGACATGTGGAGCCTGGTGCACCCGGTTTACACCATCTCAGTTCTTACACACGGGTGAAATCCCAGCCCCCTGGCGACAGACCTGCCATCTGCTTCATTGGCAGCAGGGTTTCACCCTCTGACTCGATCCCTTTAGATCTGTGCTGGCACAACATCTCAGTTGGATCCCACGTTATTCCGCCAGAACATCTCTGTGTTGCTTTCACCACAGGACCCGGAGCAAGATTTTATTTCTCATACTTGGAGACAACATACCCTGGGGAACCCAGAGAGGAGGGAGGGAGAGATGGGCCCAAGAGGACTCTGTGGTTTTATCAGGCTGGTGTGAAGATGGAGCTGCTCAAACTGGGGCCCCACACTCCTGTGGCCAACGCAGTGGTTTCAGCTGTCCTTGGGAAGGTGAGGGAACATCTAACACACCAAGTACTGACCAGATCCTTTTAGGTCACAGGGGACATATTCTGCCTGTTTCCTTGACATTCTTAACCATGGTCAAATACACAGGTCTACTGAAACCGGGAGGGCAGAAAGTGAAACAAAGAAAAAACGGGAAAAGGAAGAAAGACATTGCAAAATGATCAATGAGAGCTGTAGACAACGAGAGGCAGCAATAAACGTAAAGGCAAGATAAACGTCAAGAATGATATACTGACTCCGACGTAGCCAGTGATGAAACTTCTGCAGATTTCAATGGACTCCAGATTTTACCTGGAGGCTCAAAAGGAAGCATCTGCACCCAAGTACCTCCAGTCAAGACAGACAGAGCTTCCCCCTCATCTCATTAATTCCTCACTAAAACTGGCTCTCCATTTCATCAAGCATTCATATGCATCAGGAAACTCATGGCTAGAGGTCTGCAGCTCGGATATCCTTGAGAAGGTGTATACGTTTAGAAAAAACCCCATGACTTAACAGACACCCTACGCAGAACTACAGCTCAGCATCAATCACACAGCACTGAAAATGGCCAGAGGAAAGACTGAAATACTTCATGTTGTGATTTAAGATCAATTCCAGTTAAATCTGTTACCTGAACCAGGACAAAGAACCGTTTCTTCCATCTCTTCCAAACATTTTTACCAATGGCCCATAAATACCTAGGAGAAAAGAATCGGTGAATTCAGTACACAAGTGACTATATGCTGCTCTCTTGCTTTTCCGTATGTTTTCTTTACACCTAGAACCTGAAGTTCATGTGCAAGCAGGAGTAATTACAAGACTCTTAAGCTCAGCAGCATTCCTGAATGTGTTTATTTCTAGCCTGAACAAATAACCTGTAAAGAAAGTGACACAAAAAGCTCCCAGAGTCTTAATGTCACACAGTTTTAATTCTCTCTTTGTCTTTGTCTTTCACAACTTGCTCAGAATTTAGAAGCCCTTTAATGCCAGTGAATAGCTACAACATGGTCGGGTGGGTGAAGAATACATTCGCAACGGAAGAATTAAAGGACAGAAACCCCAAGCGTTGCTTTAAGTCTTCATCACAAAACCATCTGGCTGAGGGGAGCTGTCAAACAGGGATATTTACTGTATCAAAACCAGTGCCCAGGACCACAGAAAGCACCGGACTGACTAAACCAGGACACTTCGCTGAACAGCTTAAGATGAATTCCTAGAAATCGCTTGGCTACAGACATTCAGGCAAACTGAATAATTTCTAAGGAGGAGTGAATTTACTGTTTTATACAAAGAAAGAAATAATTGTTCAGATTAATGTCAAAACCAGCATTTAATCTCTGTGATGAAGCAGCCACTGTGACACTGTAATACAAACACTGGCAAAAACAGTGGCAGCACCAGACTAATAATAAACACAAGGACATTATTCAGCATTAATATGTTTTATGTATCATTACAATTACTTTCGTTCTGACTCAATACACAGAAAAACAATTCCTTCTCGGTTATGCTAGCGGTTCCTTATGGCAGAAGAGATCCAACACACTCTTGGTGAATGTTTAAGCCACAAAACTCCAAGTCATGCTAATGAGGGCGCTGAGCCCTTGGCTAGGTCAAGAACGGGGAAATAATTGTCCTTTTTGCTATTACTGCTAAGATGAACAGAAAGACAATGTCAGTCCTGACAGCAAGCTAGTATTATAAACCACACAGTTTTAAGTAGCATCTTGTAAATCAAATGTTAGTTGAAGAATGCCTGAGAAAAGCCAGGACTGCTCAGCCCAGTTGCTATCAGCTGCAGTCAAGGAAACAAGTATGACAGGTGAACTGTCCTTTCTTGCTTTTGGTGTCTACGACCGTGGTGGAAAAATTAAACTTCACACGTGGCTATTGGCTCTGATCTCACTAGCAGAGAAGGCAGGAGGAGCAGAGGAAGGAACTAAAAAGATGAGTGATCCAAACCATCTAATAACGGATCGACTCTAACAAAACGCTATGAAAACAAAAATGAAACAAAGTCACTTTTATAGCACCAAAAACATACTGGAGAAAGCGTTAATCAAAACAGTGACTTTCCTGGACAGCTTCTATTTTTTATCACATCCTCAGCTCTGAAGAGCAAACAGATGAAAGCCCTGCCAATGGCGTTAGCTAGATCTTCCCAAGGACGATCTAATTCGAAATCGCACGGAACGAAGGTGGAAGCCAGGGTTGGTGGTCAGGGATCTCCCTGGCCCCAGATCCTCTGACACTCACGCCTGGAGGGGAGAGGTTTCCCTTTCAACCTTCCAGATCATTAGTCCTGCTCCGGACAACTGCTATTTAACTGTGCTGCATATCTCTGTATAAATAATGACGATCACACTGGAGTTTATTTCAAGCGGAAGGTGTACTCTGCTTTTGGTTCTGAGAAGTCAATACAGGGAAACACAGAATAACTTAGGAAATTGTACCAGTCTCAGTAAGACAGTCAGGCAGTTCACCTGTTATTTTTTTTACAGGAAAAAAATAACCTCGCAATTTCCTGAGGAATACTGTTTAAAACTTAAACTGTTTGGCTGATCTGCATTAAAAAGCCTACGCTAAGAACATGGAAAGAGCATTACAAATGACTGAACTAATGTCATTTTAATATTTATCTTTCTTTTGACCTCCTGTGAGCTTGAGAAAAGGAGTTTCTCTCCCTGAATCTTAAAAAAGAGAATTTTTCTAATGCACATTCAAACCAAATTGAGTTCCGATCGAGACAAGCGTTTACCCAGAGTGCTTCATGTTTTGAGGCTTATCCATTCGCACGGCAAGCTTGATCTTCAGGTCTTGATCCGGGCAGTTTTTGGAAACAGTCATTTTGTGCCACTCTGATTGCTTTGGGCTATTGGGAGTAGGGTGGAGAACAACCTGCAAGCATCAAAATCAACAATGTTAAAGGAAAAAATTATTCACAAAATGGGTTTTAATGGGGAACAAAAGCACATGAGATGAGCTACTTTTCCCCTAGAAGTCAGCCTACAAATTTCTACTCACATCAGTGAGCGTGGCTTTTTATTGCTTTTTTGAAGGACATCTTATTATGTTGAGGTAAGTTCACATATTCCTTGGCTCCTATATCTACCACGCCACTGTTCATGGGGCTGTGCAGAACAGAACTGCATTATCAGTTCCTATCGGTTAATGAAAGACTCTGATAAACGAACTTGCAACTGTCCAGGTAAATCAGTCTAGGCGCGATGGCGGGCTGCTATGATTAGCAAACCAGCAACAAGTTTTTGCTGCATTCGCCCACTGCAATCCCCCCCTTTCAGCCTCATACACCTCAGTCAACCTCCAGCCTTCCCGACATTTCCCATGTGAAGTACGCTGCTTCAAGGGCTTGGGAAGCTCTACCTAAAATGGTTCATCTATTGCTACTACCAGGTTGCGGGAAAGCTGGTTTGATTTTTTGCTTACTGTTAAGACTGGATGCAGTAGGCAATGTTTTAGACAGGCTGGCATGTCTGACTGCACTACAACAGCAGACAAAATCTGCATCCCGTATCACGACACCAGTGGCCGCAGGACTCTGCTTCCATTTCACACAGCGAGGAAATGATGGGACGGTCTCTAGCTGGGGTAAATCACCGCAAGGCTGCAGTGGAGCTGTGCCGATGAACACCAGTGGAAGTGCTTGGCTCATCAAAGAAACTGAAAGGCTCCAAGAGGCGAGCAATCTCTTCTGATCATAGCTCTGCTTTTCCCACTCACCCATCACCCCTACAACGCAGAGCAGCTCCCTCAGACAGTGAGCCACAGAGTATTCTCCCGGAACTACACCACATGCACCATTTTCTCCTGGTGTTTCCATATGCATCCTCTGAGGTGGCCTCACCCTCTCCCTCCTACGCCCATTCCTCTTCTGATGCTTTCACTCTCAGAGGTGACTTTTCGACTGGCATAAATTCATTCAAGTCTCCCGTCCAGGAGTGAGATAAATCTCCTTTAAATCCATTAACCTTTATGCAAGCAAATTATTTTACAAATGGAAGCATTCACCCTCGTTATTTGCTGTGCTGCCATCACTCATTCCCCACTTACGCTTACTCCGTGCTCCTGCTGAACACCAGCCCAATATAATCTTGTATTCCTCTGCTCTTCAACTTTACTGCTGAGGCAACAACCTAGGGGCTGTTTTCCACCAAAGTGTCCTTGCTGCTGTTACCCTCTGATGAATGATTTCTGAAATGATTTTATTACCTCCTCCAAAGACTGAGATTAACATCAGTAGATTCTCAACTTCACCCTTACTCATCAATATTATTTATCACTTCTTTTATTGAATTAGACTAATGCTTTCTCTGGCAGGAATTTGAAGCTGTTATTAGTTACAAAGATAACTGAACACCACCAGTCTCTACTGCACCACTCTGGGAAAAAAACACATTTAAGCAAATCCTGAAGATGAGAAGTGACCCCTCGATGGGGGTGTTGATAGAAACACGGATGGACCCAAACTCTGAGCAGCATCCAAGGACCCCCACCGCAAGGCAGGTCATGCAAGCACATAGACTTGCACTAAACCGCATCTCTCAGCGAGGCAGCAGCCACTCAGGGTGTTGGGGATGCTCTCTACTTTGATTTCTAACTCTTTTCCATCAAAAGGTGCATAAACTTTGCTCAGTGTTGTTATAATTCATGGCTCTTCCCCTCCTTGCTCTCAGTAGATGAAGTCTTGGCATGGCTGAAATCCGTGGGAGCCTTGCCACCAGCTTCAATAGGGCCAGGATGTATTCCCATGCCTTCAGCTGCCCATCCAGCAGTTTAGTGCTTGGGAGCATTTTCCAGCTCTCCCTTCGATAAAAGTGGTGAAATGAGGAGTGCCGGGCAGTTGCCAATTTAACGCTCGCAATAGAAAGTGGGCATTGTACACGCCTGGCAGAGCACAAAGCCGCTTCTCAAAGGGCGGCTGAGCACGGGTGGTTTTGTGTATAAAACCTGCTTCCCTCCTCTCTCCACGCAGACAGGTTCGTGCCCACTCCAACAGCTAAACCAGGGGCTTAACACGCTCCCGGTTTCATTATTTCATTAAAAAAGAAATCCTGATGCAGCCTGAGCAGACACGCGTCATCTCTCCGCCGCTCCGGGCACACTGAGTATCCCTTTGAAGTTCAGCCGACTGAAAGCACTGGTGGCCACGGGCCAGGGGAAATCACTGCCCGGCTCCCCGCGCTCACCGCTGCTGGCCCACATCCTTCAGCGTGCAGAAGCTCAGAGCTGAGGGATGGATTCCTGCTGGACCGGGAATTAAAGTGCATTGGCGGGGTTGGCTCATCAGCATTTCAGGGCAAGAGGGGTTTCTTTGGGGCCTGACGTCTTTCTCAGAACAACATGCACAGCTAATTACTTCCTGAGACCAGCAAAGTCAGCACCGCTCATGGCTGCCAGTGGAAACAAGGCTTACAAAGCAAGTGGGTCTACAGCGAGTGTAACCACGCAGAGGAAAAAGCCCTGAATGGCATCACGGCCAGCAGGGTGAAAAGCTCTGCTCAGCACGCTGCAGCGGATAAAGGCAGGAGCGCTGGGCTGTTTGAAGAACGGGGTTTTGAAAATAATCCTGAAAATATCACGGTGCTGCGCAGCAAAGCAACTGCAGGTCTTCAGCTGGAGCACTGCAGCCTGGTGGGGTCACCGTCTTTGTCAGAAAAGGAGGAGGACAGGGAGAAAGGATCAAGGTGCGGATAAGGAAAGTCTGAAGGGGCTGTGACTCTCTTTGAAGAGAAGATTGAGAGGAGAGAAGAAAGAGTGGCTTTGCTTTTCTGTCTCTCAAGTGCTAGAACAAAGGACGTTACATGCATGTGAAAACATAAATAGTTAAAATGAACATAAATTCTGTGAGATAAAATCATATGCTGTGCCCTCCACCATAAAGATATAAATTAACAGTTCACTAGAACGTGAAAAAACATTTGGCCCTGGCATAAACAGGATGAATACAAAACCATGTTAATTAGGATAAACTTTGTTGTACAGACACAGACTCACCTGTGTCAGGGCACAAGCAGCCACGGAGTCAGCAAGAAAAATCCCAACAGTTTAGTTCACAACTGGAAATACCATGCCTGGGCTTGCCACAGGATCGGTGGCTTTCTTGGCCATAGCCACGGCTTTCTTGGCCATAGCCACGTAGACAGGGCAGAGAGCAAGGCGCGCTGCAGAGCTGGGCAGACGGAGCCCTGGCTGCTCCTGGAGATCGTTCAGGCCACGCTGAGCCGTGACATGGGAGGTGCCAAGCCCGTGTGTAAGATGCAGCCTCTCTTACCCTGAACCGGTTTTCATGGGGTCATCGCCATGCAGATCTCACACCCCTGAAAAGCTGAGGAAGGCATGCAATGCTGCCGCTGCTGCCTGGGGCCAACACAAATTATATAGCTGCAAAAAATCCACGGAGACCAACTGAAGTGTCCCAAAGCCACAGAAAAGTGCCATCCATAGATATTCTGGAGCTGTGGAGTGCAGCGACGGAGGGCCACCAGTCCCAGGGCCCTGGTTTAGGGACCACAGTGAGGGGCAGAGATGGGGTGGGAAGGTCGGCTCTGTGGCTGCTACCCTGAGAATCTGAGCTCTTTGCTATTAACACCATTGATGGGGACAATGAGCCCCCATGTTTCACTCCCCAGTCCAGCCCCAGCGAAGCCACCAGTTCAGCCACAATCCCCGGGGGAGCCAGGATTTCAATCCCTTTGCAGTGAGTACCGCAGTCAGTGCTTTCCAATGTTCAAACCATGCACCGGCTGCTCAACAGATACGAGAGCAGCTTAACACCCTCTTGCCAAACTGAAATCCCCTCTTTTTGCTCCAGCATAATCCCCTTTTCTGCCTCAGGAATGTCCATTTCCGTAAGGAACTTCTAAGGCTTTCCGGACTGCCAATATCGCACACAAGATCCTCTGCCTTTGCTGAGCGCAGGCACAGCCAGCTGAAATGCTGCCATTAAAAACTCACAACAAAGACAGCATGCGAGATGCACTCCTTTCCAGCAGCGGAGAGGTTGCTTTTTTTTCCCTCCTCCTGAAGCTTGGCAAAAAAGCAGAGCATGTTGTGCTCCAAAGATATTTCCGTACAGGAGAGACTTCTCTAGAAAAGCAATGCCAGAAGGAAACATTATTAAACTCAAAGTCTCCTTACCCTCCCAAGCTCTTTGTCCTCCAGAGCCAGCACTCCTGTGCTCTCCGTGAACAGCTTCACCTTCACTGCAGGAAGAGCGTGCGTTGTCGTGAAGTCTCCTTGGGTGCCCCAGCTGTGAAAATGAGGACAGAGAGATGTTCAGCTCCACCGGCAGGTCAGCAGCACTATACCTTGGGTGTGCAATGGTTAACCGAACATGTCCTGTCTGGCACAAGCTGAAATGGCTGGGCTGTCTGAGTGACAACGGCATTAATTATCTTCTTAGGGAAATGTGGAACAGATGTTTGGAAGAACCATGATCATTCTTTGGGGGAAAAAAGAGTGTTTGGGAGCAGCACGAAACCACACTTAAGAGAACTTTTTTATTTAGAAAGAACAATATGTCTCCTGCAGCGACACTCTGTACAGTCATGACAGAAGGTGAAGATTGAGGACATCTGCACCTAGGACATCTGTAATCCCTCATGCCTCTGCTTTTCTCTTGGCTAATTAACCTCTCCTTTCCAAGCTGATAGTGAGGTTTGCTTTCTCTGAAGAAACCCCAACTTAACCTGGGTGCTCTTCTGAGTCTCAGCCCGAGCTGTTACGTCTGGAGTAAGCCTGCAGAGCAGGACATCAGCTCCTTAGGGATGGGACGGCAGTGGCCGGGAAGCAGCCACCTCTCCAACTATGCGGTAACCCAAGAACACCGTCTATTAATGTGTACTCCACAAGACATCAGCCAGCTGGTTCCATGGCCTGGAAAGCAGCGCTATGGAGGCTGAATTACCCACAGTATGAGAACCCCCGCTAGACGTGCACATTTCTAGATAACATCTCCAAGCTCCTGCAACCACAAGCTGCCTAAGCATGCAGAGAACATGAACCCGGTCCACGTGGGACCCTGCAGGCACAGGGATCCAGCCACAGCCTGCCGACACCTATGGCCGAACTTGCCATTTTAAGTGTTACAAGGGGAGCCCGCACTGCAGCTGACCTTCCCCGCACGGCTGTGGGAACTGCAGCAGGCCTGCCGGAGGGAGGTCGGGTGGTGGGCCTACCCCATTGTGCTAGAGGTTTCTTCTCTCGATTCGGACACTCGGGGAAGCTTTGAGGACAGAGCCCCAGTTTGGCCAGATTGCACTTCGTTTNTATGGCCAAACTTGCCATTTCAAGTGTTACAAGGGGAGCCCGCACTGCAGCTGACCTTCCCCACACGGCTGTGGGAACTGCAGCAGGCCTGCCGGAGGGAGGTCGGGTGGTGGGCCTACCCCGTCGTGCTAGAGGTTTCTTCTCTCGATTCGGACACTCGGGGAAGCTTTGAGGACAGAGCCCCAGTTTGGCCAGATTGCACTTCGTTTCAGGGACGCTCCTCCTGGGCCCTGCTCCCGTCCCAGCGAGCAGCAGCTGGAGCCGCTCCTGGTGACACTCAAGAGGGCTCACCCAAGCTGCGCTGGCGAGCATCCTCACGGGGTTCTCTCAAAGACACCCGGACCTTACACCGCAGTCAGCTTTCATTTAGAGAGATCGAAGGGAAAAGACATGTGTGAAATGCCAACTCTATTCAACATCCTAAGGGCCGCGGCTTTCCAAACAGGCTCACAAAGAGCCTCCGCAAGCGGTGCCGCTCACACCAGCGTGTCAGATTACCCACCTGTGCCACGGCTTCTGAGAGACAGGAAAATGCTCCCCTCTGGCAAACACGCGCAGACTGAAGAGGGTCACGGAACAAAAATTAAGTGGAACTTGAACTAATGCCTATTTGCAAGCTTTAAACAATTTTGAAAGTAGCAGAGAACACCTTCTATGCTAAGGGGTAAAAAGTCACGATGCTTTTATGTTTGAGAGCTCACAGCTGTGTTTCAGGCTTTGTTTCTACAGCTTAGAAAGTCAGAAACGTATTAAAACAAAGCCAGACAGAAACTTCGAGACAGAGCTAAGCAAAGCACTCCTAAAACTGCATTTGCTCTCGTTAGCAGAGCACAGCTCAGCCAAAGACGAAGGGCAGAGGGAGGGCTGGGGAGGAGAGCACCACTGCAAGGAGGATGCTCCCCAACATCCAATCATGCAGAGGCCCAGCGTGAATCCAGCAGATAAAAACTACTCTTTTTTCTTTTTTTTTGTTCTCTGTCTTTTTTTATAATTCATTGTGAGCTAGATTTCTGTGTTGTTCCCAGAGACCCTGATAGTTCACCACACTTCAAAACTCATGCAAAGCGTACAAGCAAGCTTGACGAATAATCACAGGCAAGGTGCTTTTTGTAAACTAGAAGAAACCAAGAGCATGCACGCCTCCGAGTGATGTGATGGAACACACACCGCAACCTAGAACACTGCAAGTCAGACGTGAGATTATACCGTATCTCACTAACCACTTCGGTTCACCCTCACGCTATTAATGACACCTTCTCATTTAACACTGTCCCCAAACTAGATCCTCTGCTGAAGAAGGGCCGTTCCCTTGGAATGACTGGGAAAAGGCTCAGAGGACATGTGGTCCAGCGACTATATGTTCTTCAAACATAAACACCAAACGGCAGGTTTTGCCTCTGGANATTTAACACTGTCCCCAGACTAGATCCTCTGCTGAAGAAGGGCCGTTCCCTTGGAACGACTGGGAAAAGGCTCAGAGGACATGTGGTCCAGCGACTATATGTTCTTCAAACATAAACACCAAACGGCAGGTTTTGCCTCTGGAAAGCTATCGGGAAAAATAATTTACTCCTTCCTGTGGCCAAGGAGTATGGTTCTATGCTTCACTCTCCTCTGAGTAAATCTTGTCCAACTGAGCTTAGCAGATGAACGAGCTCAGCGCAGAGCTGATTAACGAACTCAATTTCTTCATCAGTTTTGCTCTGAAGTTTTCTCTCCCGGTGCCACTGTTCCACATGTTTCATCTTTTATGACGATGCATCAAACTGCCGCCAGTGCCGGGGAGCAGGGGTTTGGTATAAATTATCAACAGCACTATAGGTCCAGTCAGATCCCCAATACTGCGTCTTGTTCACGCGTAATCCATCAGCTACCTAATAAACATTTTAAATATTAAGAGCCAAGAAACAACCTTATTTTCTAACTGCCACTTCAGGTCCCAGGTTATGTTTTCTCTCTTAATGAAGCTGTGCTGTCACCAGCAGGAAGACAATCCTGCTGTGGGTATAAGAGGAAAAAGTAAGAAAATATCAAACCTTACACTGTGTATTTTGACAGCATCTGCTTTATAGAACTCATATCTCTGTTTACTATTAAAAAGCTCTTATTTGCTGAAGCATTCCCAGACCATATGTTATCAACAAATGTTACTAACCAAATACAAACAGTAATTTTCATTAGGTTTCCTTCATGAGACCAACATTCTCCACAAAGGGAATAAATGTTTCAAATGACAGCAAACATACATAGCAAACCCTTGACAACACTGTGGTGCTTACATATTCATACCCCCAAAAGCCCTGAAAAGATCCGCGTCAACAAACAGAGACCCTCAGAGCTGGGTTTTGTGCAGGTTGAAGCCTGCGGTGATGTCATTAGTTGCCATGGCAATGCTCAGCCTAAGGCCATAATTCATGTCACTGAAACATCATTTGTATTCAATCTAAGTACCCAGTTTATCTGTGCTGTGTATTAAATTATTGTTCAGAAAATTAGCTCTGGACAGTAGTTAGGTGTTAGGATCTTCTGAGGGACTAACAATGCAACGGTTTCATTTCCACATTTAATAATTAAGCAGGTTATCGCTGCAGGAGTCTATGTGTTGGGATAGTGCATTGGGACCCATTCTGGACAAATCTTCTCATGAAGTAGCGGTGCCGTACTGTCCCCGTATCACAGAGCTCATGCCGACACTTCAAAGCAATAAAACCTCTGCAAACGAGGACCAACGATGTCATTCTGGCCAAAAGGACGCGCACGTGCATGTACGTGTGTATACAGATACACACACACACGCCACAGAAATGAAGTACACAAGCAGAAAAATCCTGACAGAACTTTCCCAGCTAGGACCGTATTAACTATCTGAACTCCACCTGAAACCCTCAGCCCAGCATTTCTTATTGCCTAGTATATCCCAAACCTGGAGCGGGCCAAGAAATGCTGCCACGCATAAGGACTTTGCTAGAATTATTGCCCTATTTATGGCATCGGTGCTGTTCCAGTGATACCACCAAGATCTATTTGGATCTCCAGGGCTTCCAGTTAGGCACCAAACTTAGGATGAGTAACTAAACTCTTCTGGCTGCACAGAGCCAGAGGATGAGATAGGCCCCAGGTGCTAACTTGACAAATGCTGGTCCTTGTTTTACTTTTTACAAGCAAAATAAGTAGATCATCGCTGTAGCCTTTGCGTGTACGCTTTAGGAACAGGGATACCCCCAGAGGTGCCACCGGTTACTAACCAAACAGCCTAAACGGCTGAGATTTTTTTCAAAATGCCACATAAAATAGCACTTATCCAGAGGGCACAACTGGATGGCAAGGGAGGAAGGTCAGCCTTGTCTCCCACTACCTCCACAGGCTCGTCCAACGCGGAGCACCTGAAGGACGGGCTCACCTGTCTGATTTCAGGAGCACTCAGGAGCCCTCACAGGCGCTGTCCTGTCCGGCACACGGAGGGAAAGTGGTGCCATTGCCGATGCAGGTGCCAGGCTGCTCAGAGCAAGCTGCTGTCAGCGGTTTCAAGCAACACGCTGGCGATCTTCGGGCAAACCTTCAGGTTGATGCTACTCAGCCCTTCCCAATTTCTGGACAAAACAAGCAAGACCACCCAGTCTCCTCACACTGCCAGCTGTTCTTCTCTACGATATCCCACTTACGTGGCTTAATCTACAATTTTCTTAGCTGTCCTTGAGAGACACCGACCTTAATCATTTCTATTCACCTCCTGTGTGTAAGCCCCTCTAAGTGAAACTTCAGTACCCATGACCTTCCCAAAGTTGAACACGCATGTCAACACCCAGAATAACGCATTAAAATCTTTCATTCATGTACTGTGGTCTCCAGCAAGTCTGCTTAGCCCCTGCCTAATTTGAAGCAGTAACCTTTCTTCCATCATAGCTCTCGTAACTCACTCTGGCCAGAATATCGATGCTTGTGATTTCTATAAATAATGAACAGGCGCAACTGAATTATATTGCTGGGCCATGAATCAGTGCTGCTAACCAGCTCGGCCTGTCAGTAGGCTAACATGGGAGCAGCTGGAGAGTGATGTGCTTTCAACGGGGTTGACATTTAAACACGATCTATGACCAGTATTCATGGGCTTCAAAACCGCCAGAGGACATCTTTCGTCCCTCTCCAGATGTATTTATTGAAACGGGTTTGCTTGCCAACTTGCACACAATAAACATGAAAAAAGCAGAAAATAAAAGTAAAAACGTGTATTAAAGGAGAGCTACGCCCTTCCCTCGGTGGGTTCACCCCAGGTGTGCGTTATGCTCAATGTACACAGCAGTATCACGGGACACGGCTCCTCTCTGCAGGACATGCTGCCCTTCTGCCTTCTTCACACAAGTTTACCGCTTAAGTAAAAGGTCTTGCAGAATAATATTCCCGCACAACGGCCAGTTTTGCACTAATTTATTGAACCACCTGCTCAGTATCGTTTTTCCAATGTAACTGAATCAGCAGCGAGATGCCTGTCCCCTCCCAGGCCAGGAGCACATCCTTGGGAAAGCAGAACGCGGCGTCCAGCTGTCTCCACCCCGCGGGGGCAAAGCCACCTAAACCAGCACCCAGCGCCACCCGCCTTCCTGCAGCAGCCAGCTGGTTGCGTACGGAGGCAGGGGAGACCTTCCGAAAGACGTTTAATACACGTTATCATGTCTGGGACAAAATTTGCAAGTCCAGCTTAATCTCACTTGCTGTCCTCCGCTGCCAGACGGGATGTGGTGAGAACGCAACGACCGGCCGGTCTGGCTGCCTCTCTTGTGCGCTGCCGGCGCAGGCAGGACAGGGTTGTGCTTCACGTACCCCTCTTCATCCACACCCCTCACCTCTTCTCTCCTGGCACCCACACCAGCGTTTATGTGTCCCTCCTGGTGTATTCGCAGCTCGGTCTCCAAAGCGAGAGAGTGAAGGGAAGCTCATCAAGAGGGCGGCACAGACAGCAGCCCGATAAGACACTGCCCATTCTTTGAGGAAACACGTCAGCAAAGTCACGTTTTGCTGGGTCGCTGCTTCACCTTGCGTGCTATGTTGCTTTTAATCCAGCCTCGGTTTCTCGGCTTACTGGAGTGACCAGCCATGGTGCCTGCTGGAGCTGGATCCCACCCTGAGGATGGAGAAGTCCAATCCCGCTTCATCACAGGGAGACTGAAATGCTAAGTACAGCCTTGATTTAATCCAGAAATCCTGCCTAAAAAATGACGGTTTTCTTTCTTCAGCCCACTCCTGCCCCCCCCAGAAGAAACCTTTCCAGGAAACAGCCTTAAAGCTTGGGCCATAAATCATGTATGCCCAAAGCTTGAGCCCTGGGAAGAACTGGGAAAAAGAAAGTTAGAGGAGCAGCACACCAGGCACCGAGCTAACCTACCTTCATGCAGCCAACGGAGTAGTACACCTTTTCCTCTAATGTAACGCTAAGGTGCGCTTCTTTTTTAGATATTTCTAGAGATACAAGCAAGGAAGAAAATGAACAGGTTTTTAAATGTGTTTAACAGTTAACTGTATGTGAAGAAGCAAGCAGGGAAGCTTTTTCTTATGTTCTCTAATGTTTTACATATACCTGCCGTCCAAAAACATGAAATAGAGGTCAACTACCAAGATTACGGTTATCGGTGATCTTTCTGAACTTCCCCCGCTCACACACTGAAGCAGCAGTTCATTATAACGGAGCGCACACAGACTTACTCAGCTCAACAGCAAAACCTGCAGGGACGGCATTAATTCCACGGGAATGAAAATGCTCACTTCATCTTCAGAAATAGGTATTTATGAACCTCGAGGAACGACATAAAAGAGACAACGCTGCCCATGCGCTGAGCCCTTCACAAGCAGGCATTGGGAGAGCAGACAGCTCGCTCCTCTTCGGGTGCAGCGCTGGTGAGGCAGCGAACTGGCAGGGATGCGGCAGCACAGACGTGCCCACGACGCGTGGTGGAGGCAGGTGCTCACACCTGCACCAGCTGGGTCACAAAGCAGTAATTAAAAGAAGTAGGGCATCCCAAAGCCTTCAGGAAAATATCTATTTTTTGCAACTCTCGTGGGTAATGGCAAAGGATAATAGGTTTTTGGTTTGTGTCTTTAGGATTTGAAAAAGCCCACAGGCAACAGAAGAATTCAGGCTTTTTTTTTAAAAGGGTCTCCAAGAAAACCCACAGGCTGGGTCACACAGCTGGAGACCCGTGGGGTGCAGCTCCACACACAACTCGGTTTCAGTGGGGGAACGCCCATAAACCACAGCCTGTTTGGGGATGCTGGCTTGGGGACAGTCAGCTGCATTCTTCTAAGAAACATAACGAAGTGAGAACACCTTCTCAAGAACTATCATTATTGAAAGATAAAAAATTACTTAGAAACAAAATAGGGTGTAAAGACATCAAACAAAGAAGAAATCGCACGCTGCCTGCTCTGCAGCGTTGAGCGAGTGCGTCACGCTGTGGATGGAGTATGGGCGGTGGCGGTTCCTCCTACCAGCAGCGGCCATCCACTGGCAAAACAGCAAGTCATTAAATCCGTCTGGGATTTTTTGTGGGACTGAGTTTGGATTTCACATGCCGTAGAGGGCCTGAAATGAAACTGCTGCTCCGAGGCAAGGATTTGATCTTCAGCTATCAGGAGAGGATGCAGACACATGAGACAGATCAGAACTGTGGAAAAACACAAATTTAGGGGACTGTACCACCCTGTACACATGCCCATGTCACCTGCCTTAGGCTCCTGCTATTGTAATGAGGAGAGATCTAATTAATAGTCAGTGGAGTTAATTTGCCTCATCCGAGTTTAGAGGCAGCAAGCAGATGAAAAGAAGGCTGCCCTAAAAGTGCCCCCGTCTTTCCACTGCTGAAGGCGGGCGCTGGAGGTGACTGCTGCAGACGTACAAAAAAGATCTGACAAGAAAATCTCAAAGGATATATATAGTGCAGAGAACCTTCTATGTTCGTGCTCATGCAAAAATGTCCTGGGCTAGGAAATACAATTCAGGTGCTCAGAAAGGTACCTTTCCACTCCACCTGTAGGAAGGGATTGAGCCTGGTTTGCATTCGTAACACGGCTTGATTCCCAAGAGCTGCTGAGCCTCCTCTGGGATTCCTCGCACGGTAAGAGTTCGACGTGTTTACTCACCTTCAGAACAGGATAACCAAAGTCATCAGACACGGATTGACAACGCGGCCTATTTTTGTTCACATTTGTTTCCTCTCCTCCCTCTCCGCTGACAGAACAGCCTTTCAGCCCCGTACCCTCAGAAGCTGAGTTGAAGTGGGAGTGACAGCACAAACAGATTGGATTCCTCCTAGACTTTCCTGCGCAGACTTTATAATGACGGTAAAACCCGCTTCCACCGATGCAGCTACCGTGCAGGTGACCAACAAATCAGCAACCCTGCACGTACTGGCTGGGAGCAGCGGCTGTACCTGCCTTCCCCCCGAGCTACGTAACGCCGAGCCGTCTGCTCTGATGGGATAACCCAAGGGCCCTCTGAGTGAATCTATTGTTTCCCATGATGTCCTAATTACGGCCAAGCATGTCATATTCCCTCCGCTAAAAAAAAAGTCACCCGTAATTATTCTGCTTACAAAAAAGGGTGTTCATTTACCCCAAAACACCACTGTGGAAAGCGCTATGGTGTTAGGCAAAAGGTGAGCAGAGACAGCACGTCCCTAAGGACTGGGCTCCTCCGAGCAGCAGATAACGATGTCTTCCAGCCTCCAGTGTTTCACGGACGGTCCATGTCCTGTTCCTACAGCTCTGAAAGACGACGTAAGTGTCGTGCACGCAGACACCATCTTGCTTAACATCGTGCAGCCAGCAGTACCAGACAGCTGATAAAAGGCACCATCTCTCCCTCCAGGAGCTGCAACACCCACATCCCCAAACTGGCTATGGCAACACTACGACTGCCGGCTGAGGGAAATATGTCTAGGAGAGCATCACATCTGCGACTGAGTGTGCAAGGTGCAGAAGGGATAGGGTAAAGCTGACGGAGACTGCAGCAAAGCAAAGCCTGTGAAGGTTCGCTCTTGATCTGCTTGTGGCTCACAAGCAGTCCCCGCAGACCCCGCTCCTGTGCCAGCACCATGTCACTCGGCTGCCAGCGCACCGCAGCCAAGAGGAGCTGCTGAGGCCGACAGCACAGCTTTAGGAACCCAAAAAAAGGATGGTCCTTGCTATACAGAGAACGCAGGCCTTGATTTCTGTTTCCCGAGCACAGCTGATACACAGGGGAAGAAGCTGTAAGAAGAGATGGGAGCTGGATTTAACCACATAATAGCTATTTACGGCCACGAGATGGCATTCCTGGCCCAGAGATGGCCCTCTGCCATGCCTGCACCCAGCCCAGCCTCACCGCCTGGGCCCAGGACCACACACGCCTGCCCCCCAGCCCGCTTCACGCCGGGCTGCGCTTTGCTGCAGAACTCCTGCGGCTGCTTTGGCCAGCCAATGCCATTCACCACAATCTTCGGGGTATTAACAGGGAAAATAAGTAGCCTGATTACCTAGTGTGATTTCAATGACGACTGCTTTTCAAATGCCCTGTGCTCTGACTTAATACTATGATATTACAATTAGAGGAGAAAAGTTCAGCGGGAGGAAATGGAAATGTAAGCCCAGCAACCTTTTACTGGGAGGTCTGAAATGAAAGAATAATTGCTTTTACAAGGGTTGCCTGCTGTAGGTGCTTTATCAGGATATTTGCTTTGGATAAAGCATGACTGAAGAGTTTTATTCATGTAATGGGTCTGTGCGCATTTACTATCTGCGGTTGTTACCGCTTCTTGTATAAGGTGACTGCGATGCCACGCACATGCTAATCAATGTTTCCTTCAGCCCAAGATGCTGTGCTGAACCAGCGACAGAGCTGCTCATTTCACAGAGCAATTATTTCGTTCAGATGCGGTTAATCACTTCTACTAAATCTTATCACCCTGGAAGGAAACACAACTGCAAAGGGGAGCCCTGCAGCTGGTTAAGACATGGTTATGACTTGGACTTACCAAGGCCATGCGCTACCCGTTTTACAGAAACTCAGCATCTCACAAGCACAGACCATGGCAAAGGAGAGGGAAATCCTCTGCCTGAGAATACAGGCTACTGGTTTTGTGCCAACATAGTCTAGACTCTCCTTTATAAAATTCAGTAGAGGAGAGCAGCAAAATATTTCCTAAATCTAACCAGAGCAGAAAACGGCACAAGGTACTCTTCCCAAATCCGCTAGAAAGGAACAAGAGGTGTGAGACTGTCTCTTGTTGTGCCACCACTCAGATTTTTACTGTCCTACATTCCTCTAAGCCAGGACCCAGGACAGGAAGCCCAGCTTAATCCAGGCCCTTGGGATGGGGTTTGTCTTGTCTAACTCCCGATGGCTAGAAGTGAAGTCATCCTGTCATCTCCAAGGTCATGGGGACAAGCGCGCACGTCCGGCAGATGATGCCCACTCAGCCATCTCGGTCACGAGCATTTTTCTCTGCTGTGCAATAGAAGCATTGCCCTAGTTTCGTGGATAGGAAACCCAGAGTAAGGACCGAGCCAGCCACTGGCCCAGGCACACAGAGCCACCAAGAAGAGAGAGCAAATACACTGACACCACGTCCTCCACTTCTGTGGGAGATCTGTCCCTAGACACGCATTTTGCTTCTCTGGCATGACAACAACTGCAGGGCTCAGCAAGCCCTGACTTGCAGGACATCACCCTTTCTTCATCAAGCACCACCCAGGGCTGGTGAGCCCCTTCCCACATCTGAGGGATCCCCTAGCTGCAGTGGCTGCAGACCTGCTGGGATCCCGGTTCTCAGCCATTCTAAGCCACGGTGTGGGAGTTGCTGCCGCTTTCGGCTTTATTTGCCTACAAGGCCTTTCGGAAAAGGTGTGGTGTGAAAGACTGGTGAGCTGGGCAAGACACTCCTGTGCACTGTGTCCTGCCTTTCATTGACTTTCTCAACTTGAAACACGTTGGATTTGCTCTGAAAGAGGTTCAAGAAAACGCTGCTGTGTCTCTTTGCACTCTGGCCACGTATGCAAGCTCCTCACTTCATGAGCATGCCTTGTCCTCTTTGCCCGTGTAATGACAACAGCACATAGCTCCCTTTAAGTGCTTTCATACACAGTGCTGCTGTTCACTGGGAGACCTAGGGCGTTCACAAAGGCAACGGGCCTCTCTACCTTCGTTACACAGAACGGACAACTAAAATGGTGAGAAATCACTGTCAAGGTTGGCCGCCCCATTAAACCATTACCTCTTTCAGAGCTCTGCTCAGGCAGGAGTGGCACAGTAGCAATTCTTTAAAGCATGCTCCCTATCTCCCTCACTGCTTTGCAACCAGCAATAGCAGTGCCCCTCATTAAACAATAATGCCCTCCACTTGTACGCAGCACTTAATAAATAAACCAACAACCGGGCACTTTTCACATGACTCATCCTTCGCCTTTCACTCGGCAAGTGACACGCAGAACTTGCACTAAGGCATGGCTTAATTTTTTTAAAACCACCAACCATGGGTATTAAAGAAGATGACTGAATGTATCCCAGGACTTCTGTTTTGCACTCCTCCTCTTAATTTAGCACTATTTCAGATCACTGAATCCCAATCTTATNTGACTCATCCCTTGCCTTTCACTCGGCAAGTGACACGCAGGACTTGCACTAAGGCATGGCTTAATTTTTTTAAAACCACCAACCATGGGTATTACAGAAGATGACTGAATGTATCCCAGGACTTCTGTTTTGCACTCCTCCTCTTAATTTAGCACTATTTCAGATCACTGAATCCCAATCTTATTTCAATGTCCTTTTGGTCTTTACTACCCCACCTTAAGGTTGCGTGCATAGGAGTGACGATGTAGACAGGTGTCGACGAAAGCCACCCTGAGCATCATCATACCTTCTGGAATACTTAAATTTGAATCTATGCACTGTCACAGAAATACGTAATTCCCAAGAGCATAGGACTCTCAAGAAATAAGACAGCTGGTGAGAAAAGAGAAACATTCACCTGTGAAAGAAAAGGTGCATGAGCCCAACCCTTACTAGACACCAGAGAATCTACGTGAAAGCGATGCTGTGTATGCTCTAAAGGTCAGGGAAAACACAGCCAGAGCTTGGACTCATTTGATACCACAAGAGGCAAGTCTATAGAAACAAGACTTCATTACTCGTCAACACAGTCTCTAGTGTCACATTTACAGAACAGGAGAGAGGAGGAACCACACATGAGACCCTTGGGAGTAGGACCATGCCTGGGATCACCATCTGCAGTCCCAGCAGACTATTGCACTGTTGCCCAGGTGGCTGCACCACGGCAGTATGGCCGTCTGAGTGATACTCAGGGTAAGCAAATCGCTATGGGGCCTTGCCTTTATTCTGGAGAAAAACCCAGCTGCTTAATCTAAAGCAGATTTTTTGTACCCCTGTGGACCCTAGGGCAGCAGCTGAACTGTGTAAGAACCACTCCTGCAGAGCAGCTATGAGGAAGCATCAGAAGAGGTTCTGAATTTCTAATGAAAAAGCCGCTAAACCGCTTGCATGAAGACTTCCCGTAATAGATCACACGCTTGCACCTGGGTAATAACTTTTTAGTGCATTTTTTGCTGTGCTTAAGGACTTGTCCACAGCCTCCACTTTCAAAACTGGGAATGTCATAGCATAAATCTCAGGAGAACTATGGAAATACTGTCACACACACAAAAGGGGATTTGAAGAGCAGGTCAAACTGAACTAACAGCAGAACCGTTCAGGTGCAAAGCCATGCACAGACTCGTTGGAAAACGGGCTCCTAGACATGCTAAACAGCTGTAAGTGAAGAAATCGTGCGTAGGGTATTTGGACGCCACATTGTACCCTTCAGCCCTACACAGAGAGGCTAACAGCAACTCCCCTGAATTCCTGTCCCTGTCATTGTCACCTCTTAGCCCGGCAGCATCACGGGCTCAGAGCATCTGCACCGTACTCGCACAGAGCAAAGCTGGAGATCTCTCCGGGAAGACATTTCCCCAGCAGATGCCTTGGGGCAGACCAACCCCTCTGCTCAGACCCTCACCCCAGGGACAAGTGCTGTATCTCAAAAGAGATGGTGTCTGATGTTTACTGTTCCCAAGGGTCAGTCACCTACTTTGACACATTCATAAGGCTCCTGGAGGTTTCCTGAAGAAAGAGGCGTGCATGGCCGTGAAATGAAATCGTGCAACTGGAAAGGCAAGCCATTCAGTCTGGGTAATTAAAGCAGCTTATATCTAATGCTGGAGCCAACTAGAAGACAGAGGAGGAAAAAAAAAAAGCAAAAATCCAACCACCTCCTAAAATTTCCTTTTGTTTTGTTTTTCACCCAGCATCATGAATTTTGCTTACGCAGGGCTTAGCTAGGCATGCAAACCTAGATACGAATGGCTGCTTAAAACCACGTAGCCACGCAGGTCTTCTGCCTGAGCTTTGCCTTGGTGTGATACCTCTGCACCACAGCAACAGCTCTGAGCGTAGCACAGGCTCAGGGCACACAGGTGATGCTGGAAAGTCTAAGGCGGCTGATTCTCCTGCCTGCCTGCAGAGCCCACAGGGCTGTCACAGCAGCCAGGACAGCAATGCCACAGGCTCTGGCCAGCCGCCTGGACTGCAGATCCACATGTCTGGAAGCGACCTACCAGGCACAGCACCAACAGCTGTCCTGTTGTGAGTGACGCGCTAAATGTGAATTACAGGCTAAACTCTGCTCGTGCTCACATCAGTATAAACCTCTTTAGTTTAGCAGAGTTAAATCAGTTCTACAGCGTATGGAATATTTGTTTGTAACTTCTATGTGCAAGCTCATGGCAAAAGGATCTTTCTCATTTTACCACACGAAAACGTTCGCAGCATCACCCAGCTAACCATGGCAGAACACTCACTGCAACAAAATGCTCTTATCATGCTCTTACTCTGTGCAAAGCCACTGAGCATCACTTCAAACTCCAGAGTCCGAGGCAGGGGATTCCTGAATGAAAAAAACCCCAGATTTTCCCCTTTTGCAAAGAGAAAGACGGCATCCCCGCTCGACAGCCTCCCTTCCTGCAGGGCTTCTCCCTTTGCTGCCAGGTTCCGTCTCCCAGAAGCAGACGGTCACCGAACAGCGCTAAGGAAGGATGCTGTGGCGTTTCTGTCCCCCTTCACGGTCAGACAGTGGGCTCTGATGGATGCAGCACATCAATTTGAAACTAAGACCCTAGCTGAGCGATAAGCTTGGAGGTTCGGTGTAAGGATCCGACCAAGGGCAGCCTGCCGCAGCAGAGATAAGCAGCTGAGCCATCAGAGCACCTTGAAAGCAAATCACGGAACAGCACCAGGAGTGAGCACACAGATAAAACAGGGCACCCGTGTCTCCTAGCACAGTGGCTAAGGGAACGGAGACGGAGAGGTTTAAAAGTTTACCAAAGACATTACTTTATCAGCAGTGAATTTTTGTGGAGGGCACGAGGCCCAAGCTCTTGGTCACGACAAACAACGTAAGAAGTGGCATGAGTCAGATGAGACCTATTGAGAGTCCTTTCTCCAGCACCGCCCCACAGCACATGCTTAAGAAAACTGCAGGGGAAAAAAAAAGGCGATAAAGAGTGATCTTTTCTCCTTCAAAAATAATAAGCTCCATCCTCACTTCTCATACTCTGAGCTACTGCACGACTCTTGCACTAGTCCTGAAGAGACTGCTCTGCAAGAGGGGATATATAACCTCCGAACGAAGCCACTTCCAGAGGAGCAGCCCACACCTCTGTCCCTTCTTGGGTGTGCCAAAATGCCCAGACAGGTTGGCCAGATTCTCCCCCCACCAGTTATTTACTGCTTTTAACCCAAATGGTCCAGCTGAGTTCAATGCACCTGATTCTCACTGCTGTGAGCCAGGGGAGAATGAGACTTGGCTGCATATGCTGAAGTACATCCAAGTGAATATACAGCATTTATTTACAAGGCACACAGCACCTTGCTGTTGTTTGGGTCTTTTTGTTTTCTTTTGTTCCGCTCACGCCAGACAAAGGTGATATGATAAGAAGATGAATCACAGGTGTGGCCCCTAAGCACTGCTACAAGCACGGGTCACTGCTTAAATATATCCAGCAGCCTCTTTAGAGACCGTAGGACAGAGGTGTTGTGGCTGGACCTTTTGTGCTATTCCCAGACCTCTCGGCAACCTTCTTCTCAGGCTGTGCAAACAGCAGCGTTGCTACTGCAGCTCCTGGAAGGGCAGTGCTGGAGACATGCAGAGCCACCTCGCCCTCCGTGCTTTGCAGAGGGCAGACATCAGGACAATGCGCAGGGAAGAGGAGGGCTCTAAAGCCCTCAGAGATCTGCAAGAATACAATTCCAGCGTGAAAAACAGTAAAAGCCCACTCACACTAGGATTTGGGATATTTTGTAGAGGCGTTTGTGGGTTAGGGCATAATACAAAGGCTTTTACTTACACAACTTATTAAAAGCACTACTAATAATACACTGCAAGCCTGCTCTGAAATAACCCTTGCTGTTTCAGGTCTGGCTTTCTCTAGTACTGTGCCATCCTCTGGACCTGCGCTGAGGCAGATAATCCTCACATGAAGGGATTGGGCTTAAAATGTCAGGAATCCAGCACAGAGTCTGAGAAGGAATAGAAGACCAGTATTTACCACCGTCCCGAGACCCACACAACTCATCTGATCGCTCGGTACACGTCGCCGCTAACCCTGCTGCCTGCCACCCTGCCTCTTTCAAGATCTTATTCTCAGAAACTGCTGCTTTTGCACCAGGGAAGATCAGGAGGAATCTCTCACAGACCTAGGCCAGTGCTCGTGGAAATCCTTCCCCGGCTGGGAAATTGCCTTTTTTTCCATTAGAGGTGCAGAGCCCAGGTTAGCACCCCTGGCACTGCATCAAGCTGAACAGCAGCCACTGCCACCGGTGTGGGGGTTTTAGCCAAGGGCTGGCATTTCAAGGACACGTGAGAATACAGCGAACAACTCCGTGAGTCATCTTAGGTAAAAAGATGTCCTACAAGGTCGTGTGGCCCCGTGACACTCTCCCTTCCTCCTTCCCAGGACGCAGGGCTCTTGTAAAAAAGGGAAGGCTTCCAATAAATCTTACTGTTCAGATGTAATTTTTTTCCCCTGATGTGAGAAATTTAGTCTTTTGTAGCCTGTAGAGCCTCTAGATGATGGCAAAACTGAATTTCATGCAGTCTGAAGAGTTACAGTTTAATCTGAGAAAATACTGCCCGTTTCCAGAACCGTATTCGCCGCATCTTCTGAGTACAGGCACTTAACTTGCATTTCTATTTTCTGAGCCTCTGAGACAGAAAAGTTTCGGGATGTACAGGGGTAACCTGCTTCAGTATTCACACTTCCATAGTGCTGAGACTCAAAATCCCCGCAGCGTGCTCCTCACCCCCTGGCCAGGCAGCACCCCTTGCCGAAGCACACAAAACCTGGGATGCCTGGGGAGCGAGCTCCTCTGGAGAGCAGTCCAGCATGTTTTCGCTCATCTAGTTCTATTATCAATGAGTATTTTGCTTACGGTAAAAAGTACACAAGCAAACACGGTGTGAATGACCTCAGCGAGAGTAGCGTCGGCATCTAAAGAGACGCTCCAGAAGGCTGGCTTGGCTGACCACGGATCTTTTGTGTGCAAGGCAGCTCAAAAATGCGCCAAGGACTTCTCCGAGCTGTTTCTATCACTGCCCTCATCACCAGAGTACCCGAGGGCCTTCAGGTCTTGTATTAAGCAACATGACAAACACGTCACATCTGATTCATTCTCTCTTTCCTCCTCTTCTGAAGAGGAGAATGTAAGTGCAGTAAATTGCTTTCATAGGGCTTTGTTTTTTCCTGTCTGGGCTGTTGTGTCTGGGAAGAGAAGCAAGGTGAGAGAAGCACTTCTAACGCAGAGAGGGAAAAAGGGCAAGCTTTCTGTACGGCCCCTGGTTTCTGTGGGAGGTTATTCCAGAGCCTCGGCTTGGGTGGTCTTTGGTTTTGGAAGTAAAAAAGTCCCAGGACCCTCAAGGAATGCAACTGCCAAACCTACCCCCCCTCCTGAGGCACCTCCCATAGGTATTTGCCCAAGTGCTGGAGCAATCCAGAAGACTTCAAGCCTGACTTGCATCTCTATGGGAATCCAGTGCAGAGAGAGGATGAGTGTGACGGACTTGTACAACTCGCATCGAGCTGCAGCATTCAGTGTTGGCTGCATTTTCCTGAGGGCTGATGGCTTCGTGCCCAGACGCTGTACATTTCATTATGATAAAAAAGACCCACTCAATTAAAGAGCTCACTCCTGCAGCCCTTATTTTCAAAACAACACTTGTATAAATGGTCCTAGGGCTGACAGCAAGACGGCTTGCGTAAGGAAGGACAGACCCTTTGAGCAAAAGTGGGATGAACAGACCAAGCTAAACGAGTGCACGCAACCCAGCAGAATTGTGCTTTTCGGTATGCGTAGTAGTAACTTCCCCTAAACAGAGCCCCGCTTTCTCCAGTGAAGCAATAAAAATACCTAAAATAGAGACAACTGCAGGTTCTTATGGAAATTTTCTTCTAAGCACAGCTCTCCTACTTCCTTCTCTGAAGCAGATTTCAAAGTGTTTTGAAAAGTAAGCCAGGCTGCAGCACTTTCCTTGATTGGGAATATTGTTTTAAAACCACTTACTGCAGTTTCCTGCTCTTCCAGTTCAGCGCAGGGCACCAGGCATCAGCAGTTTCTGTGCCTCCGCGGGAGGACAACCACCGAGGGAAGGCAGCCTGCCTGCGGCTCTGCTCTCCTCCTGCCTGCATCAGCTGCTCTCGAACTGGTTGCCTGCAGTGCTTGTGCACTCGCACGTAACGCAGTTGGGCGTTTTTGGCTTTCCTTCCACGAGCTTGGGAAGCTCCTGGTGAAACGCCGCTGGGGGCTGGTCACTCAGAGGAAATGGGATACAGGGACAGAGAGGGAATACTCCAACAGCAGCCCCTCCTGCACTGCTCCCCATCGCCGGAGGCGGCTTCATATCATCTTGGCAATTCTCCACTGCAAGGATGCGCATAGAGAATTTCATTTATGTGTGAAATCTCTGCAGCGAACCAGAGGAAAAATGTCTCAAATCCATATGGACAGTGGTGTTTCAAGATAACTAATCCCACAAATAAGAATGGAAATAAGCCATTCATCATTTCCTCCTTCCAAATTAACAAAGATCGATCACTACTAGCAGGCTTATAACAAGATCTGGGGAAGGCAAAAAAGCCAAGTAAGGGGCTGAGGCCAGGGATTTGGGGAGCAGGTCAAAGTGGACAGAACAAGTCTCTGCCCTTGAACTAGACCAGGGCAGAGTGGCCTCAGATAAAGCTTTAACTTAGTGACTTGAAGCTTTCCCCAGCTCCTCTCTGCCACCTCTGGCTGTGGCTGCTGGAGCATGTCCCCATCAGCTGTTTCCCTTTCTTGTAGGACCACCAAAACCCTGACAGTGAGGATGAGATTATATACCTACACCTGACGGCGCCAGTTCGGATGGAGACTCAGACAAGTATTTATCTAAGCACATGCTTAACTCCATCCCTATTTAGCAAAGTACTTACGTATAGGCACAAATTTATGTCTCTATGGCTACAAGAGACATAAGCCTGTCATTAAGACTTATTTTTTTCCCCTCAGTCAGGGCTTATGTGCCGTTCTTAACCCCAGGACGATGCTCTGCATACACGGAAGGCCCCGTTTCTCCTCTGGCCTCACCGTGCAGGAGCCAGAGCTATCCACAGCGACTCAGCAGCGCAGAGATGGGGCACGGGAGAGCGTGGTGGAGAGAGCACAAGGCAAAGCAAGACTTACGTTGGCTTTGAGGCCTCAGCCTGGTCAGTCTGCAGTTTCTCCCCACCTTCAACTTCCATGGTGCAGTACACAATACGGTTGGGGGCCAGCGACTTCAGACCCTGCACCTCCATGATGACAACCTGCAGGGCAAAGAAAGAGGAGTGTAAGAGGAGCAGCTTCCTTCAGACCTTGCTCTGGCTGCTGAACCCACAGGGTCAGCCAGCTCTGGGGTCCTCCACGTGCTGCTGGATGTTCATGGCGGCAGGTGGGCAGGGACGGTGGCACTGCCCAGGCTGAGCGGGGACCGCGGCAGCCAGCGAGGTCTGTATGGCAACCGGGAGGTCTCCCTCTGACTGCACATGGCTTGTTGAAACCCTTGGGTGCCCAGGGCTGTACCAAGCTTCAGGAGATGGGCCTCATAGACACGGTCCTGCCCCACCTGGAAGTGCCTTCATATGTGAAATCCAGAAAAAAAAGCACACAGCTACTCAGCTTTTGCCAAAAGCTTACTTTCAAGACTAACGGTTTGGGTTTGACCTTTGAAGATCTTCTAGTCCAAACCGCCCTGCCATGGGCAGCGACATCTTTCACTAGATCAGGCTGCTCAGAGCCCTGTCCAACCTGACCTTGAACAATTCCAGGGATGAAGCACCCACAGCTTCTCTGGGCAACCTGTTCCAGTGTCTCACCACCCTCATCGTAAACATTTTCTTCCTCATATCAAATCTAAATCTACCCTCTTTCAGTTTACAAGCGTTGCCCCTTGTTCTGTCACTGGTAAGAAGTCTTTCTCCAGCTTTGTTATAAGAAATTTTCTTAGTAAGAAATCATCATCTAAGTTCCTTGCAGGTAATTACCTTCTCCTTTAATTTAAAGGTGATTAATCCAGTTAACCACGCACCTTAAACATTTCCACAAGAAACACGGTGGGAGTTTCTGTTCATGTTTTATTACAGCTACCTATGAAGTATACACGCGGGGGTTTAAAATTCCTCTCCTCAGGTCTTCTGATCTGTCCTCACACCGAGGATCCCTTCCCTGGCACACAGAGCTCCGCAGACCCTCTGATGAGCACACATTGTCGGTAAAAGCTCTCTTGCAGCAAGAGTTTTTTGAGCACAGAGCAGCGCACAGACCTGCCAGCTCCTGAAGTCAGTGTTTCACTGAGCTTCTGCTTCCCACCAGATGGGGTTCAGCTGGAGCAAAGCGTTTTGAGACATCCTGGTGTAAGGTCCGATCCCTTTATGCATGGCTATACGCTCTGCACGGTCTTTAGCAACAGAGAGGTCTACTGCTTTGGGATAGTTCCCTGCTCCCCTATATGGGAACCCTTAGAAGCGGGGCTTTATTTGATACTGCCATTGAAGGCACCATCTCTTGGTTCATGGTCCTATTTTTAAATAAGACTGAAATGAATGTTGCAGAGAAGGTTGCAGAGATCTAATGAGTTAAACTCTGAGACTGGACAACCAGCATCATTAAGTTTTGCACTGGCATGATATATATATAACAAGACTCCCTTTAGGGAGAGAAATAAACAGGAAACTACACAAAATAGAATTTTCTGATTTTTCTGCATCCCACATTTTTGACCCCATGCTGGCAGTTGTTTTGACAATGTAACATAAACCCACTCACTGACAGACAACAACAATTCTGTATGGGAGTGCTGATGACTCCTTGGAGCAAATGTCTTGCCTAGACCGCAAATATGTTTGCAAGGAACAATTAAGTTGGCTGAAAACAGCTATCGCAGCAACACGGCTTCCAGGACCGAGACAGCCTAGGTTGGAGGTAACGGCGGGTCCCTGCAGCACCCTGCCTTCCCCTGGGCTGCACAAACCGCTCGACAGAGCACTGAGCAGAAAGTCATGCTCAACACAAAGAGCAAGCCAGCAAAGCACCGTGTTCCCACACAAACTGCAAGCCAATCTGTTGGGGGCATTCAAACCCCAGCAAGTTTTAACAATTCTCCAAAGAGGAAGCAAGGCTTGCAGGGAAATACGGGGACACATCTAACCAGCAATAATTAAACACGCTGACGTTTATGGTGTTGCATCATTGTACTGGTTTCAGGGAAAATGCAAGCTCAAGGTTACTGGGGTACACTCAGTAACAAGCCACACAAAGAGGTCAGTTAATGATGTAGATTTCTGAGCCATTTGATATATACCAGCAGGAAATGCCGGATGGTTTATCTCACACAGTTTGTTCCAACAACATGGTGAGACACCAGAAAGGACACTGTGTTTGACCACAGGCAAAGCTTCTGGTAACTCAGAGAGGACCCACTCCTCCTGGAGATCAGAAAGTTATTTCTACTGACCTCTCTCCACCTAACTTAAGTTTGAACTGAGCAGAAGTTAGCTGCTGTGATTTTTACTTCCATGAACTCTCCACACTGTCATGTGCATGAAGCTTACCTCCAGGGAGAAGGACAGCACGACGTCTGACTTGGAAAGCTGATTCTCGTTTTCTTCTCCCATGTCAATTATTGAGGTGTTGTGACTACGTTTCAGCTTCTGCAGCTTGAACTCGGAGCCTCCTTTAGACACAGGCATGCTCTCCAAGTTTGCCATCAGGAGATTAACAGATGACTTCAGCTCCTCAATGTACATGTTCTCCATTTCTTTGGACACAAACTTTGGAAACTTGCGCTCCTTGGATTTGGAAACAAAAACAACAGAATGAATGGCTATGACAATCAGCAACCACTTGTGGCACTGGGAGAATCCCCCAGGAGCATCTGCAGAGAAGTTTGCAAGCACAAACCAGATGACAAATTACAGCTTCTCCCTGCGTAATGTAGAAACATTATTGTTAGCTTTCCATACAATTACTACTGGATACTTATCCAACTTTACCGTTTCTTGCACGCGCTTGCATTTCATTAGTTTTTCTATCTGCAAATGGCCTTCCTCATATATGTGTATTCACAATTACAAACACTCCAGGCCAGATGTCAGTAGACCTTTGTGACTGACAGCAACCTAATAATTCAAAGGATGCTGACAGTTAGGGACTTGTTTTCCAGTCTCCCAAATGTGCCAGCTCTTTTGAAAACACTTCTGAGCAGTTGCTCCATTAATTTTCTAGGTGTGAAAGGAGCTCAAGGAGGAAAAATCAGCAGTATGTTGGCAGGAATGTGTGGCCCCAGCTGGAAGAAGGGGTAAAACACCCTTTCCACTACTTGCCAGGGCTGATGTCTCCCTCCAACAAGGCAACCTTTCGCCGTAAGACCCTCCAGTGCTGCTTGTTGTAAAGCATCTGCAGCCAGGGAACTCGAGGCTGATGTGCAAAATATCTTAGTGGCAATACATAATACTGTAAAAAGCAGTTTGTAAAATGCATGCTAGGAAAGAAAACAAGGTCATGTTTCTTCTAGAAGACTGTCATCAGGCTGCTGAAAAAGTACTCCACTGCACTAGTTTTTGCTTCACTCCTCAATAGCTTACCCATTACCAGCAGAGCTCACAGCAGCACTGCACCAAGCAGTTAAAATATAGTCTTCTGTTTCCAGTCTCAATCTTCGGAAGCAAGTCCCTCATGTAAATTAGACCTGCTATAAGATAAACTACCTAATCAGTCTGGTTTATTGTCTATGCATTATGTAAGTTGCAAGCCACCCCTAGGAAAAAAAAAAACCACAACTGTTTTGTAGATTTTGAGGACTACTGTTGAAGCAATGATGTTCAAACATTATTGTTTTTTCACCCTGCTGTTATCCATCTCTCCAGGGACTGCAATTTTGGCACTGCCCCCACAAACCTCTTCAGAAGTGCCGCAAGGACTGAGACATTTCACTGTGTGCCACTCGCAACTTCTCATACTACGGCTAAAACCAGGCAGCTTGAAGTGACGCATAACAATTTAACTGGGACTGGGTCTGATGATGGAAATGCAGAGGTGCATGCGTTACCCATCATGGTCCCAAGTCACCCGCAAGCCTGGAGATAGAGCTGGGGGAAGCCTGGAGGAAGACAAAACCAAGAGATGCAGGCAACAGCAAGAAAGGGTGTTAGTCGCCTTCACACGTACTTGGAGCAGGGAGAGATCAGAAATGGAGACAAGAGTAGAGAGAAATAGAGTGAAGAGACTGCGAGGAATGACCAGTCTGGCAGAGTGGGTCCAGCCCCAGACGGACACATCGCTCTGGTGTCACCACAAGGTTTCATTTAGCTGCCCTTACACATGCTCCTCCTTGCCCTTGAGGCCAAGTGACTGGGTTGGGGGAAAGGCACCACAGGAGAGCAGAGCCCTTGCTAGTGCAGAGAGAAATATATCTCTGCCTTGGCATCACTGAGCTCTCAGCTGTAATGCTGCTCTCATTTAGCTGCTGGAAAAGTACAACACGCAGAGTGAAAAGCTTGTCCAGATTCAGCTTTAAAACACCTGCTTGACTTCGGGCGTGACCCTCAAGCTGGCTGGTTCCAAGGCTGGGCTTATGTGCTTTGACGGAGCCAGGCTCAGCAGGGGACCCTGCCTAACGCTGCCCTGGCACTGTGCTGAGCTGCGCTCTCCTGGGGGCACAAGGAGGCAAAAAGACCCAGAGCTGTGCCCTGGTATCCACGGGCAGGACTTGGTCACTGAGGGAAGCTGGCATGGACGGTGACTTGCTTGCTGACGTGGTGGCACGGCGGGTCAGACGAGGGCTTGCAGAGCCCCCAGTCCTGCAGCACTGTGATCCCAGGTCCCCTTAGACTCCACAGCATTCGTTGCCTCTGAAGTACAAATGTCCTAGTGTGAGTTTCTCAATTTATTAACAAGGCATTAATTTGCCTTTAGCGTGGAATCTCCAAAATGGCCACCTCAGGGCTGGTTTCATGAGCACAGTAAGTCTCTGTGTGCAGCGAGTCTGTATGAAACACTGCAAATTGGAGATAAAATTGGAAATGCTATCCTTTCATCGAGCTGAATTGTGAACCTGCCCTACGCTAGAGGGGAAGGAGCCTTGCCCAGAAAGGAGGATACAGAGAAGCATTCAAGAGGTCATTTGGATGCCTCCAAAAGATGGTATTCATGGGTCTGAACGAACAAGGTTTCTTGTAGGCAGGTGCTGGTGGCGTCTGACATTCTGGAGAGAAGGCCTGCAGCAGTAATGTGAAGGAGATTAAATACCAATACCTGCCGAGTGGATCACACGTAGGTCACTTTTACTCTAAACCACCCTCCAAGCTGCACAGCTGTATTGTGAAGGTTGAATTCTGTACACGGAAATGTCAGGTTGTGCTGAGGACTTTCCCCTGACTGTCTCTGGCAAGGCCAGCAGTGGCACGGTTTGTTTTCAGCATCCTTGGGAAAGGAATGGAAATGGCAAATTCTCGTTTGCAAAAAATAATTCATGAAGCTGAAGCCTCTGCTGGCTGCTACTGAACCATGTATATAGTTGTCCCACATGCCATAAAGAGAAAATGAAACAACGAAACCAGGCAATCTCATTCCGGCACCCAGTGCCTGGCTACCCATCTCAGAACCGGAGCAGCAGCGCTCCGTGCAGGGGCTTACATTTTGCCGCAAATAAAAAAATACTGTAGGTTCTCTTGACAATAAAATGGCAAAGGGCCAAATACTGAACAGAGGAGTTAGAGTCAGTTTGCTGCTTTGCTGCGCCATCGTTTGGCCACACGGTCCTTGGCCACCTTACTATTTTTATCAGTGAAGTGGGGAAAATCAGAACCTACCTCCCCAAAGACGCAACAGCAGCAGCTGTTTAACAGAAGCATTAGCGAGGAGTCACTGCGCAGGCGCTACCAGCATCCTTGCTAACGCCTGACCATAAATGAACGCACTCCGCTTTTCACACCCACGGGTCTCGGTGTGGTCACAAACAGCTCTGACACTACCGTTCCCATAAAGTCCCACCGTTTGGCACAGCTCAGCGCCAGGAAGACGGCTGCTGAAAGGCAGGTCCCTAGCCTGAGCTACGTCTCTCTGATTAGACCTTTTTCTTTTCCTTCCAGTAATTGTTTCTTGATTATCAAGAACAGCCAGATAGATCATTACCAATGATCTCAGCCCCATTAGGGCTTTATCGGTGACTCAGAGCATCTGATTAGAGGTAAGGATAAAATCTCGGCCATACTGACTGCCAACGGGATCCACGGTTTCTCTCCATCTGTGGTCCATCGGAGGCCACATAAATCTGCACTGTGTGAGGGTGTGATCTGCTCCTAGGAAGATGTCTCCTAACTGAAGGGTCTCTGGGGAGTTTAGCGGAGTGCTTAGTTATGAAAACCGTTTTGAGGTCCTGTGTCTGCTGCTCCAGACAGCAGTGACGTCCACACGCAGCAATGCTGGCCTGACAGCCCATCTGAAGTACCTTTACTGGGGCGGCATCTGCCTACGGGCAGGGCACTGAGGCTCCCAGCAGCCCAGTGAATGGCACAAATCCTGTTAGGGCCACTCCTGGCTCCTTTTTACGTGCCATCACCCACTTCATTGCCTAGCATATAAGTTTGACAAAGAGGGCTCAGATGTGCACTTGCACATCTAACTCGAGCACTTGAGGACAATTTCTTCCCCGCTGCTGAGGATTCATAAGGGATTTTGCAGGAACCTAAACCGACCCAGCTCATCAGGACATTCCAAGAAATGCACATCACAACAGCTCCATCTGTACTTGTTGTTTTGTTTGTAGTTAAAAATCTGCTCATTACTGGGAGAAGAAACCTGTGAGGGAAGGACAAGACCTGGGTGCTGCGTCAAACTACTTACGTGCTTCTATATGAAAAGCTTGTTAATACAGAAGATTTTTTTTTTTTTTACCTTGGCAATTTGCTCTGCCATTTGAAGACGTCCATCTAACTCGCGTCTGATTTGCGCTGCTTGCTCATCTGGGTTGTCCAGCTGTATAAAAGCAAAAAGCAAGTCAAGGTGAAAAATTAATCAATACAGCACCTTTACAAGCAGTCCAGTTCTTCAGGCTGACCATCCATATTAGATTATCAATTAAGTATAGCATAGAGGGAACGGTGATGGGCCCCGCTCTGGGACAGAGCCCCCCACAAAGGATGCATACAACGTTCACCATCCCGAGACGGACACGACCAGGGGACTGTGCACGCTCTGTTTTGATGCCTGCCCGGCTGCCTCCGGGGGCTGAGCACCCTCACCCCGAGGTCTTACCCCCACTTTGCCCTGTGAGCCAGTCTGGCAGCAAGCTTTGAAGGCGACTATCTGAACCCCTGAAAAGTGGGGTGCCCTCCAGAAGGCTATCACTTCGCTGGTGCTTGGGAAGCCACAGCCCCGCTGTGCTGGGGCAGGACACACGGCAGCTCCAGATCACCAAGCCAAACACCCCCTGCCCCTACTTGCCACCCAGAAAAAAGACAGAAGGAGGTTCAGCAGAAATGCACAGCAATAGCATTTGCTTATATTCTTTCCCTTTCCCCCCATATCACTGCATCCCTGTGCTATCACCCAATTTGTGCAATTGGTTTTCCATCAGCCTTCAGCAGAGATTTTTTTTTTTTTTGCAACACACTGCCCACAGCCCTGTGGTTCAGCATTCAGCATCTGCCTGGCCCTGAAATGTCTTCTGAGGGTAAAATATTGTTTCTGCCAGTTAAGCAAGCAATTACAGCACATGTGCAAGAGGCAAAACGACTGCTGCGAGCAGTTTCCCGTTGGTAGGACTCGGGGCTGATCTGTTATTTTTAGTGGGAATACACAGACATAAATTATGAAACAACAAAAAAAGCACAAAATCAAATCAGCCCCCAAAGAAGTCGATAGCTGCTGTAATGAGGCGGCAATTTTATAGCTGCTTTCCAGACTCTAACCACTCTTTGGACTCNCAGGGGACTGTGCACACTCTGTTTTGATGCCTGCCCGGCTGCCTCCGGGGGCTGAGCACCCTCACCCCGAGGTCTTACCCCCACTTTGCCCTGTGAGCCAGTCTGGCAGCAAGCTTTGAAGGCGACTATCTGAACCCCTGAAAAGCGGGGTGCCCTCCAGAAGGCTATCACTTCGCTGGTGCTTGGGAAGCCACAGCCCCGCTGTGCTGGGGCAGGACACACGGCAGCTCCAGATCACCAAGCCAAACACCCCCTGCCCCTACTTGCCACCCAGAAAAAAGACAGAAGGAGGTTCAGCAGAAATGCACAGCAATAGCATTTGCTTATATTCTTTCCCTTTCCCCCCATATCACTGCATCCCTGTGCTATCACCCAATTTGTGCAATTGGTTTTCCATCAGCCTTCAGCAGAGATTTTTTTTTTTTTTGCAACACACTGCCCACAGCCCTGTGGTTCAGCATTCAGCATCTGCCTGGCCCTGAAATGTCTTCTGAGGGTAAAATATTGTTTCTGCCAGTTAAGCAAGCAATTACAGCACATGTGCAAGAGGCAAAACGACTGCTGCGAGCAGTTTCCCGTTGGTAGGACTCGGGGCTGATCTGTTATTTTTAGTGGGAATACACAGACATAAATTATGAAANTGTGGTTCAGCGTTCAGCATCTGCCTGGCCCTGAAATGTCTTCTGAGGGTAAAATATTGTTTCTGCCAGTTAAGCAAGCAATTACAGCACATGTGCAAGAGGCAAAACGACTGCTGCGAGCAGTTTCCCGTTGGTAGGACTCGGGGCTGATCTGTTATTTTTAGTGGGAATACACAGACATAAATTATGAAACAACAAAAAAAGCACAAAATCAAATCAGCCCCCAAAGAAGTCGATAGCTGCTGTAATGAGGCGGCAATTTTATAGCTGCTTTCCAGACTCTAACCACTCTTTGGACTCCTTGGGGGCCATTTTGGCCACGGCACAAGGCTAGAAACATGCCGCAGCAGGGTGGTCACTGCACCGCTCCACAAGGCACAAACCCAAGCCCGGCCTGGTGCAAAACCTCAGAGTTTTGGTTGACCTCGTGCAAATGTGACTTCAGACAGGGGGCTGGCTCCTCCATCCAAATGCTGCCTTCTTTTGCAAAGTATCGGCCCCTTCTGGCTACCAGCAAATGCAATTGCTGTAAGCTACCGTAGGTCAGTTCTCCCACTGACTGCTACACATAAATGAGCTTTATTTGCTGGCTTGGGGTTGCGCTAACCACCTTCCTTGGTTTTATCTTCCTCTGGAGACAAACTGCTTGACAGAAGAAAGGCTCGGCTGGTGCAGTGCAGTCTGGAAAGTTACAGCTACAACGATGACAAAAGTTTCGATTCTCAGGCTGATGAACGATGAGCTTGTCCGTTAGCGCTCCCCGAATGGGCTAAAATACGACGCTTTCCCCCAGAACATGCTGCTTCCCACGGCATCTTCTCGGCCACCTGCCTGCACATCCTGCATCTCCCCTCTCTCGCACACGCTTGTGTAGATTTGCACGTGTGCGGTGTGTATTTGTGTATTGCTTCACCACTGATGATTTTCCAGAGAGCCGACATTCATTACAGCTAAAATTGAGGGAAAGTATATTTTTGATTAGTTACAAAGCCTCCGTTACAGATTTAACTCAAGCAGGAAAACTACAAAGTGTCCTGGTCATGATCCAAATCCACTGAAGCTTCAGTGATCTCTGCTGTGGCCACCCAGGTTTTGTTCACGCCAGCTGCACCACACGTCCTGCTGCATTCATCTTTCTATTCCTGATCCCAAAACCAGTACAGAGCCATGGACCACGAGCACCTTTCGGGACCAGCTGCCCCCATTAATTTCTCCATGAACAAATGCAGCACACAACTGACCTCCACCAACGTGCAAGCATCTCTCAGAGCTGTTTCATTAAGGGTAGGAAATGCACAGTCCCAGATTTCCATTTCTTTGCAACTCTGAAAGAGGGGGCATCACTTGAATTCCACCCGAGCTACAGTAATTGAGGTTAATCATACACTACCCAAAATAACTCACACGCTAAATTTAGAAATCGAGGCTGCTGCTGTGGAGGAGAGCTGTTTTTGCGGTGTGATAACGAGCCAGCGAACCGCCTCACACTTTCTGCACTATCTTGATTTTGCAGATGTTTTCCAGTGATGCTACAGGTGTCAAAAAACATGTCCAGGAAAGACCTGACTGCAGAAGATTATTTTTCTTAGGAGGCAACAAGCACCCTAGGCAACCTCCTTGGTTGTGGTCGAGTGGGTAAGGTATTGCTTTTCAGGGCCGTGCTTGCCAAGATTAGGTAGTGATGCCAAGCCAGTAACCTGGTTATTTAAAGGAAACAAACAAAAAATCTTTCCAGGTTGTATTTTCAACGACTCTGCATGATAACTCCATGGCAAAACCTGATCTTTGGGAAAGCAATCACAGCCTGTTGTAGCCAACGTAACATTTTCTTCTTGTTATCTACTGAACGGTACGACGAGGCAGGCTCTGCGTGCAGTTCCTGCGTGCCCTCCTGGCATGTTCAAGCAGATCTCTTGTGACTAAGAGTAGAGGCCCAACGGCCCAGCCATTTACTGCTCCTGAGCCTGGGAAGGGCTCCTGCTGCCATCAGGGCAAGCCGAGTATCTTTTACGGTGATATAGGGCCATTATGAGAGTAATGCTGGTGCCCATAAGTTGTACTTTGCTTGTGAAATAAGGCAAGGGGCAAATGTAAAGCATGCTACCTAAGCAAGACCAAACATCCAAGTAAGGCAACACAGACCCTAATATCATTAAAACTCAATTTCTTAACTAGAGAATCAGCTATTTATTTTCTGCTGTATGTATGCCCACTTTATATTCAAATACTTGACAGCCAAATACATAAATGATTTACAAAGTCAAGTAGAAATTGAATTAGTTTCGTTCTGCATTATGACTATGTTATGGGTGCGCTATGAATAAAGCAAAGATATAAATCATAAGGTTGGCCCAGTCAATTAGATGCGATAAGTATTATAAATTTCAGTATATACATGATTTGTCATAGGGACTGGGCTTTTCTTCAGCAGCATGCCACGAATACATGACGTACACAATTTGCAATTCTCAACTGATCATTACCCAACTGCCTGCTGGTAAATTAGATGTTTTCATACGTCTACCCGCATACGACATTAGCTCTCTCTGCTCGCCCTGCAAAGGCTATCTACCTTGGTGTAACAGTCGCTAAAGTAAAACAATAAAAATAAAATAAAATAACGTAGGTCAGATTCTGAGTGGAACCCAGAATTTACCAGCACCGCAGCGCACGTGCCTACTTTAACCCCTCGTGACGGCTTAACTGCAAGAAAAAGATCTTGCAAAAGACGGGTTTTTGACATGCAAGCTGCTAATAAGGGATAATTTCTAATGGGCATTAGTAAATGTTAGAAGTGTTCATCGTGCGATTTTGAAAGTATTAATCCGCGCAAGAACCAGTCACTGGTCTGCAGAAGAAACCGTTCGCTTCCACAGCCCTGAAACACATTCACCGCGAGACTTTTCCTCCTGTTATCCCTCTCAGAGGGATGGAAGATAATCTCACTACACCTTTGAAAGGCAGAGGCAAACGAACCAACCTAATTAAGTCATAAGATCTGCAAGAAGACACATAGGCACCTACCAAATCCACGCCTAAACTATTTGGTTGGTGTGTCAGAGACCTCCGTGTATCGCCCAACTTCAGCCCAGTCGTTTTTAAAGCCAGGAGCCCAGGCTCACCTCCGCTCACTCCAGAAAATGCCAGAGGCAGTTCAAGGACGTTAACAGTGTTAAGACAGACTTCAAATTCCTGTGCTTTTGGAATTAATGTGTTAGATATTTAAAGCTCCAGCTTCAGTTTATCACAGCTTGAAGCCGAACCGTGACGATCGCAGCCCTAACTCTGAACGCAATGCTGGGGCGGCGCAGGCTGCCCTCCTCTTCCCTTCTTGATGCCCAAAGCCGTTTTAAAGTGTTTCACACCTCAAATTAACCCAACTGCCCGGGGACCGAGCAGGATATGGCCTTTGTGCCATCAGCCACAGTGTGAGGGCTGCAGCCGGGGCTAACACGCTCAGCCCGGGGACAATGCCAGCAGCACAAGTGACACGCCGTACACAGCCCTCAGCCTGTTGGCAAGAGAAGAGAGGACCCGGCCGTGCCACCAAATGCATATTGATGGGGCATGATCCCAACAGACACAGGCGAGTGAAACACAAGGTGGGATTTATATCCATGCTCTGAGCTCAGCACTGTTGGAAATAATGTTGTTGTAAGCTACGGAGATTTATAATGACAGGATGTGACATACAGATACAACCTTCAATGATCAGCCTGGCATTTACGCCACGCGCCGCGGACGTGACAGGTATTGTCGGTGTAATTGTCATCAGCCCCAGCCAGAAACCATTGGGACCGTGTAACAGTTTAATCCATCCCTGCCAGTCACTGCTAATGCTGATCCGCGCCTCCCCGCAAGGGCAGCAAGCATCACATCCCCATTCCTGAAGCATAACTGGGGCCTGTCTGAAAATCTCCCTCCTCCCTTTGAGAAAGGTTACAAGGCAGTGATGAATCCAGCCATCCTCCCCTGTGCGGCGTGCTCCCACAGAGGAGAAGCCATTTGCAACGGGGTTCTGGAAAACCACGTTTTAAATGCTCTGGCAAAGCACACGCCGAGTTGCAGCAACCTGCCTGGAGCTGCACTGNGGGGCGGCGCAGGCTGCCCTCCTCTTCCCTTCTTGATGCCCAAAGCCGTTTTAAAGTGTTTCACACCTCAAATTAACCCAACTGCCCGGGGACCGAGCAGGATATGGCCTTTGTGCCATCAGCCACAGTGTGAGGGCTGCAGCCGGGGCTAACACGCTCAGCCCGGGGACAATGCCAGCAGCACAAGTGACACGCCGTACACAGCCCTCAGCCTGTTGGCAAGAGAAGAGAGGACCCGGCCGTGCCACCAAATGCATATTGATGGGGCATGATCCCAACAGACACAGGCGAGTGAAACACAAGGTGGGATTTATATCCATGCTCTGAGCTCAGCACTGTTGGAAATAATGTTGTTGTAAGCTACGGAGATTTATAATGACAGGATGTGACATACAGATACAACCTTCAATGATCAGCCTGGCATTTACGCCACGCGCCGCGGACGTGACAGGTATTGTTGGTGTAATTGTCATCAGCCCCAGCCAGAAACCATTGGGACCGTGTAACAGTTTAATCCATCCCTGCCAGTCACTGCTAATGCTGATCCCCGCCTCCCCGCAAGGGCAGCAAGCATCACATCCCCATTCCTGAAGCATAACTGGGGCCTGTCTGAAAATCTCCCTCCTCCCTTTGAGAAAGGTTACAAGGCAGTGATGAATCCAGCCATCCTCCCCTGTGCGGCGTGCTCCCACAGAGGAGAAGCCATTTGCAACGGGGTTCTGGAAAACCACGTTTTAAATGCTCTGGCAAAGCACACGCCGAGTTGCAGCAACCTGCCTGGAGCTGCACTGGGAATGGAAACAAACCTGGCTCTTCACCTTCTGGAAATGAAAGCATTTAGTCCAGGTCTCCATGAAATCCGCAGCCACCACCTGTGCTGGTTTTCCCCCGCAGCAGCGTCGGCACCCGGGGATGGGCGACCCCTCCTGCACAGCAATGCAGGCACAGACTGGCTGCTACCAAACGACGACTGCCTCGGCTGGGGGCACTCTTGGTAGTGTCCAACTTTAATTTTCTCCATCCCTGTGTCCAGCACACCACTGTGCAGCTGGGAGGTCTGAAAATCCCGCTTGGTGAATGATTTTCCCTGGGTAGCGAACAAGGACAAAAGCTGCGACTTACTTGTGTCCTTCCTAAACCTGGCTTAAGTCCTCCCAAAACAATTAATGCAGTCAAATACCTGTGTCATTTATGGTTATAGGTGCCTAAAGCCACAAAGAGGAAGTTTCAGGGTGCTCACCCTCTGACACGCTGGGAGCTAGGTAGTTCAGCAAATGGTTGATTAAGTGTTTCAAAGCAAACACGCTGCATGTGAAGGCTGAGCAAGATCATAATGTGGGTGACAATTTTGCAGCTTTGATGTAGGGCTTTAGGAGAGATCTGTCTCGTAAGAGGTAATTTCGCTTTGTGATGCACAATGAGAGAAAATACTGAAAAATTCATAAGCCCCCATCAATTAATAATTAATCTATCAGTCCAGGAGTACTCACAACTTGTGGCACTGGCACCATGTCGTGCTCCAGCTGAAAGAAACACGCGGCCCCCAAAGTGATTCATTGCACGGAAGCTCTTGGTTTCCTATCATAAAATCTCTGCTGTAGAAAATAAGGCAACATCAGACGGGACACAGTGACACCATGAACCATACACGGCTTCCTAAGACACGCTCCGGGCCACCATCACGGATTGACCTGTAGCATCCTTTTCCCACTAACAGTGAATATTCTTCTCTGTGAGTGGCAAAGGGCAGAGCGAGGGAAGCAGCCCGGCACTCGAGGCCCTGACCTCTGCCCGTGTCTCTGAAGCAGAAAGACCAAGGAGGATCTGAAGGCTCCCTCCCACGATCACGGGTGGGATGCTGACCTCCCTTTTAAATTGGGAACGGAAACCGCCTCGGTAGGGTAAGTCACTAATGCCCTGGGCAACGTGCTAATCATCTGAGCAGCAAACTGCAACCTGAGGACCGCCGGCTGCCTTGGGATCTGAAATGGGAGCGAGGAAGAGGAAGCAAGGACAGCTTCCCCGTGTTACACACCTCCCTGTGTCCACAAAACCAGTAGCATCGGCACAGCCCGGCTGCGGAGTCGGCAGCTGTCACTTGTGTGGTTCAAGAGAGGATTTTGGAAGAGCTGGAGGAAATGGGCAGGACACATCCTTCCCACTAGCTCTCCACACTGCAACGCTGTGCTATCCCCACGCGTCCCAGGAGGATCGCTCTCCCCCTGCCCCTGCACAACAACGATGCTCAAGGCCACCTCTCCTCCGGCCAGTCGGACTTCCCCACATCACTCTTTCAGGCTCAGAGACATGCAGAGTATTTCTAGCACAATGTAAAATTCCCCTTAATTCAAGGAATTACAACCTGTGCCTATCAATTCGCCATTTTAATCCCGCCTCCTATCGTCTCCCAGCTCCTTACGGAGCCCTGGGGCTCTAGAACCCCAAAAGGTGACAAACCCCCTCTCCTGGAGAAGAGCCCACACCATTTTGCTCCTGTGTAGGTAAAATCAGCCCTGCTGCAGGAATTCAGTCACTTCCAACCGCGGCTGCACGTTGTGGGTCATTTGCTGCGGATGGATGCCCACTCCTGTTATCCCAGCAAGCTCCTGGGTTATCTAATGAACCACTGCTGCCATGAGAGAGAAGTCAGGGGGTCCTGGGGGGGTGATTTAAAGCAGCAGAACGGACTTGGATAATTCAGTAAGGGCTGATGCTTCCCTCTCTAAGAGAAATCTTATTTCACGGTTCACAAACTTCAGGGTTGCGCTAGACTCGGTGAAAATATTTCCCGGATGAACAGCGGTCCCTCCTCGCCCGAACGTTGGATCTTGTAACACTGCAATAAATCTGTGTGCTTCACCAGCCGCCTGCGCTGCACAGGCTCTCGCCCATCACATCCGCAGGCTGGGACCGCGTCTGCTTCACCAGGCGAGGTCAAGAGATCCACCCTCGAACTCACTCCCGTCTAAACGCTGCCTTTTGGGTAGCTGTTTATCCCACAAGCTGACTTCCAACATATTTCAGAGAGCACTGGCGGCACGTGCGGGCTGAGGTTTCTCATGTCCTCGTTGCTGCCGGCAGCAGCACCTGTGGGTACCCGCTGCTCATCTACAAAGCAATGATAAATCAACAAGCACGTGCTGGTGGCGTGGCAAAGGCAGGTGAGTGCTCGGCACAGATCCTGTGTAGGAAAAGGGGACATCCCCCTGCACCATCTCAGTTACCGACCTGCCCAGCACCATACCCCTTCGCCGCGTTGCAAGGCTGCGCCACGGGGCTGAGGAAAGCTGAGATAAGCAAACACAGCACGCAGCCTTCCAGCAGGTTGTGCAAAGATACACCCAGATTTATGCGTAATGACAAATCAAAGTAAATGAAAAACCAGATTCAGCAAAATGAGGAGGGGAAGAAAAAGCGCTGCCGGCCTTTGCAAAGGTTTTGCAAGCTGTTAAAAAAATGAGATGGCAGAGCGCTTCCACGCAAAAGGCACGTCCTTTCCATCNGTGCAAAGATACATCCAGATTTATGCGTAATGACAAATCAAAGTAAATGAAAAACCAGATTCAGCAAAATGAGGAGGGGAAGAAAAAGTGCTGCCGGCCTTTGCAAAGGTTTTGCAAGCTGTTAAAAACATGAGATGGCAGAGCGCTTCCACGCAAAAGGCACGTCCTTTCCATCTGTGGCCAGAGAACTTCTGAACCCCGCAAATCCCTCTGTGAGATCATCCGTGCAAGGTGTACGACGCTGAAAGGGCTTAAAAACTAAGCTGTCCAGAGGCTCCGACCTCCAAGCGTGCCTTAACACCCTCTTCTCATGGCACCGCACAAGGACGCTTGAAGGCGCGTGGGCAGCATATGCCGAGCTACGGTACCACGAAAGGAACTGAAGCTCTGGCTAGTCAGTGCAGCCCAAGGTAGATCACGATGTTTAGCTTGCTTGTGTTTCCTAACAGCTTATCACACGCTGATTTTCACATCAGTTAACAGGAAGAGAATCACCTCAGTTTCCAGCACACAACGATAAACTATTATTCAGTTCCAAGTCATTTTTACAGCTAGAATTAGCTGCAATTAACTCATCCCAAACAACATGGAAGAAAGATCCTCAAATCCTCACCTTCTGATTAAAAGTTCAATGATAAACACAGTTGCCATAACTCAAAACAGGCTCTGGCCTTTGGAACTAAAGTAACTTGCACGAGGGCCTGCTCCAGCAAAGTTGCAGCATGGGCTCACTCAGCAGGATTAACGGTGATGGCATAAGACGTGGGAACATCTCCAACAGTGTCTACGCAACGGGCAGGGCCGCAGCAAGGCTCTTGCACAGGAACTCCCGTCAAGTTTAGAAGTTCCCCCCGTACTGAAATGTGCCCGGGGCCCAGGTCTCAGTTCCCGTTGATTCAAGCAGGGAACTCAGTTTTTTTTTCTTGCTCTTTCATCACCATATAGAGGGATTTTCAACCGCCCTCTGTGGCCGCCGCACCTGACAGCCTTCCACAAAGACGAGGAAGCAGCTTCCAATGGGCTTCACAGAGTCACAGCATATTTACACATTTAAAGTCAAAACCTCTACTTGCTGATGCTCGGCAGAGGTGAATATTTGGGGATGAGAAGGCGTCCTGAGAGGAGTGCTGCTGCTGCNGGTGTCTACGCAACGGGCAGGGCCACAGCAAGGCTCTTGCACAGGAACTCCCGTCACGTTTAGAAGTTCCCCCCGTACTGAAATGTGCCCGGGGCCCAGGTCTCAGTTCCCGTTGATTCAAGCAGGGAACTCAGTTTTTTTTTCTTGCTCTTTCATCACCATATAGAGGGATTTTCAACCGCCCTCTGTGGCCGCCGCACCTGACAGCCTTCCACAAAGACGAGGAAGCAGCTTCCAATGGGCTTCACAGAGTCACAGCATATTTACACATTTAAAGTCAAAACCTCTACTTGCTGATGCTCGGCAGAGGTGAATATTTGGGGATGAGAAGGCGTCCTGAGAGGAGTGCTGCTGCTGCAGGGAGAAGCCCTTTTGAACCGGAGCTGTTGGTTCCCTGGCCCCACCGTGCCGCCCTCCCCGCAGAGGTCTTTGCATTGCTGGCTCCCTGGCCGAGCGTGCTTCGTTCCCAGCTCTGTTGATGGCTCAAAGATCAGATTTGAGCGGTGAATTTAAAATTCCCTGGCTGGCCTCCACGATGAGACAAAATCTTATATCCTTCCGGGGCTGAGACCATGTGGTAACAGAGACTCAAGTTCCTCTGCTGCAACCAGCACCGTGCTTAGTAGGGATGATGATACAGGCGAACACATAGATAACAGAAGCCACAGATCGTCATGTGCACGATGATCACTTTTATTCATTAAAACTAGCTAAAATAAAATTGAAAGAGAAGCCATATTCAGAAACAAACTTGCCTGCCACAGAGGTGCAGCTTGAAATTGGACGGCCGTTCTCCAAAATAAATACTCGTCGCATGTTGGTGCATACCTTGGTGTTAGAATTGCAACACTAGTTCTTGCGGTAGCCCAGTGATAGATGCTTTTCTGCAGAAGCTCTGAGCAAAGAACTGGCAAGGCAGAGACTTTAGCCACGAAGAGCAAGGCTTTGGCTCCCTTTTATGCCAAACAACCAGGTACCAGCAGAAAAGGAGAGGGAATGGAGAGGGAAGGTTACAGCTCCCAGTTTTTCAAGGACTAAGATAGCAAAAATCGCAGTGCTGCCCATTACAGTTCATATTGGTATTAGTGAAGTTTAGACTTATCACAGCCAGAGACCCAAAGAGACCATTCGCCTGAATGAGTTGATGTGTTTCACACTGGTTTGACATAGCAAACTTCCTTGTGAGGTCAGGGAGAAAGCAGTTA